>JAYESA010000010.1:122703110-123303110 GCA_036927795.1 Iris macrosiphon | reverse complement strand
AGTCTATCATGTGATCGGCTTGGGAATGATTAGGCTTGTTACATATAATTATCTATGCTTCATGTAAGGTCAGGCTAACAATTCGACTAGCTATGATGCGAGCAATAGTCAGGCTAATCATATATAATAGGCTATGAGGCATGTAATGGTCAAGCTGCACCCGACGTGAGGTGTGGGGTGAGCTATGATGCATGTAGAGTGGGGTATGATCATATAATCTACTAATATTTCTTCGTCCCCAGCTAGCACGATGGATTCCAATAATGACTCCTCGTGACAGGTCTCGATGATGCTAACCCGTGTATCCATAGTGTCAGAATCAAGTATGCTATACAACTAGAATCATAGAGATAATCAACATAATAAAAATTGTCAGAGAATGTACTCGCCTATGGTCCTGAGCGGGCAATACTAATGTCCTGCTCCCGAAGTCTCGCAGGACGATCCAAAGGTCATATATATATAATATAACACAATATCGCATCAGTCGTTACTCTAGCACACACACAAACATAATTATACTGCACCCGAAAACTGCACAAGGGGTGATACTGGTCAACTAGAAGGGTCAAGTGTGCGTGTCTATACGCACATGTGTCATATCCTCGAATACAGTGCATAATTAGACAGTCAGCTCACTAACACATGTTCAAATCTCCAAATCTCGTGTAACACTATCACCCACTAATACAACACCAACATTATTTGATTCATGGTCTAGCTAGTAGGTTAGGGTACACATAAGGCAGTGAGTCCAAAATACGTTAATATATAAATATAGCACCTTAATATATTACATAATATTACCCACTACTTATAATTATATTAATACACCTAGGGTCATACCAAACATATAGAAATATATGACACCTACAATTAACAATTTAATTTCCATAAAGTAATAATAACCTAATTACTATTCAAATAATTTTTAAACCTAATGACTATGGAAGTAATTCTATTAAACCTAATTTACTATGAAGTAATTTACTAATACAATATACCAATCATACATGCATACACACACTAGTTATTAGGTTACTAACATAGGGTCATGCAACCAATAAAACTCCCATGAAGTTTGCTAACCCTAATATTATTCACACATGCACACATAAAATCACGAAAAAGGCAGTTCGAACCTGTGCGTGCACGGGGTCGAGGGAGGATGCTGTGGGTCATCTCCGGCAAAGTGTTTGACGGTGATGATGATGATGATAATGATGATGATTGTGATGATGATGATGATAATGATGATGATGGTGATGATGATGATGGGTGTAGTTGATGATAATGATGGGTGTAGTCGAGGCAGTGAACAGGTCGAGGGAGTCTGTGAGGAGAGGTATTGGCCGGTTGGGGGCTGCACCGACGAGAATAGTGGCCAGAGGGGGTGGTGTTAATGGTGGCAGTGTTGACTGGAGTCGGGGTTGCTGCTCAGCTGTGGTTGATCGGGGAAGGAGGTATAGTCGTGGGTAGCCGCAGGGTTAAGTGGAGGTGACTGGTGGTGGTGATCAGTCGAGGAGGTCGACGATGGCGTGGGGATCAGGCGGGATAGGGTCGTGTGGCGTGGCCTGACTGACGCCCGTGGGGTAGTCGAGGGGAAGTCGGGGACGATCGGTTGATGAAGGAAGGAGACGATGGTGATGTTAATGGTGCGGCGTAGGAGGAGATCGGGGAAGTCGCTGCTCATCGTGGAGAGGTGGAGGGAGTCGGTTGCCATGAGGCGGGGATGCTGTAGAGTGGAGGTGGTGATAGGGATATCGATGATGGTGGAGACGACGCGGGATGGCCGCATCGGGTGTTTGCTCGAGGACGGAGGAGAAGGAGAAGTCGAGGTCAGAATGGTGGTGGAGTAGGAGGATCCGGCGGAGGAGTAGTTGTAGATGGTGCTTGGGGTGGAGATGGCTGTGAACGGTGGTGTTGGTGGTAGTGTGGACTCGGGGAGATGTCGAGGAAGAGGTCGGGAAGATGAGGGTGATGGTGATATAAATATAGTTTAGGGTTTAGTTTGTAGTTGAAGAGGGATGGTGATGTAGAAAAATAATGGAGGAAGAGTTTTGCATGAGGGAGAAGAGGATGATGATAACCTAGGGATTAGGGCCGGCCATGTGTTCTTTTGGATGGGTTGGCTTTTTGGGAAAGGGGGTGAGGATGAGGGATTATATAGGAGAGTGTGTGTGGTCAGGATGATGCTTCATTTTGAATGAAGGGCCAAGATTTAATATGAAGGAAAGTGCACAAACAAAATGGGAGAGAGGGAGTGGGTTGGACCGGTCAAAGAGGGAGGGAGTTGTTTCTTCATTGGACTTGACCAATAGGATGGTGACACCTCATTGCACTTTTGCATAATAGTCCTCAATAATTGGAAAATTGCACAGAAAGTGGGAGTTGAGATTTAATAAGGGAAAATACCATGTTTGGTGTTGTGTAGGGAGAGGGGGTATTGTGTGTTTTACGTGGGCTTAATGAATGGGGTATTAGGTGAAATTGGGGTTAAGTTAGGATTAGGTTGGGTCCTTATACCAATTTAATTAAAATTAATATAAACGGTGTTCTTAAATTAATTGAAAGTACATGGGGTTAAAATTAGGTGGAACACAAGTGTCATGGACGTAGAAGACTCAGAATAGAATATTGTCATAATTTGGGTTGCACAAAATGGATCGAGATTGTGTCTCCAATTTTGATTGGTACGCACAAAGATGCAAAGTTGGATTTATTTAGAATTTAAAATAACGTCTGCGACGAATATTGTGCGACTAAAATGAAGCACAAGAGAGCATATTTATGAGTTACACAAAGGTCAGAATGGAAGACGAGCACGTCTAGGACATGGGTATAAAATTTGTTGGAAGGCAAAAGCTAGAGTAGCGCTCCCAAATATCGAAGCAATGGTGTACAACAATTAAATAAAATCATAATAATAAATTACAACCTCACTAATTAATCCCGAAATAATACAATTTTAATTCATAACCCTATATTTGGTCAGGGGTTCATCTAGTGGGCTTCTAGGTCTAGTCTACTAACTCATGCATTAAATAACACTATATTTAATATATATATAATATATCATGCAATATATAAAATAAAATATACACAATACTTATAAATAATAAAAAGACAAAAATATTTCTATTCTAGAATGTGGTAGTGACAGCGGATCGGGACAGCATATAGTGAGGGACTTCCCGATACAACAAACTTTGGCACTTCCTCAGCCAATGCAGAGCTCAGCACTTCCAGCACCACAACCAGCTCAACAGATGACGAGGCCAGGGGTACCAGGAGAGGGAGCACCTCTCAGCGAGGACCACCGCTACCTACGTAGGAGGACCAGTTTGCGAGGGCCAGGCCATAGGGACCTCCTCATAGGACTGGACTGGCTTTTTCTATGGAGATGGATGACACAGAGCAGAAGATTGATGTTATAGAAGGTATTACCCTTGTTTCTAGTTTTCCTACTGTGATATTATTTGATACGGGAGCCACACACTTGTTTATATCTTCTAGTTTTATTGCCAAGTATAATATTTCCACTACACCCTTGTCTAGTTGTGCTAAAATTCTCACCGGGGAAGGAGTTGTACCTGTTAGCAATGTTTGTAGATCTTGTTCTGTAGTGATTTGCGGTAGGGAGATAAAGGCTCGACTTTTAGTCTTTTCCATGCCAAACTTTGAGGTTGTCCTTGGGATGGACTGGCTAAGCAAGTACCATGCTTTCTTCAACTGCTACAGAGGAAGCATTCTCTTTAAAGTACCTGGCCAACCAAAGCTCGAGTTTGCACGAGGATCCATAAAGATGCATGATGGTTCTCAGATGGCATTAGATGACGTCATTTATCACCATATCATTTTAGATTTTCAAGATATCTTTTCAGAAGAATTGCCAGGTCTACCTCCGGATAGAGATGTGGAATCCTCGATTGAGTTGAACCCAAGAGCAGCACCTATAGCGTCGCATGTTTATAGATTAGCGAAGAAGGACATGGATGAGCTGAAGGTGTAGTTGAAGGAGTTAGAGAAGAAAGGCTTCATTCAACTGAGTGCATCACCCTGGGGAGCTCCAGTGTTGTTTATACCCAAGAAGGATGGGTCAGTGTGCATGTGCATTAACTACAGAGCCTTAAAAATTATGGCTGTGAAGAATAAGTACCCGCTATCGCACATTGATGACTTATTTGATCAGCTGAGTGGAGCCAATGTATTCTCGAAGATAGACTTGAGATCGGGATATTACTAGGTAAATGTGCGGAAGCAGGACATTCCGAAGATCGCATTCAGGAAGAGATATGGACACTTCAAGTTTATGGTCATGCCATTTGGATTGACCAATGCTCCAATTGTCTTTATGGACTTAATAAATCAAATCTTCTATCAGTATTTGGACCAGTTCATGGTAGTCTTCATAGATGACATCCTTGTCTATTTGAAGAGCCACGAGAAGCATGAGAACCACTTGCGGATTATCTTAGAGACATTGAGGAGAGAGCGGTTGTATGCGAAGCTTAGCAAATATGAATTCTTCTTGGATAAGGTCTCTTTTCTTGGGCATGTCATCGTTGGAAATGGTATTTCTATAGATCTGGAGAAAATCTTTGTAATCAAGACATGGCCCATTCCTACATCAGCATCGGAGGTGAGGAGTTTCCTTGGACTTGCGGGATATTATCGACTGTTTATGGAAAACTTCTCGAGGATAGCAGAGCCTATGACTCAGTTGACATGCAAAGAGCAAGAGTTCATATGGACGGATGAGTGTCAAGCCACGTTTGAGGAGTTGAGAATAAGCGACTGACCACAGAACCAGTGTTGACCATTCCATCAGGATCAGGAGGCTACATGATCTACAATGATGCATCGGGGAAATGATTGGGATGTGTATTAATGCAGCATGGAAAGGTGATTGTGTATGCATTTAGACAGTTGAGAGTACAATAGAAGAATTATCAACTCATGACTTGGAGCATTCAGCCGTTATTTTTTCCTTGAAGCTATGGAGACATTACTTATATGGAAAACGAGTGAAGATCTATACAGATAAAAAAAGTCATAAATATGTATTCACGCAGAAGGAGCTAAATATGAGACAAAGTTGGTGGCTTGAATTGATGATGAATTTGAGATAGAGCTGTATTATCACCTGGACAACGCTAACGTAATAGCAGATGTGTTAAGCCGTAAGCCTATGGCACTATTCTTGATGACGCAGATGGAGTTACTGGAGGACTTACAAGAACTTGGAATAGAGTTTTTATTATCCGGATCAGATGAGACACTAGCCAATTTATAATTATAGTCACCGCTAATAGAGAGGATCATGGCAGATTTACCTATGGTTGCTAGATTCAGGAGGTTGCGAGAGAGGACCGATGCAGGAGAGAAGACATGATTAAACATTCATGCTGACGAGATATTAAGATGTGGTGATTGTCTATATGTTCCTAATGGAGAGCTTCAACATGAGCTGATAGCAGAGGCTCATAGTTCGATATATTCCATTCATCCCGGGGGCACCAGGATGTACCGCGACTTGCAACAACACTTTTGGTGTCATTGGATAAAGAGGAAGATAGCTCGCTTTGTGGCCAAATATTTGGTGTGTCAGCAGATCTTAGATGAACACCAGAGGACAGTAGGGTCATTAAAACCACTTCTGATTCCTGAGTGGAAGTGGGAGCAATCATTATGAACTTTGCCACGGGTTCCCGAAGAGTCTAAGTAGGCGAGATACTGTTTGGGTGATTGTAGATCGACTTACAAAGTCCACTAATTTCTTGCCTTTTTTGAGTTGGCCAGTCTTCAGAAGCTTTAGCCGACTTATACATAAGGCAGATCGTGAGATTACACGGTATTCCGGTTAGCATTGTGTCAGACAGGGACTCATGTTTCATATCTCACTTTTGGAGGAGCATGCAGGAGAGTCTTGGGACTCGTATGAAGTTCACTACGTCCTATCATCCACAGACCGGTGGACAATCGTAATGTACTGTTCAGACATTGAAGGATATGTTGAGGGCATGCATGTTGGATTTTGGAGGATCATGGGAGGACCACCTATATCTTGTGGAGTTTTTCTACAACAACAGCTACCAAACGAGCATCCAAATGGCTCAGTTTGAAGCTTTGTATGGAAGAAAGTGTAGGTCTCTCGTGTATTGGAGCGACGTGGGAGAATGCAAAATTTTGGGGCATACCTATATCTTGTATGGAAGAAAGAGTTGGTTGTCAGCACTGTGGAGAAGGTAAAGAGGATACATGGGCACTCGCGTGCAGCAAAAGATAGATAAAAGCAATGGATAGATCTTTATCATCATTCCTTGGAATTCAAGAAAGGCCATCATGTCTTCTTAAGGATATCGCCAACTAGAGGCAATATTCTCTTTGGGGAAAGAGTAAGTTGAGTCCAAGGTATATTAGACCATTTGACATGTTAGAGCAAGTTAGAGAAGTTGCGTATCAACTGGCACTACCACCTGCTTGAGGGAGTGCATGTTGTATTCCATGTGTCGCAACTAAGGGGATATGTGGCAGATAGCATTCATGTTCTCGATCACTCGGAGATCACCATTGGGCCGAGCTTGGCTTACCAAGAGCAGCCTGAAGAGATCCTTGATCGTCGAGAGAAGGTTTTGAGGAAGTAGTCTATTCCTTTGGTTCGTGTGGCATGGAGACATCACTCGCCCGAATAATCCACTTGGGAATGCAAGGATGACATGCGCAAACGTTTTTCGTTTCTGTTTGAAGAGCATGGTATGATTTTACATTGTTCTTTTCTACCGTATAATATTCTCGTTTCCCTATCATACGTTAGCTTTAATTTCGAGGACAAACTTTTTGTAAGTTGGGTAGAATGTAAACCCCCATAATTTTTAAATTACAATTTTAAGTATTTTCTTAATTAATATTTTTTTATTTTTTATTAGATATTATTAATCACCTTGTTAAGTAATGAATAAAATACTTTGATTAATTATATATTTATTATTAAAATTTTATTTTTATAAAACTATCCCTTTTTATTTTTAAAAGTATCATAATTTTTTTCTAGAAATTAATTCATGTACTAAAAATATTATGTTATATTTTTATCACTCACATATATAAATATATATATAAATAAATATTTATTAGAAAAAAATGATGCAAAATCCCCCAACCAACAGACTATCCTTCCCAAATCCCTAATACCAAATCTAACTCTAACACATACTGTAAACCCCCTCATAAATTTTAGGTAGATTTGGTATGGTAAAATTTTTGGTTAGCTTCAGGTTGATTAAGGATTAGAACTTAGGATTTTGTAGACTGGTTCTTTAATTTTAAACTCTTGGTGCACCTTACCGTTGCTACAATAATTAGAGCACAATAATAGCCTTTACTTTCCAACATATCTTTGCATTCTTGACCAGACAAGCCAACCTAGGCACTAGACATTTCTATCACTCACAAACATACTCCCTCGTGCTCTATTTTAATTGCACAACTTTCCAGTCACAAAAATTAATTCTTTAATCCTATGCCTTGTACCTATGTCATTGCCATCGATTTGGGGACACAAGCTCTACCCGTTTTGCCTAACCAATTAAAGGGTCCAAGACTAATACCAAGCCTACACCGTCCATAAAATTTGTGTCACTCCTAATTGATACCCCCAAATACTCCCATTTTATTTAAGAAAACCTATGACACAACTTTTATTTTAAATTGGGGAAACCGAGTTAACTTAACCCCAACTTAACCCTCACACCCAATCATAAGGCTCATACAAAATACCCAACACCCTCTCTATCCTACAAAATACCAAACACCAACTTTCCACATCAAATCCTCACTCTTTCTCCTTCATTTGTAAACCCCAAATTTTAAGGGACTCAAATACAAAAAGGTTGCTAGGTGTCACACTCTGATTGGTGCAAATCAAATGGAGAAACCCCCATCCTCATGTGGCAGGTCACCTCACTCTTCTCTCACCCTTGCATAGTACTATTACCTCATGTAGAATCGTAGCCCTTGATTTAAATCTTCCCCTATCACAACCACCCATTCCCCCTATATTAACATACACATACCCCCTTCTCCATGTGGCCGGCCCTAATCCCAAGAAAACCTAAAATTTTATTACCTCACTCTCTCTCCTCCCCTCCCTCACACTCAATACCGAATCTCCCTTTCTCTTCTTCTCCTTCTTCTTCATTATTCTTCTTCTTCTTCCCACTCCATTCTTCTTCTTGTCCTCCTCCTCTCTATACTTCTTCTTCTTCCTCAATACCACCCCGACCTTACAACCAGTATCACCACTACCAAGCACTTTTACCATCACCACTGAAGTACTATGTATGGCAACTCTAGAGGGGGGTGAATAGAGTACAACAGAATAATTTACCCAATTAAAAATTAAGCAGAGTGAAGGAAGCTACCAACTAATAGTGTATATGCAAGACAATATTGTAAAGCAGTAAGAGTAAGAGAGAGCAAACACAAAAACCGCGATGTATACTACTTTTCCTTTGAGAGGACTAGTCTAGTATCGAGAACTCAAGCTCGGAGTTTTATCCACTATAATCACCAATAGTGAATCACAAGCTTTGATACGAAGGCTTGCCAACTTCTTTACACAACGAGTTTTGATTCGAAGGCTCGTAACTTCACACACCCCGAGTTTTGATCCGAAGGCTCGCAACTTCATATATAAGAGGGTCTTGATGAACCAAGCTCTTACAACTCTGTAGACTTCTTGACCAAGACAAAACTTGGCACTAGAAGTCTGGGAGTTAATCTTGGAGATAAGAAAGTTTAGGCTCTAAGGGTTTACTCACTATATGATAGAAAGATTATGAACGATTGAGTGTGTAGGAATGTAGAAATCTATTCCTATTTATAGGTTATTAGAAAACCGAGTTCGGCCAGAGTCCGGTCAGGTATTAATTCAAAATTCGAATGTTGGGCCAAGAAATCAGGGATATAACAACTAGATGATTTCATACTAAAAGGGTAACCGAGTTCGGCATAAGTTCGGCCCGAGTTCAATTTCTAAGTATGGTAGACTTTGTTAATGAATGTGGCCTGATTTGGTTGATAGGTTCTTTGGTTTATTTAAGTGGACTAGGTATCTGAGTATAGGAACTTTGATTTGCCAGTGCGACTGAGCTTACATCAATTCTAGACTCAAATAAAATATTAAATTACATCTAAAAACCAAGAGCACTGATGACGCCAAACTTCTGAAATATTTGCTGACATGAAGACGCTTTTTCCTTGACGGTAGTTGTCCAAAGATAACCAGATATGGAAATCTAAATACCTTTCAAGGATTTTGCCCCCGAACCCCCACGAGGGGCGCTGCCCCCTCGACCCCCGTCCGCTAACCGGGCAGCAGAACCCCCGGGTGCGAGGCTCTAGATAAGTAGGCGGTTGGACAAAATCTTCTGGTATAACGTCGTCTTTGGCTCATCATCATATAGCATATGTCCATTGTTGATCTTGCTTATTATTTTTTGCAAGTACATGTTAGACGAACAAGAAAATATACAGAGCAAATATTATATATCTGGACAATGCTGAGTTTAGGTAGAAGATACTATAGTGATTGATCGATTACCACAATGCTAAACTTAATCGATTAGCCATATTCAAAAACTTAACATAAACATTGGGCCAGCAGTCTCTCTTTTTTTGATTATGGCAAATTAGTTAAGTTTAAGACATATATAATTGATGCATATATCAAAATTAATAAGCACAAATCACTATACGTATACTTCTTAAACATATACTTACATATTAAACTTAATTCTCCCCCTTTGACATGATAAAAAAGAAGCTCCCCCGTAATAGGAGATATTGATTCAAATTTTTACGAAGCTTCTACATGTGCATAAGCTCCCCCGTAGTATGACGTTGGCGAATATGCACATATTTGACATATTTCTCCTCCTTTGTCAAAATATATTGTTTATGGATCCCCCGTAAACGAAGTGTATATCATGAAGACAAGATGAGTAACATAAAGCATATAATATGATCATGTGGTAAATTAGAAGTAAGTAGCTAGAATATCACCAAAGGTAGAATAATGACATGCATATCATAACCATATACTTACCAATTAAAAACTAGATACCAATTGTAGGAAACTAGATGCAGTACATTAATATAGAAACATTGGGTAACAATAATATAAGCGAAGTATAAATGAATATGCACATATACAAGAGACAATGAAACAACTTCTCTTAGATATCCCAATCATAGTCTAGCATCCAATCATGTAGTAGAAATAAAAAAATGCATATCATTGCAACTAGTGAAAGTCTAAACTCAAATTAAAACTAAGTGGCATAGTTTTGAAATAATTAGAAAAACCCAATAGTCTTACTAAAAGTCATAGTGTCACAGTCTATACTAAAAGTTGTCAACTTTAAATTCAAGGAGTAGGCCTAAGATTCACAGTTGTATTATGAAAATAATTACAAATAGACCATAACAAATCATTATTCAATAAAGTATTTATTATCTTGGATTAGCTATAGGGGCCGGATCCCAACTAACGGTGGTCCAAAGACACTTAAGTACCGTATCGCTTAGGCTATTTTTGCCTTTTTGATAGAAGGACCCTTTCGGCTTATAACCAAAGATAATATTAACTTTAAAGAACTTAGATTTAATAGGTATATATGATAATTATAACATCATACAACATCAAAATCCAGAATCCAAATTCTTGACGGATAAAGTTTACTAAAAGATATAAAGCATGCATAGACAATTGTGTCATACTAATAGAAAATAAATAACTCTATAGTGTGAACTAATCACTAAGGTTAATTAACTAGTCATGCTGAATAGTAGTAATTATAAAAAAATTAACTAAGCATGCCAGTATCACATCTCTCATTAATTTAAATAAATACCAACTAAAAATATTTAATAAGAGATATGCTAGATTCTTTAATTATAGCAATTTAAGAAAAATTAATTAGCACGTTACCAAAGTGGCTCAAGTGGCCATACTTATGTTGGTGCAATTGCTTGGTAGATGATCTTTGTAGCTTTGCAATCACCAATATTCTTCTTGGTGCTAAATTCTGACACAAAGCGTTCTACATATATCATTAGGCAGAGACTTTGGTATCCAAGATTTGGATCCATATTTGTTAGCTTTAGGAACCCACTTATACATATTTATATCAACTAATTTTTTAGCCATACATTAATGTAAAATATGTCCTTTTAAACCACAATAATGACATGTAGCATAGGTATTTGTGTTGGGTATAGAAGGATGAGTATGTGAAGTGGTGTGATGTGTCTTGCGTGGATATTTGTAATAAAATGTATGATTATATGAAGTATATTGTGTTCTCCATGCATGATAGTATGGAGCATTTGGTTTACTTGCTGATGTCTTATTGTGAGTGCTCTTTTGTTAGCCACATATCTCGCGTTAGACTGAGTAGTAGGTTGTATGACCTACTTTCCTAATCTAATCTCTAAATTTTTAAATGTAGCATATAAATAATCATATTTAGCAGTAAGAGCATCAACTCTAAGTGAGGTATTAGAGTACTTTTCCTTCTCTTATTTTAAGTCCTCCTTCAGTTTAGCAATTTCTTGATTACTTTCATCAAAGCAGTCAAGTGCTTCTTGTAAGCTAAGCTTAAGTTTTGAGATATAAACAGAATCATCATAAGAGGAATAGTCTCTAGCTTTATTTAGTAGACAAGTAAGCTTTTTATTCTCAAGCTGATAAGATTAAATATCTTTTCTAGCTTGCTTATACTTATCCGTAAGCTTCTTGTGATCTTCAAATAAATTATTGAAATCATCAGATAATTCATAATAAGAAAACTCTTTAAGTAAAGGATTATCTTTTACCTCGTTAGTAAATGTCGTTAAGCATACATTTGCAGCATGTCGAGGGCTTTCTTCTTCTGAATCTTCCTTGGGATTCCAGTTCTTGGTGAGTCTCCTGAGTACTTTGCGAATCTTTTCATGATTACTATTCTCCTTGCCAAAAGATGATAAAGGGTTGATGATGTTGAGGAATCTCGTAATATTTGAGTGATTTTCTCATCTTGCTTCATCTTGAATGCTTCATACTCTTGTGTTAGACGACTTATTTTTGATTCCTTTACTTAGGAGGTTCCTTTATGAGTGACCTCAAGAAGTTTCCATACTTCGTGTGAAGTGCCGCAAGTAGAGACACTATTAAATTCAATTTTGTCTATAATATAAAATAAAGCGTTAATAGATTTAGCATCAAGAATAGTTTGTTTCTTTTCAGTGTCTGTGTATTTATCATGAGGTTTCTCTACAAGGTTGCCATCTACAACTATTTTAGGTGGCTTCTTATATCCATCTATTACAACAGACTAAAGATCAAAATCAAGTGATTTCAAATAGGAACTCATACGTGTCTTCCAGTATGTGTAGTTAGTACCATCAAATAGAGGTGGCCTATTTGTGGACTGGCCTTCACCATTGTTGGTGTGAATAGACTAATAGTTGCCATAAGTCTCTTAGGATGTTAAGCCAAATATTAAGAGAACTAGCACTGATATCAATTATAGGAGAAATTGGTATGAGCAATAGTTTCTATATAAAGAGGACCTACTCTGATACTAATTGAAGGAGCAATTAGGATCAGAAACTAAATAAGTGACTACCTGCTCTGATACTAATTGAAGGAGCAATTGAGATCAGAAACTAAATAAGAGACTACCTATTCTGATACCAATTGAAGGACCATGTATGGAAACTCTAGAGGGGGGTGAATAGAGGGCAGCAGAATAATCTACCTAATTAAAAATTAAGTAGAGTAAAGGCAGCTACCAACTAACAGTGTATATGCAAGATAGTAATGTAAAGTAGTAAGAGTAAGAGATTGCAAACACAAATACTGTGATATATACTGGTTTTTCTCTTAGAAGACTAGTCCTGTCCTGAGAACTCAAGCTCGGAGTTTTATCTACTATAATCACCAATATTAAATCACAAGCTTTGATCCGAAGTCTAGCCGACTTCTTTACACCATGAGTTTTGATCCGAAGACTCGTAACTTCATACACCACGAGTTTTGATTTGAAGGCTCGTAACTTCACACAAAAGAGGGGCTTGACGAACCAAGCTCTTTATAACTTTGTAGACTTCTAGGCTGAGACCGCACTTGGCACTAGAAGGTTGGGAGTTGATCTTGAAGATAAGAAAGTTTAGGCGCTGAGGGTTTACTCACTATAGGATGGAAAGATTGTGAATGGTTGAGTGTGTAGGAATATAGAAATCCAATCTTATTTATAGGTTATTAGCAAACTGAGTTTGGCCAAAGTTCGGTCAGGTATTAATTCAAAATTTGAACGATTGGGCCAAGAAATCAAGGATATAACAACAGGATGATTTCATACTAAAAAGGTAACCGAGTTTGGTCAGAGTTCGGCATGTGTTCATCCCATGTTCGGTTTCTAAGTATGGTGGACTTTGTTAATAAATGTGGCCTGATTTTGTGGATATGTTCTTTGGTTTATTTAAGTGGCCTAGGTATCTGGGTGTAGAAACTTTGATTTGCCAGTGCGACTGAGCTTATATCAATCCTAGACTCAAATAAAATATCAAATTACTTATGAAAACAAAGAGCACTGATGACGTCAAACTTCTAAAACATCTGCTAACTTGAAGACGCTTTTTCCTTGACGGTAGTTTTCCAAAGATAACCAAATCTGGGAATCTAAATACCATTCAAGGGCTTCTCCCCCGAACCCCCACGAGGGGTGCTGTCCCCTTGAACCCCGTTTGCTAACCGGACAGCGGAACCCCTGTGTATGTAACACCCCATTCCGCTCAAGCGGACTGCCGATTCAAACGACAAAAGTGCAACGTTCCGAACCGCTTTGCTTCAGCGAGAAGACTCGTTTGAGGAAAAGGATATCCAGGCTTGTCCCTTCAGGAGTTCGGCTTAGGCTTTCAGAGGCTCGCTCGGAGTATCGCTCATCCGCAGCAAATCATCGCTAAGGTTGGTGGCTACGATGAACTTGTCTTTGCTTACTCAGCACACTTAAAATATGGAACGATATATGCTAGTCACTAGGTGAATCACCTCCTGCATGCTAATAAGAATACAATGCACCAAGCTAAGGGAATAATCCTAACTTGTATTGCTTATGTTAGAACATAGAAATAAAATATTGCTTATATTCAGACCCTCGCATGCTACCTTTGCCTTGTGCAACTGGATCCTGCTATGCCTCGATAGAACAAAATATATATGCTCTTCTTAGTGCACTGTTCACTTGTTTACACTATACGACCCTAGATAATGTTGCTCGATAAGTCTCTTCACTGTTTCACTCATCAGCTTACCTTCGGGCCCGAGCTAAACGTGAATGCTTATGTTTATACAATTGCATGCTTGCCTGCTTAGATGTTAACTTGTAATTGCCTTGACTCTATGTTTGCCATACGAAATGTATGCCACAATCAAGTAACACCATCGCGTATCGTGCATGCATCCAAGTTAACCATAAGACTATCAAATAGCTCTTCTGTGCAAATGAACCTACAAGTATCCAGGACTGTTTTGTCGCCAAGGCAATCCCCGTACCAGGGGTATGCATCAAGGCAAGTTGAATATTGAACGGGAATCATATAAAGTATACACCTGAATGATAATCATGCCAAGTTTATATCTGAAGAGAATCAAGTCAAGCAAAGCAAGAATTATAGCCCACGGAGCAAATCTCGTTCAGAACAAGAACCATGGATTATCAAGTCAAGTTGTGTAAAAATTGGAAGACCCAATACTGCGTGTCGCGGACAACTTGGAATCAAGGTGATCTTCGAATCTCGTTCCACGAGCGGTCTCCGGGGCACTGGGGCCGATCCGATCCGGATGGAACACAAGATAGTCTCAAAGACACGACGAGATAACTGGTAGTGATACATGTACCTCCATCATCTGTGCCCCAAGAGTATAAATCAGGTCCTTTATGGCTATGCCAGCGACCAATTGTTTATATAGATAAGTCATCCTCGCTTAGCGGCAATTCGCGTGCGAGTCATTGTATTGCATCGAGATTATCTGAACACCTGAACGATCATGGTATAATAACACTTGTGCATAAATAATACTTGATCATCTTATGCAACACACCTGATAATCAGAGTAACTCGTGCATCTGAAACATAGTCTCGTTCACGTCACAGTGTTTGCATATGCTATTGCCCTGAATGTTTATACATGCTCGTACTTAAATTAACTTGGTTTGCCTTGGACAAGGAAGGACAAGGGGTAAGTTGGTAAGTCTCGTCGTATTTTCTCTTATATCGTACGGCGCACTGCCACACGAGTTAGGCTATTCAATCTTTACCATAAAACTGATCCTAAGGCAACTAGAAAGACAACATAATAGTTTGTGCACGAAACATATATTACGTGTTTGGATTTGTCGAGCGGGCGAGTAGCCTCCCCACCAGTCCATCAAGTACTGATAATCCACTAGATTGTTTACAGGGTACGGGAGAACCTCGTTCGGTGCAGGTGGATTATCAGTACATGATGGACTGGTGGGGAGGCTACTCGCCCGCTCGACAAATCCAAACACGTAATATAGGTTTCGTGCACAAACTATTATGTTGTTTCGTGTGTGCTAAGGCGTGGAGTTCACTCTGAAGCCTTGGAATATTGCGTCTGAAACTGAAGCACATATATAAGACATAATGTTGGAACATCGCCTGTACATTATTCTATAAATGTAGCCACTTGGCATATTTTTACTATTTCGGAGAGAGAGGCTTGAGCGACTTGTAATCTCGGCTATTGTCATAACCACACCCGATGTAGGGATGCAAGTCAGGAATAACACCCAGCCTACGAAGCAGAATCAGTGGTAAAATGCTGTCTGGGTAATCTATCTAACAATATAATGAGCCACCAATAATAACAATATACTCAATCACAGATCTAAGATAGAAATGAGCACGAATCAGATAAAAGAATATAATAGTCACAACAAGTCATGAGTCTAAAATAATACATCGATGAGTCTAAAAGAATACTAACAAATAGCTGCAGACAAATCTAGTACAAAAGAATACTAAGAAGCTACTAAACTCGGGTTATCTGTCTCAGTTGGGATAAATCTCTCCTGAGCCAGGATCTCTGACTCTACCCACAACATCCTGAGGTCCATAATGTGTAGGGTACCAGTCCTTAGTGTCATTTGGAAAAAATATATCCAGTCAGGAAAGGAGTAGAGTACAACTCTAACAGCAGTTCTAATCAATAATAAAAACTATGTAACAGTAAATATATGTGAATATACAAGATGCACAATAGATACAAGAGAGATACCATAAGGAAATACTGGAATAAATACAATAATGAACAATATGACAATGATCAAGAATACTAATGACTAAGTGTGTGAGTACTAGCTTTAACATGTGATCGGCTTGGGAACATGATACAAGATTTATGGCCTGGCTAATCATACGTGCGGTGTATGATTAACACTATTCAATCAACAAGACTTGATACAAGGAGGGTATGATCACATATCTACATTAAAAATACTCTTTACCCCGACTGGTATAATAGATCCAACCATGGTACGCTATGGCACGAGATTCCCAAAGAAGATAGCTAGTCTTTCCGAGAATCAGTGTCTGTACATATACAGGCTTGCACAAGATACACCATAAACCAAGAAATAACATCTCATGACGAGATCCAGATATACCAATCTGTGTAACCATCGTGTCAAGAGAATAAGAATATCTACACTAGATACAATGAACAGAGAGGATATCATAAATGAGAAACTATCAGAGAATGTACTCGCCTGAAGTCAAATAAATAGTCTCACAGATGTCTGATACGGTACCACAGAGACCTAGATGTGGAATATAATATCAATACAAGGTTTCAGAAAGAAAATAAGTTAAACTAGTCAACTTCTAGGTCAACAAGTCAATTCTAAGTTAAAAGTCAAACTAGGTCAACTCTAAGTCAACTATGGTCAACTATAGTCAAACTATGGTTATGGTCAAACTTTGGTCAATTATGCCAACTATCTATTTCTTGGTTGCACAAGTCTATCTCAAGGATATTGGGTTCAAACACTAGAGTCTAGGTCATAAACTATAACTTAGGATACTAGTATACCGTATCTCAGGATACGTAAATACAATAGGTAAAACATCACATAAACATATCAACAATTATTAATTATATATAATTCTAATTACAAACATTAAATGGATACCTTGATTTTGAACCAACTTGGTATCACAACACTAACCCATAATCTTGATACCAATACCTTGGGTATCCCCAAATAACTTGATACTTACCTTGGTATCTCAAGGTAATATCCAATACCTGGTTTATACTAATTATCCGTAAATATATATGCTAACAACTAAATATTATACATATAGTATACTAAAACACAATTAATAATTAGGAATGTATCTACATATATATTAATACCATTTATATACATATATATATAATATAATTAAATACACAAAAATCTAATAAAATTGCAAAACTGTCATTAAAGGTCCTGTCCACTGTCGTTGAAGCTACTGATACCGCTGATACTCTGTTGTTTTCCGCGACAGACTCCTGCTGTTGTCGCCAAACCCTCGCTGTTGCGTCGCTGTTGCTGCTTTAGCCGTCGCTACTACTGCTGTGGCTGCTGTTGCTATTTCCACCGCTGCTGCTCCTGTTGCTGTTTGGTGACGCTGAACCGTCACCAAAGCTCCCTTCTCTCCACTATTATCTATTATATATATATATATATATATATATATATATATATATATATATATATATATATATATATATATATTACCACTATGCATGTAAACACATATACTCTTCCACATACATATATATGTACATAATAATATATAGTAACATAACATACACATATATGGTATCATATATATATAACTACACATATACGTATACGTATATATAATATACATATACAACATATGTATATATATATATATATATATATATATATATATATATATATATATATATATATATATATATACATCTACACCTAACACACACACACACACACATATATATATATATATATATATATATATATATATATATACAACAACCACATTAAATAGCTCTTACACATGTAGAAGAATAGCTACATAAAAATATATATACACATAGTTATAATAAATACATAGATCTATGCCACATTAATACATAAATATATATATATATATATATATATATATATATATATATATATATATACACATCACCATGATCAAGAACAAAAGAGAATTAAATCTAGAAATAAATGCACAACCATATGGAGCGTATCACACCCGTATCCCACTAGATCTAGTATACGCTTGCGACACGAGTCCACCATACATCCAAACATACCCCGAAGGATACGAACAAGTCTAATATATTATTTATGAACAATACGAAGAGTCAAACACACATCTACGTGTCCGTGTCAAAATGTGACATACTCAAAGTCCCGAGTCGGAGAAAAATCCCCCAAATCAATACGTATCACCAAATTGTTGGGATATGACCTACACGTACCTAATTACAGATACGACACTAGCCCCAAATACACAAGGACATGCCAAATTAATCAATAGGACCAATTGACACACACAACAAATATCAATCTCGAAATTCCCCCAAAATTGACACAAAAGTACCATAACTTTCTCAATAGGCCTCCTATGAACACAAAACCAAATCCTATGGGTAGCCTATGTATATGGGTTAATTTTTCATGGTTAAATATCAGATTTAGAATCTAATTTAAGAGAAAAAACTGAATTGTACCTATTGGGAGATGGATTCCCAATGAAATATCTAAATGTGATGAAATTGGTCTCCAACTTATAGATCCTTACTCCTCTTTATAGATCCTTGCTTTCTCCTTCTAGATCCTTGCTCCACTAGCCTCCATTGGTGATTTAGAAAGGAATTGGGATAAAATTTGGTAGGAAAATAAAGTAGGAATGAAGGAATTTGGTTGAGGGAAATTCTAGATCTAGTTTTCAAATGAAAAGAGGAGTGAGAAATATTTCCTCCCCATTTTAATAGGCTGACCCCCTTTTTCCTTCCTCAAGTCACTATAAAATATCCAATATACCCCTTGGGGCCTCTCATGAAGAAATAATTAAGGAGGGAAGCTTCTAGTCTAATGGTTTAATTAAATTAATCATCCCCCTAATCAATGGGCTTTCTAAATGGGCCCAATTCTAACAATTAATATATGTTGGTCCATGAGTCTAAACTAAACTAGTTAGGTCCACTAACACAAGTCCAAAATAAATAACTAACATCGAAAAATAACTAAATAATACAACAAATAATTATTTATTAAGCACAATATTTAATTAAATATAAAATTACTAAAATACTATTTTCTAGAAAATGTGGTAGTGACAAGTCTACCCTCCTTAAAATAATTTCGTCCTCGAAATTCAAAGACAAAATACCCCCAGAAAATAACAGAACATAGCAAATGAACAGAAGTAAAGAACAGAACTAAGGCACATAACTTACTATGAAGAATCATACCTCCAGACACAAACAAATATAGATAACGCTCTCGCATTTTATCCTCTCTCCCAAGTAAACTCCCCCTGAGAGTGATGCCTCCATACGACGCATACCGAAGGAGTAGTATAGTTCCTCAGCACCTTCTCTCTCCGATCCAGAATCTCAACTGCCTGCTCTGGATAGCTAAGAGTAGGGCCCACCTCTATCTCCGAATGATCTAATACATGACTAGGATCTGCCACATACCGTCTCAACTGCAATACGTGAAACACGTTGTGCACTCCCTCCAATGCAGATGGTAAGTCTAGTCTATAAGAAACTACACCGACCCTCTCTAGAATAGTGAAAGGTTCGATGAATCGCGGACTAAGCTTCCTGCCTCTACAGAAGCGAATCGTGCCTCGTGTCAGAGAAATCCTCAGAAACACCAAACTACCAACCTAGAACAAAATATTACCTAAGAACTTAATCTATAACAAACAACCAATAACAAGCACAAAACAAAAATCTAAACTATACCTCAAACTCCAAAGGTCTCTGGTAGCTATCGGCCCAATGCCGCTGTCTGTCCTGCGCCATACGAAGTTTGTCTCTGATCAACTGAACCTTCTCAGCTGCATCCACAATTATCTCTGGCCCAAGAAAAACTCTCTTTCCAATATCGTTCCATGACAAGGGAGTACGATACCTCCCACCGTACAGAGCTTCAAAAGGTGATATCTCTATTCTAGCTTGGTAGATGTTGTTATAAGCAAACTCTACCAAATAAAGATGGTCCTCCCAAGAACCCCCAAAATCTAGTACACAAGTGTGCAACATATCCTCGAGAGTCTGAATAGTCCTCTCTGACTACCCATATGTCTGGGGATGATATGTAGTACTGAACTTGAGCTAAGTGCCCAAACTCTCCTATAAACTCCTCCAGAAATGAGAAGTGAAATGACTATCCCGATCTGAGACTATGCTGACAGAAACTCCATGTATCCTAACGATCTATCTCAGATACATCTCTGCCAACTTCTTCGTAGATAAACCCATATTGAAAGGCAAAAAGTGGGCCGACTTAGTCAACCTATCAATGATGACCCAAATCGTATCTTTCCCTCCTGGAGATCGTAGAATTCTGGACACAAAATTCATAGTAATGTGCTCCCACTTCCACTCTGGAATGGGTAATGGCTGAAGTAAACCTCCGGGCCTCTGCCTCTCGGCTTTCACCTGCTGGCATACTAAGCATCTAGATACAAACTGTGCCACTTCCCTCTTCATGCCATACTACCACACACTCTTTCGCATATCTCGATATATCTTGTTGGCACCTGGATGTATAGAATACTGAAAGTGATACGCTTCCTGCAATACCTCCTCACGCAGCTCCCCACTAGGCACATACAATCTAACTCCATGCTGCAAAGATCCATCCTCGGCAATGGTAAAATCATCCTCCAATCCTGCTCTCACTTGAGCCCTGATGCTCCTCAGAGATACATCCTCATACTATGCTGCCTTAATCTTGTCCATCAAATTTGAATGTATCTGCAATTCCCACATTTATATAGCAATAATAGGAACTATCACCTTAATATCCAAGCTCTCCAAGTCCTCCAACAAATATCGATCCTGCATCAAGAACATAGCTACCGGATACCTACTCAAAGCATCAACAACTACATTAGCTTTTCCAGGATGATACTACAAAGATATATCAAAATCCTTCATCAGTTCCAATCACCGACGCTGCCTCATGTTCAACTCCTTCTACGTGAAAACTTACTTCAAGCTCTTGTGGTCTGTGAAGATGCCACACGCTCTCCGTACAAATAATGTTTTCACAACTTTAGGGCGAAGATGACTGCTGCCAACTCCAAATCATGGGTAGGATAGTTCTTTTCATGAGGACGCAATTGCCTGGATGCATAGGCAATCACTTTCCCATTCTGCTGAACAACACAACCTAAACCTTTTTCCGATGTATCACTATAAATAGTAAAACCTTCAGACCCTGATGGCAACGTCAAAATAGGAGCAGACGTCAACCTCTTCTTCAATTCCTCAAAAGCAACCTGGTAATCCTTCGTCCAAACAAACTCTACAACTTTCCTGGTGAGTTTGGTCATCGGCTCGGCAATCCTTGAAAAACTTGCACAAACTTTCTGTAGTAGCCTGCCAATCCCAAGAAACTCCTGATCTCTGCTACCGAACTCGGGGTCTTCCAACATTCTACTGTTGCGATCTTCTTCGGATCCACTGAAGTACCATTACTAGTCACAATATTCCCCAAGAACTCTACCTTGTCCAGAAAGAATTCACACTTGGAAAACTTCCCATATAGTTTCTCATTCCTCAGCACATCTAACACAATCCTCAAATGCCTATCGTGCTCCTCCGGTGTCTTCGAGTATATGAGTATGTCGTCGATGAACATCACCATGAACTTGTCAAGGTACTAATGGAAAACCTTATTCATCAAGTTCATAAATATCGCCGGTGCATTAGTCAATCCAAACGGCATCATCATAAACTCGTACTGACCATAACGAGTTCTAAAAGCCGTCTTCGGTATGTCTACCGGCTTTACCTTCACCTGGTGGTAGCCTGATCTCAAATATATCTTAGAAACACCTTGGCACTACTCAACTGATTGAATAAATCATCAATCCATGACAAAGGGTACTTATCCTTGATAGTGAGATTATTCAATGCCCTGTAATCAATACACATGTGCACCGATCCATCCTTCTTCGGTACAAACAATACTGGGGCTCCCGACGGTGAAGAACTCGATATGATAAACCCCTTATCCTGCAATTCGTCCACCTGCTTCTTCAGCTTGACCAGCTTGTTGTTCTTTACTCTATAGATATATTGCAAAATTGGTTCTGCACTTGGCACCAAGTCTATAGAGAATTCAACATCTCGATCTGGCGATAATCCTAGCAATTCCTCAGGAAACACATCAATGAACTCTGCTATGAACGGATGTGGCAACTCCTTGTCTTCCATCATAGCTCAACAAATAATGCCTTCTCCTTGCTCTGCAGCTCCTCTAGCAAACTCGAACTCTGGCTCTCTCGGTGGACCAAATAAAACTCTACCTCCTCTACAATCTATGCTAGCACGGTGCCTACTCAACCAATCCATCCCGAGTATAATATTGTAGTTCGGAAGTGGCATTACAAGTAGGCACACACTCAACTCCAGGCCTCCTAGAGTAACTCTCCGATCCTTGCAAATATTATTAACCAGGATAATGCCTCCCCTGGTCATGAACTTGCAAGTCCTAAGTTAAGAATCAGCTACCAAACCATGCATAAGAGCAAAAGAAACAGATACAAAACTATAGAAAGCACCACTATCAAACAAAGCTAAAGCTGGAATGGAATCAAGAAGAATAGAACATGCGATAACATCTCCGGTGGGTTCATCTTCATCGATGGTCAGAGCAAACGCTTGTCCCTGACGCGCACCTCCCTGTTGTTGATATTGGATATAACGCTGCTGCTATGTCGGAAGCGGTCCCCTCGGCTGTACAGCAGGTGGTCTCGTCTTTACCCTTGGAGCTGCAGCTGCTCCCTGAACTACACGACGAGGATTGGAAGGATACTCCCTCAGCTAATACCCTTCAGTACAACAATACAAACAAACTCCTAGCCTACTCCTGTAAACTTTCCAGATGTGGCCGGGTTTCTTGCAGTAGTGGCAGAAATATTGCTGTAACTGTCTCTCCTACTGTGGTGCCTGATGAAACGGTGCCCTAGCTGGAGTCTGGTGCTGCTGTGGCTGCTGGAAAGGTCTGGACTGGAAATGAGGATGTTTGGCAGATACTGCACTGCTATTTGCCCCCAGAAAAGAATCACGGTCTCTCTTGGGCTTCAAACCCAACTCCTGGTCAACCTTGCGTGTCTCCGCAAGTATCTCAGAGTATGTCTCATAAAAAGATGAAATGAGGATCTTCACTTCCCAGTTTAGACCCTCACGAAAACGAATAGCCCGAACCTCCAGCTCTCTCACCAAATACTCTGTAAATTGGCTCAACCTGCTGAACTCCGCAGCGTACTCCTTCACAGACATGCTCCCTTGAATGAGACTCTCAAACTGCCTCCCCAAGTCTAACCTGTCTGCCCGAGCGAAGAACTTCTTCTTGAAGAGGTCCTTGAATACCTCCCAAGACTGTCCCGCGTCAACAAGGATCGGCTCATTCCTGAACCAAGTACGAGCAATATCGAACAGTTGAAGTCCTACCGCCTCAACCTTCAGATCCTCAGAAAGACGGGACACCCTCATAAGGCGCTCAATATCCTCGAGCCAATCATAAGCATAGACGATGCCTCCGTCCCCTTGAAGACCATAGGCTCTAGCTTCTTGAAGACCTGAATGTTGCCTGGCCGAAGCTGAGCAACCTAAGGAACAACCTGCTGCTGGATCGAAACTCCTCTCTCTACTACGGTACGAGAAAGATGATGAGCACTCTCGATGCCCTGCCTTAAAACGTCGGTCTTCCTCTGATGTGCCTGTGACTGAGCCCTCTGTGCCTCGACCATCTCACGAAATAGTGTAAACATCTGTGTCGCCTTTGCTAGAACAGGAGATGGAGGTGGAAGCCCCTCAGATAAAGCTGACATAGTCCTCTGAGTAGGTGGTTGACCTCCGAAAGCAGCTGATACTCCAATCACCGGATAAATGACTGGTGTAGGCCCTTGAGATGTCACAGATCTCTCAGAAACTGCTTTCCCCTACTGCGATCTAGTCTTAGGTGGCATCCTGAGACAAAGCGAAAGAAAGAATCAATATGGCACATGATGTAAGACACTCAAGGAAAGGATAATTTAAAGATCAAGTATGAATATCAAAGGAGAATAGTTGAATGAATCAAATTTTTTTCCTAGATGTGATTGATTATTCTCAGCCTATAGCCTATATCCTATATCCTGACACAGGCTCATAATAGTACTCAATTCAGAGCACCACTACGAATCACACTAATTGCAACCTCGAATAGACCTGCATGGGCCACCACTAAAAATGTGTCACGACCCGTACCCGATGTAAGGATGAAAGCCGGGAACAATGCGCAGCCTATGCCACAGAATCAGTGGTAGAACGCTGTCTGGGTAATCTATCTAACAATATAATGAGCCACCAATAATAACAATATACTCAATAACAGATCTAAGATGGAAATGAGCACGAATCAGATAAAAGAATAGAATGGTCACAACAACTCATGAGTCTAAAATAATACATCATTGAGTCTGAAAGAATACTAACAAATAGTTGGAGACAAATCCAGTACAAAAGAATACTAAGAAGCTACTAAACTTGGATCATTTGTCTCAGTTGGTATAAATCCCTCCTGAGCCAGGGTCTCTGACTCTAAACCCACAACATCATGAGTTCCATAATATGTAGTGTACCAGTCCTTAGTGTCATCTGGAAAAAATATATCCAGTCTGGAAAGAAGCATAGTACAACCCTAACAACAGTTCTAATCAATGATAAAAACTATGTAACAATAAATAGATGTTAATATACAAGATGCACAATAGATACAAGAGAGATACCATAAGGAAATACTGGAATAAATACAATAATGAATAATATGACAATGATCAAGAATACTAATGACTAAGTGTGTGAGTACTAGCTTTAATATGTGATCGACTTGGAAACATGATACAAGATTTATGGCCTGGCTAATCATACGTGCGGTGTGTGATTAATACTATTTAATGAACAAGACTTGATACAAGGAGGGTATGATCACATATCTACACTAAAATACTTCCCACCTCGACTGGTATAATAGATCCAACCATGGTATGCTATATCACGAGATTCCCTAAGAAGATAGCTAGTCTTCCCAAGAATCAGTGTCGGTACATGTACACGATAATCAATGAAACAAGGCTTGCACAAGATACACCATATACCAAGGAATAATATCTCATAACAAGATCCGGATATACCAATCCGTGTAACCATCGTGTCAGGAGAACAAGGATATCTACACTAGATACAATGAACATAGAGGATATCATAAATAAAAAACTATCAGAGAATGTACCCGGCTAAAGTCCAACGAATAGTCTTACTGATGTCTGACATGGTGCCTCGAAGGCCTAAATATGGAATATAATATCAATGCAAGGTTTCAAAAAGAAAATAAGTTAAACTAGTCAACTTCTAGGTCAACAAGTCAATTCTAAGTTAAAAGTCAAACTAGGTCAACTCTAAGTCAACTATGGTCAAACTATGGTCAACTATGGTCAAACAATGGTCAATTATGCCAAACTATCTATTTCTAGGTTGCACAAGTCTATCTCAAGGATATTGGGTTCAAACACTAGAGGCTAGGTCATAAACTACAACTTAGGATACTAGTATACCGTATCTCAGGATACGTAAATACAATGGGTAAAACGTCACATAAACATATCAACAATTATTAATTATATATAATTCTAATTACAAACATTAAATGGATACCTTGGTTTCGAACCAACTTGGTATCACAACACTAACCCATAATCTTGATAACCAAATCCAATTCCTTGGGTATCCCCAAATACCTTGATACTTACCTTGGTATCTCAAGGTAATATCCAATACCTTGTTTATACTAACTACCCATAAATATACATGCTAACAACCAAATATTATACATATAATATACTAAAACATAATTAATAATTATTAATGTATCTACATATATATTAATACCATTTATATACATATATATATCTAATATAATTAAATACACAAAAATCTAATAAAACTGTAAAACTGTCATTAAAGGTCCTGTCCACTGTCACTGAAGCTACTGATACCGCTGATAATCTGTTGTTTTCTGCGACAGACTCCTGCCGTTGTCGCCAAAACCCTCGCTGCAGCGTCGCTGTTGTTGCTGTAGCCGTTGCTACTGCTTCTACTGCGGCTGTTGTCGCTATTTCCTCCGCTGCTGCTGCTGTTGCTGTTTGGTGACGCTGAATTATCGCCAAAGCTCCCTGCTCTCCTCTATTATATATATATATATATATAACACAATATATATATATATATATATATATATATATATATATATAACACTATATATATTACCACTATGTATGTAAACACATATACTCTTCCACATACATATATATGTACATAATAATACATAGTAACGTAACATACACATATATGGTATCATATATATATATATATATATATAACTACACATATTAGTATACGTATATATAATATACATATACAACATATATATATATATATATATATATATATATATATATATATATATATATATATATATATATATATACATCTACACCTAACATATACAAATATATATATATATATATATATATATATATATATATATATATATATATATATATATATATATATACAACAACCACATTAAATAGCTCTTACATATGTAGAAGAATAGCTACATAAAAATATATATACACATAGTTATAATAGATACATAGATCAATCACATTAATACATAAATATATATACACAACAATATATATATATACTTATATATAATTACACATCACCATGATCAAGAACAAAAGAGAATTAAATCTAGAAATAAATGCACAACTATATGGAGCGTATCACACCCGTATTCTACTAGATCTAGGATACTCTTCGACACGAGTCCACCACACATCCAAACGTACCACGAAGAACACGAGCAAGTCTAATATATTATTTATGAATAATACGAAGAGTCAAATATACATCTATGTGTCCGTGTCAAAATATGACATGCTCAAAGTCCCATGTCAGAGAAAAAATCCCCAAATCAACACGTATCGCCAAATTATTGGGGTACGACCTATACATAGCCAATTATGGACACGACACTAGCCCCAAATACATAAGAATATGCCAAATTAATCTATAGTACCAATTGGCACACACAACAAATGTCAATCTCGGAATTCCCCAAAAATTGACACAAAAAGTACCATAACTTTCTCAATAGGCCTCTTATGAACACAAAACCAAATCCTATGGGTAGCCTATGCATATGGGTTGATTTCTTATGGTTAAATCTCATATTTAGAACCTAATTTAAGAGAAAAAACTGAATTATACCTATTGGGAGATGGATTCCCAATGAAACCTCCAAATGTGATGAAATTGGCCTCTAACTTGTAGATCCTTGCTCCTCTTTGTAGATCCTTGCTTCCTCCTTCTAGATCATTGCTCCACTAACCTCCATTTGTGATTTAGGAAGGAATTTGGATGAAATTTGATAGAGAAATGAAGTGGGAATGAAGGAATTTGGTTGAAAAAAATTCTAGATCTAGTTTTCAAATGAAAAGAGGAGAGAGAAACATCCCCCCCTCTTTAATAGGCTGGCCCCCTTTCCCCTTCCTCAAGTCACCATAAAATGACCAATATACCCCTTGGAGCCTCTCATGAAGAAATAATTAAGGAGGAAAGCTTCTAGTCTAATAGTTTAATTAAATTAATCATCCTCCTAATCAATGGGCTTTCTAAATGGGCTCAATTCTAACAATTAATACATATTGGTCCATGAGTCTAAACTAAACTAGTTTGGTCAACTAACACAAGTCCAAAATAAATAACTAACATCTAACAACAACTAAATAATACAAAAAATAATTATTTATCAAGCACAATATTTAATTAAATATAAAATTACTAAAATATCCTTTCCTAAAAAATATGGTAGTGACATCTATGCGCCGCCTGTAACACTTATTTATATCAATAAAGAGTTTGTTTTACTTTAACTTGTATTATTCATTGCTTCCGCTTTTGTCGTCTCAGTGAACTTGTTACCAAATCGCCTGTGCGTTTATAATTTTGCTATACTTGGACAATCTGTACGACTCTGTGGCTTAGATCTCTTATCGCCAGCCAATGAATCATGACCTTGCAAGGGTGCGGCTCACGCTCGTACGGCTTCACACCCAGATGGGTCAAGCGATCAGTCCCGCGGGAGCGCTGGCATGGTAATTCTCGCCTAGCGGGGGCGGCCGATCAGCCTGCGGAAGATCGTGGCGTGACAGATTGGTATCAAAGCGTGGCTATACGCCTTTGGACTTTGTTTCAATTTTTTCAGTTTCGAAAGCTCGTTCATGGGTTATGTGCGCACTCTCTCTCAATGTCCCAAATGGAATGTTCCAATAATGAGTCTAAATACTTTCAAAAAGTGTATTTGAATGATATGATTACTTGTACAAAATTATATTGCAATTGGCCTTTGTGCCAACCTGTGCCAGACCCTTTGGGGAATAAACTCGTGCTAGAAATGCGACTTATGTGCAAACCTGAAATGACTATACATGTTTGCCCAACTAGTTAGAATAGAATCGAATATTGTCCCGAACGATTAGCTTTACACAGCCTTTTGGCTAAGTTGTGTAGAGTATCACGTGCCAAGACCCTTGGTGTAAGCTAAGTTGCAACGAGAATGAATATCGTTCAGGAATAAGGCAAGTCAGACTTAGAATGCCAACCGATAGAAACTCTCTCGGATTTATCGCTTAGACAAATATTGAGAATCATACTTGGATTTTGAGAAATAGCTCGAACGGTATTTCGTGTCGAAAGATACAAATTGATTGGGATTTGATTGGATGACTCAATTTTGAGTGGTGTATGGATCATTTAGAAATGTCCTAACGGATTCATAGGTCTCGTGCAATAATTGAATTGAACGATTTCAGAATAATACGACTTATATCGAATTAGAAATTCTTGAAAATAAAAATCGATATCTCATTAAGCAAACTTGCTGAAAACTTGAGGATTGTGCAAGCAATTTCGGATTTGAAACAAACGGACTGAACTTGAATACAATATCACTTAAATAAGAAATTAGCCCAAAATGAATATTATGTTTCGATGAAAGAGATGAACGATAATGGATTTGGCTTGGAGTTCGGAAGAACGATCTTGAAATCAAGTTCGAAATGATAACTCTCGAAATCAGTCCCAATAAGAATGGTTATCCTGCGAGAGCACCGACGTGGTAATTTCACGTACGACGGGGATGTTCGAACTCACGAAAACATATTCGATGATTATTCCAAACAAACTGGATGAATGGAACGTATCAAAATGGAGTAGACTTGGGCTTGAACATTTGAAACATATTTGCTTGAGGAATAAAAGAAGTAGACTATAGAAATTACTAAACGGTAACAGTAAAATTGGATGATTTTATCAGACGAATTATAATTACTGTATGAACAGACTTGACTCGATGGATGATAACATATCTCGATCGTGTCAAAGAAAACCATAACATTCAAACGTTCTTGTCTTGTACGAGCGTAACTCTATGCCATACATGCGTCACGCCCAGTTTAGGACGATTATCCAGCGGGAGCATTGACGTGGTGATCTCACGTCCAACGAAGGTGATCGAACTTGCGGGAGACCGGAGCATGACAACTAATGGATCGTCTTGACTTTGGTTCGACACGATAAGACGAATTTAGAAATGCAAGTGATCGAAAATATTTTGATGGATAAGTTAGCCTATAACCTGAAATAAAAATTACGCTTGATGGTTTCGTGAACGAATATATAAATCAGGTTGAACGACTTGAAGTTAAACTAAAGGTTTAGAATCGAATCTTGGCTTAGTGGACTAGACTTAAAATGGATAGGGATTCTATCAAAATGTGTATGGAGAGATAGACTATGCAAATCACTAGGCATGTCCTGCATCTCGAATATAGCAGATTTTACTGAACGGATTTGTCCTCCGTACAAATGAACAATGGTTTGACCCTAGAAATTGGGGTATCGTGTGACAAATTTGCATGATGACTCGAGTGCTTGAACCAGTACCTATGACCTTGTGAGCTGACCTAGTAATTAGGCAGACGACCCTGTGCCGAGTGAATGAACCTGTGTAACCGACTTTACCACATTGCTTGAACAAGCTACATAACTGGGGCAGCAAGACTTAGGGTTAGACTTGTAAACGGTAACGTGTGCTAAGTTTGACCCGAACGGAGGAACGCTAGTCGGTAAATCGAATAGATCATGCTTAACGATTGTGCAAGTACTTGGTTGGAATAGAAATGATATGGAATTGGATTGACCCTATCGAAAGAACCCTTAAGATTTTCGTAAGTAGCTTGTCCAATTTCACCATCTCTAAGTTTGGTTGAATGCATAAGTTTGAGTGTCACGCCCAGTCCCAAAATACGTAGGACTAGGAACACGTAAGCATGCCAGCCGCATGGATATGGCAACTCCAATATATGGAAACCAAAATCCATACGTACGCTGTAATATGAAAATTAATCCACAAGTGGTATAAACATATGTCACAAGTCACAGAGTATAAACTAAATCTCATCCACGAAAATTAAATATAAATAAATAACCAGTATCTATATAACTAGATATCAATATAAGTATCTAAGGATGATAGTTGGATGGAAATAAATCCACTACCAACTCGAAGGTAAAGGTACAACACAATGAACACAATATAAGAATACCAGCTAAAAGTCATGGGGCTCGGAGAGAAGACATCCACGAAACATATATAACCATCAAAATCTGCGCTCTTGCAAATATTCAAGAACAGATACACCTGGCAGGGGACCAGGTCCTCAGAGGGACGTAACAAGATAAAGAATAACAAGCCAATTTGAATACAGTAAACATGCATATTATTTGAAAATAAATAAGTACACTGTACAAGACAATCTACATGAATGCAAATGAGGACAACTTTTCGACGCATGGGCAAGGGTAGGCTACTCGATCTAAATCTAACACTCACACATTCGTCAGTGGACATCTTCAGCCAACATACCTCGGGGGTAGTGACCCTCGGACTCTATCAATCGATATACCTCGAGGGTAGCGACCATCGGACACGACCACCATAGTGCGTGCTAGTTACTCCGGTTTACCAGAGTGGTTAAAGCCCATACGCCTACTAATTGTCCTCTATGATACTAAGTGTTAAGTGTGTGTCAACATATCTAATATATAGTAATGACTGAAAGAAACTACACATGAAATAAATAAACAAAAATGCAATAACTATACAGAAATATACTAAGCATGCAAAGTACTGTAAACAATTTGGCAAGGTTTCTTGCCTGGTAAGAAAGCTGCAAGGTGTACTGTCCAGAAGTCAAGCACACAGGATCAGAAGCTATGGCCTCAGAACAAATGTCTCCGGATGCTGAAATAGATGTCACCAACGTTCCCAGAATAAGCAAATTTTGTCCAAAATGATTGGACACAGGGGCAAAACGATAATTTTGGGTCAAAGCGGGGTCTAAGTGTGGCCTACTTTGTACCAAAAAATATGCCAAGGGTAATAGTCTCTAAATGGAATAAATTATAGGTCAAACAACTCTAAATATCAATACGAACCCAATGGTATGTCCAAAGGTGGATTCCGATGGGCCGAACACAATTTTGTCCAAAAACTCAACTGTGGGGGCCGCCAATTGACGACTTGGTCAACTGTCTCAGAATTGCGTAAAAATTGGGTCACAGGACCATCACATTATCATGAGTCCAGTGGTGTAAGTTTTCTCGTAATCTGACGAGCGTGCACAAAATGCATACGACTTCCACAAAAGTTGTGACACGGGGTATATCCGCAGGTACGGGCTGATTCCGGCACGCACACGCGTCCGAATCAGTTTTCGTGAATTTTTACGTGTCCGTTTATGCTGCGCGTACTGTTCGGTACACTTGGTACACGACAGGACGGTCCCGTTTGGCGGGGCGCGGTCTATTTCACAACTTTTAGAAATCTAGGAAAAGTGGTTTCGCGGGATTTTCCAACGAATTTAATTATGTCTACAGCAGTTAATAATCTAGGTTTATTTAACAAAAATTAAACTAGGTCAAGTGGTCTACGCATACCAAAAAGAATCATCGAATTCAGATCTCTGTGGTGGGAGATACAAACTCTGAAACATAGGTGGTCACCGCAGTTTTCTGCGATCCAAGAATTCGGTCTGTTTCTACCAACTTTGGCGCTATTTTTGCCTATGGTTACGCTTTGTTCGAGGTCTAATAATACACAGATATGGAGGAGGGTTAAGGGGTGAGCATACCGGTGAAGATAGGGTAGCGTTTGGTTGAGCGAGGCGACAGAAAATAACTCCGGAACACAGGTAACTCGCTGTAGAATCTGCAGTCCGCGGGGTCGCGGTCGTCAGAATTTATTTGGACGGCCTGGCGAGGTTCTCTTGCTGCGGTGGCGGCGCTCTCTAGGTCTAGATGGCAAGAGGAAGGGTTTGGATGATTTAGGTTTAGGGTTTTAGAGGAATAGAATAATATATATATATATAAAAGAGAGAGAGAGGAGGCGGGTTAGGTATTATCCGCGGGGGGGGGGTCTGCTTGTGCACTAACAAAGGGGTTGACTTAGTAAGGTGGCGGTGGTGTGGAATTAAAGGGGGCGGCTGTGGTGTATTTTGCTTCCAGCGGGTTTTTTTTGCTAGGAAGTGGCTGCTACTTGGTTTGGGTATAGGGTGGGTTGGATAGTAGTTAAGTAATAGATTATTTAATAGTTAGGAATAATATTAGTTATTAATAGTATTTCTTTTCTTTTCTAAATTCCTATGAAATATATATGTATATATATATATTTATATATACGTATATACTCATAGAAAAAATCTAGAATTACACTAATACATAACATTAAGCTAGCAACTGCTCAAGGGTTCTCCTACATGAAATAAATTAGGAAAAATTTCTGATGGTCCCATAAATCCCCTAAGTGCACCAACACCTAAAATAAAAATTAATAAAAATCTATTTCTCCTAATTAGCCACTAATTACTACAATTAAATTAATAATTAATAATTAAAAAGGGGTATATATGATTTCTAGGAATAGGGGTTTTACATTCTACCCAACTTATAAAAATTTTGTCCTCGAAATTAAAACTAAGCCGTGGTAGAAAGTCAAGGGTGGTATAAGATTTGCATTGTTTAAAATGCAAGGCTAGGTTTAAAGGGGTGGGCGATGTTGCGCGTTGCACATCCCAAAAAATTATAGAAAAATCCACATGAGCAAAAAAATAGGTTTCTTCATGTGTCATGTCCAATGGTGTGGACACCTAAATGCTCTTTTGCATAAAAGTGTCCAACAATTGAAAAATTGCACAAATATGAGAATTGGATGATGGGCACATCTAGGATAAGGGAGGGAATTTGTAGGAAGGCAGTGGTTAGTGTAGTGCTCCAATTATCGAAGTACGGTAAGGTACGCTAAGTGATACAATTATTGCAAAATTAAAATAAAAAATATCGTGTTCTATTTCTAACTGGAATCAATCTACCCTTAGTCTCACTATCTCAGCCAAGTAGGTCTAATTTTGGGTGAGGGGTTCACAATCTACCGAACTTAAAATTTATCCATCTGTCACCTAAAGCTATACATCTAGGAAAACTATTCCTCAAATTATTTAACCATGTTATTCAATCCTTAAAGTTTTAACACCAACATATCATCTATGATATGCCCTTAATCAATTATAAAAGAGAGTCACTAAGTCATGTGATTAGCCTTATGGGGTATATCTAGTACTATTAGTGTCAACTTATACCAGCACGAGGTTTCGTCTTTCCGAAATAGGGGAAGACGGAGAGCAATAATAAAGAATTCAAGGTGAAGGTGACAGAATACAAGTACGAGGTTCAAAGAGATTAAAGAATTCGAAAAGAAAGTTGTCAGGACAGTTGTGGATTGAAATCCTATTTTTGGTAATTTCTTATTTACATGCTCGTGTCAGTACAGTTATGTAACCGATATAATATGTCAGACATGTCTAGGGGCAAGTATATCCGTCTACTACCATATATCTCAATCCACGTAAAGTAGTCATGCGAAGAGCGAACCAAGCGCATTAAGGTTAGCTAGACCTTAATACACCGATTCTGATTAGGCAATTATATCATTGTGTGCACCCAATAATACATATGTCATGAACAAGCTCGATAAAAGAATAAGCTTGCAAAAACTAGGCTACAATAGCAGCATAAGTCAAGGTAGTACAGCAAATATAAATACGCTGGATTATGATGAAAGAAGGTACATAACAATTCAAGTTCATAAAGGATAAGACTCTATAATCTCTACATTCGTCATACTAATTCCTTGTCTAAGTCGATAGTCGACAAAGTAGGGGTATAGCTTCTAAATTCTACAGTCTGAAAAAATACTGTCGTCCTAAGCTAGCATACAGTTAATGTTGTTCAATTACACTTTAATAATAAGGCAAAAGACTATGTGATACTAGGTTGTGAGGTATACTACCCAACTTATAACAATAAACTAATATTGTAATTGCCTTAAGGATACTGTAGAAACTCCTGTTAAGGTCTACGAGAATGGGGTCTTAGTATTTATTAGGGTATCCTCTTTCATTACATAGGTCATGGTCGTCCTATGTCTTAGTCTTAGTGCAAGTATCAATAGTAAGAATGGAACAGTTACTGGCCTCAAGGGAAAGGGAATATAACTCGTATCGAGGTGGGGGTACATGTTACGTAATTTAAAACTAAGGGATAAGCACCAGGTCTCAGTCTACAAGAATAGCTTAAACCATCAAGTTCTAACTACTAAGCACACAATTTAAAATTTCAAGATTACAACTATAATCCTAGCAGGCTATATACCCTAACATAGAATAAAATCTCTCGGTCTACAATCAGAAGTGTCAGGTGTCACGAGTTGAAAGATGAAGAAAATAAATTTAGTCGTCTCACTAATAGCGAGCGCTAAGGGTTCAGAGGAACAAGTCATAATAAAAAAATAGAAGGACTCTAGATAATGGCATAGTTTTCTAAGGGAAGATGCTAGTTGCTATGTTCGAGGTATGATCAAGAAAAAGTATTTGATTATATTCCTCTAGGCTTCCTATGGTGCTGTCTACTAATAATAAGACAATGATCTAAGGTTATAGTTCTCCTATATTGTCTAACTATGAAGGTTAGGTGTTGAAATTAGTTGATAATTTTATTGATTGTCTCATTGGCATTATATAGCCTTACAGTCATTAATACAATGATTTCAATCATTATGACAATAATCTCATAATGGAATATCCTGTGACATATTCTGGCATCCCAAATATGGCCTCAGGATATTCCCATGTGCTTATACTATACTTAAATATGACACCCAACATACCATATCAACACTCTCCCTCAAGATAGGTGAAAGATATTCACTAAGCCCATCTTGTCACATCCTCTAATCATGCTCACTGAGGCGAGTCCCTTGGTTAGTCCATCTGCTACTTGATCCCTGGTTGGAACATGGCCAAGCTCCAGTAATCCTCTATCCAACTTCTCTTTGATGAAGAATTTATCAATCTCGATGTGTTTGGTCCTGTCATGCTGTACTGGATTGTTGGCGATACTAATAGCTGACTGATTGTCACACCACAGCTTCATCTTGGCTCCTTGATCCAGCTTCAGCTCCACCAGCATATTCTTCAACCATAGCAGCTCTGCAACTCCCAAGGCCATAGCTCTGTACTCTGCTTCAGCTGTCGATCTGGCCACCACAGACTGCTTCTTACTCCTCCAGGAGACCAAGTTACCTCCTACAAATATGCAATATCCCGAGGTAGACCTCCTGTCATCAGCACAACTAGCCCAGTCAGAATCACAGTAGCCCTCGATGCTCACGTGATTGTTCTTCCTGAATATTAGTCCCTTCCCGGGAGCACCTTTCAAGTACCTCAGAATCTGGTACACTGCATCCATATGACCCTTCCGTGGGTCATGCATGTAGCGGCTTACCACACTTACTGCAAAGCAGATATCAGGACGTGTGTGGCTCAAATATATCAACTTGCCAACCAGTCTCTGGTATCTGTCCCGATCAACTGGTTCTCCAGCCTCAGCATCAATCTTGAACCTCTGATCTATTGGTGTCGCTGCAGGTTTGCACCCCAATATCCCAGTTTCTGTGAGAAGGTCCAGTGCATACTTCCTTTGAGAGAGAACAATCCCCTCTACTTCTCGAGCAATCTCAATCCCAAGGAAGTACCGAAGAAGCCCGAGATCCTTCACCTCGAATTCCTTGCCAAGCTTTCCTTTGAGTTGGGCGATCTCCTGCTCATCATCTCCTGTGATAATCATATCGTCCACATACACCGCAAGCATGGTGATGTGGCCTCCACTCCGACGGAAGAACACAATATGATCAGCATTGATCTGCTGATATCCCATCCCTATCATCGCCCTTCTGAATCTATCAAACCACGCTCGAGGAGACTGCTTCAGTCCATAGAGGGACTTCTTCAACCTGCAGACCTTGCCTACTGTCTGATTGGTGCCAAATCCTGGTGGTATCTCCATGTACACCTCCTCCACTAGATATCCGTGAAGAAATGCATTCTTCACATCCAGTTGGTGTAGCTTCCATCCACCATTCGCTGCCAGAGAAATCAGAGTCCTGACAGTGCTCATCTTTGCAACTGGTGCAAAGGTATCGTCATAGTCGATGCCGTACGTCTGACTGTATCCTTTGGCTACTAGTCGAGCTTTGTAGCGATCAATCTGTCCATCTGGGTTCTGCTTCACGGTAAAGACCCACTTGCATCTAACTGCTCTCTTCCCCTTTGGCAGTCTCACAAGCTCCCAAGTGTGGTTCTTCTCCAAAGCTCCCAACTCCTCGTGCATTGCCGCTTTCTACTTTGGATCGTTCTTGGCAACCTGCCAATTATTAGGTACAGTAATACTATCCAAAGATGCTATAAATGCTCCATGAGAAGAAGGGATATGGTCATAAGAAATAAACTGAGCAATATCCCAACCATATCTGTTTGGAGGATTTCCTGCATTACTGCGAGTGGTCCTCCGTACAGATAGTGGTGTGGGAGGAGTAGTAGTAGGAGGAATGATATCTTGTGAAGGAGGGGGTATCACCTGAAGGGGGGTTGGTGTCGGTGCCTCAGGAGTTGGGACGAACGCAGGCAAGGGACTTGGCATTGGCACTGTCGGTACTGGTCCTGCAGTTTGCTTCTCTCTCCTACTGTAGGTAAGTAACTTTCCCTGAGCCGTAGGCCTAACACCTTCACCTTCTTGTCCCTTCTCCGTGCCTCCATGCCAAACTTCTAAATCGGTTACCACAAAGTTCTCCATCTCTCCCTCTCGCCTAATATTGGCAGTATTAGGCGTGTTGTGTGAAGTTCCGTCCTGGCGATAGTATGGCTCATACTCCCGAAAGTGGACATCCATACTGACAAATTTCTTCTTCTCTACTGGACTCCAGCACACATACCCCTTTTGGGTCGCCAAGTAGCCTACTAAGATGCATTTGACCGCTCTAGGGTCAAGTTTCCCAACTGATGGCCTGTTGTCCTTCACAAAACACACCCACCCAAACACCTTCAGTGGGAGTATCCCACTATTATTGCCTTGCAATACCTCACATGGGGACTTCCATCCGAGGACCTTCGAGGGCATCCTGTTGATGAGTTGAGTTGCTGTCAACACTGCATGCCCCCACAGACTCTGTGGGACATTCATGTCGATCATCATACTTCTTGCGACCTCCAGAAGGTGTCTGTTTTTCCTTTCTGCAACTCTATTTTGTGCTGGTGTGTATGCACAAGTGGTCTGATGCTGTATTCCGTGTGCTGACAAGTATTCTGCAAGCGTCCTGTTGGTATACTCTGTTCCATTGTCAGACCTCAGTACTTTCACAACTGCTTTGTACTGAGTCTAGACATGCTTATGGAAATTCCAAAAACAAGCAGGTACATCACTCTTATTTTTTATCAAATATAACCAGGTAACACGAGAGGCACACTCAATGAAAGAAACAAAGTACTTATAACCATTCATAGTGTCAGTAGCACATGACCCCAGACATCAGAATGTACTACCTCAAAAGCAAAAGTGCTCCTATGACCCGTGCCAACATATGAGCTCCTAGTAAGTTTTCCTAACTCGCACGCATCACATACTAATTTCTCTTTATTTGTTTTTGCATAAATCTCTGGATACAACTTACTTAGAGTATCAAAGGAAGAATGTCCCATCCTCCGATGATGGAGTATCAAGGTATCCTCAGTCCTCTGCTGCAGTCCTTCCATGCCAGCCTTCTCTGCCATAGATACTAATGCTGAGTCCAGTCCTTCTCGATCGAGGTACCACAGTCCCTCATGCCAAGTGCCAGTCCCAAGTCTTCGTCCTGTCCCTTTCTCCTGGAAGGTCACCTTAGGAATATCAAAAGAAACAATGCATTTAAGTTGGAGGATTATAGAACTAATGGACAAGAGACTGACTGGAAAGGATGGAGCATGTAAAACATTGGATAATCTTACTGAACCTGTACAATTAACAGTATCCTTACCGACCACTGGCTGGAAAGTGCCATCAGCTGTCTGAATGCTGTCTGCTGATGCTAGGTGAGTGTAGGAAGAAAACTCACTAGCATTCCCCGTCACATGCCGAGATGCTCCCGAGTCGATAATCCAGTCTGATGATTTAAGGGAAGAGATAGACGCAAGGGCAAGTGATTCGTCAGTACCTTCTGATGGATGGGCATACATAGCAGCGTTGCCCCTAACAAAGAATGAGGTGGACGCCTCCTCTGTTCTACTCCTCATGTCTCACAGTGCCTGGTCCTCCACAGTAAAGGTGTCATCAGCTTCTCCATTCCCTTTTGATATCAGGAGGTTTGCCCGATAACCTCCTCGGCCGCCTCGTCTATCCCCTCGACCACGACCACATCCTCCATTATATCCTCGTTCGTCGAACGGTCCTCGTCCACCACCTGAATCTCCCTTCCTAGGTGGTTTGGTACAAGCATACCGATGATGACCCATCTTCCCACAGTTGTAGCACTGCCGGTTATGCTGCCAGGGCTCTCCCTTAGATCCTGTGTTACCTGAGCTGGTGATCGCTAGTGCTGACTTTGCTTCGGGGGGACCACCTGTCCCGGCTTGCAGCCTGATGCGTGTCTCCTCCTGGATCATGGCTGAGATAGCCTCCTCAAGGCTAGGGATCTTTGGTTGGGCTAGAAGTAGGGCCGTCCTTTGTGCGAAAGCTGCAGTCAACCCTTTGAGGAACTTCATCGTCCTCTCCTGCAGACACACCTGTCTCTCCTTACACTTAGGGTCCCCGCAGCTCGCCCGATCTGAGGAGTGATCATAATCCAACCATAGACGCTCCAACTCCGTGGCATACTCCTGCACCGTCTTCTCTCCCTGTACGGTGTCATCAATCTCCTCCTTTATCTGGAAGACCTATAAGTTGTTCCCCACACCATCATAGGTCCTTCTCAACTTCTCCCACACATCTTTCACCATCTCAATACCGTCTACTGTGGCGGCAATAGACTGAACTAAGGAGTTGAGAAGCCAGATGTAGATCACCATATGAGTGGACTTCCACTCATCGTGTCCTGTCGAGCCCTCGTCCGGCTCTGTCGTCTCGCCCGTCAGGAACCCCTCCATATTTTTTCCTCCGAGGGTTCTTCTCACCCGTTGTGACCAACTCAGATAGGTGGCTGGTCCATCTAATTTCAGATCGATGGAGGGAAGCTTCAACTCCGGCGACGTTCGTGTCGTATTCTCACCAGCCGACATCGTCAACAACTTCATCAACGTCGCCACCTCTGCAGAATCTAGCTTCTTGATGATCTCCTCCATCGATGCGTCGTCTATCCAGTCACGTCACGTTCGCTCCATGACTCACGCTTGTTCTCGTCGTCCGCTCCTAGATCCGAACATGTCCCCCCTTTTTTCAGATCTAGGCATCCCTATTAGGCGCTGCCTCATGCTAGTGCGGCGGAGGCGGCAGCACGCATGTCACAACCGCCGTCGCAGCAGCAGCAGTCGCAGCAGCTGCAGCAGCAGCAGTAGCGGGACGGGACAGCAACAGCGAAAGGAGGCCTGCGAAGGGCGGAGAAGAGGAGAGGAGGGAAAAAAAAGGGGGGGCGTGGAAGAGTTCGGTGGAGGAGATCTAGGAAATCCTCCTGTGGGTTTGTGGAAGCTTGGTGACGGCTAGGGTTTGTGGAAACTTGGCTCTGATACCATGTTGAAATTAGTTGATAATTTTATTGATTGTCTCATTGGCATTATATAGCCTTACAGTCATTAATACAATGATTTCAATCATTATGACAATAATCTCATAATGGAATATCCTGTGACATATTCTGGCATCCCAAATATGTCCTCAGGATATTCCCATGTGCTTATACTATACTTAAATATGACACCCAACATACCATATCAACATTAGGTTCAGTCCTAATTTTCAATCTTGGTTTGGCTCCTCAATACTAGGGTCAAATATTATGGTAAAACTTCTGGCTAACTCTAGTAGTGTCTATACTACTCACAAGTCATCATAATACATCAAGGGTAATGGTGAACCAATCTATAGGTAAGGAATTCTAGGGTTCACTAGATATTCTAAGCTTAATGGTGTGTCAATACTCTAGTTGTTCTCTTAATAGAAAGGTTACCCTACTTATCATCTGACAACAGGGACTTCTATATTCTAGAAGGGGCTATACTCAAGAAAATATTTGGAAAGCACAGAAATCAAGCAGGATACAATTATTCAAATGGAATAGATTGGAAGGAGAGCGAATCATAGTCAATTGTGGATGAGATCCTATATTCTAATCCTATGCGCAGGCTTGCTCGGTACCGTAACATAACCGAGACAATATGCTCTCGACCTGCATGGGCCACCACAAAAACATATCACGCCACAGTCCCAAAATATGTAGGACTAGGAACACGTAAGCATGCCAGCCGCATAGATATGGCAACTCCAATATATGGAAACCAAAATCCACACGTACGCTGTAATATGAAAATTAATCCATAAGTGGTATAAACATATGTCACAAGTCACAGAGTATAAACTAAATCTCATCCACGAAAATCAAATATGAATAAATAACCAGTATCTATATAACTAGATATCAATATAAGTATCTAAGGATGATAGTTGGATGGAAACAAATCCACTACCAACTCGAAGGTAAAGGTACAACACAATAAACATAATATAAGAATACCAGTTAACAGTCATGGGGCTTGGAGAGAAGACATCCATGAAACATATATAACCATCAAAATCTGTGCTCCTGCAAATATTCAAGAACAGATACACCTGGCAGGGGACCAGGTCCTCAGAGGGACGTAACAAGATACAGAACAGCAAGCTAATTTGAATACAGTAAACATGCATATTATTTGAAAATAAATAAGTACGCTCTATAAGACAATCTATATGAATGCAAATGAGGACAACTTTTCGACGCATGGGCAAGGGTAGGCTACTCGATCTAAATCTAACACTCACACACTCGTCAATGGACATCTTCAGCCAACATACCTCGGGGGTAGCGACCCTCGGACTCCATCAATCGACAAACCTCGGGGGTAGTGACCATCGGACACAACCACCATAGTGCGTGCTAGTTACTCTGGTTTTACCAGAGTGGTTAAAGCCCATATGCCTACTAATTGTCCTCTATGATACTAAGTGTCAAGTGTGTGTCAACATATCTAATATATAGTAATGACTGAAAGGAACTACACATACAATAAATAAACAGAAATGCAATAACTATACAGAAATATACTAAGCATGCAAAGAACTGTAAATAATTTGGCAAGGTATCTTGCCTGGTAAGAAAGCTGCAAGGTGTACTGTCCAAAAGAGCACACAGGATCAGAAGCTATGGCCTCAGAACAAATGTCTCTGGATGCTGAAATAGATGTCACCAACATTCCCAGAATAAGCAAAATAGCTAAAAAGTACTTTCCTTTCGTCCAATTTGGACACAGGGGCAAAACGATAATTTCGGGTCAAAGCGGGGTCCACGTGTGGCCCACTTTGCACCGAAAAATGAGCCAAGGGTAATAGTCTCTAAATGGTACAAATTATAGGTCAAACAAGTCTAAATGTTAATACGAACCCAACGGTATGTCCAAAGGTGGATTTCGATGGGCCGAACACAATTTTGCCTAAAAACTCAATTGTGGGGCCCGCCAATTGGCGACTTGGTCAACTGTCTCAGAATTACGTGAAAATTGGGTCACAGGACCAGCACGTTACCACGAGTCCAGTGGTGCAAGTTTCGTCACAATCTGACGAGCGCGCACAAAATGCACACGACTTCCACAAAAGTTGTGACACGGGGTGTATCCGCTGGTACGGGCTGATTCAGGCGCGCACACACTTCCGAATTAGTTTTTCCAAATTTTTACGTGTCTGTTTACGCTGCGCATACCGTTTGGTACACTTGGTATACGGCAGGGCGGTCCCGTTTGGCGGGGTGCGGTCCGTTTCACAACTTTTGGAAATCTGGGAAAAGTGGGTTCGCGGGATTTTCCAACGAATTTAATTCTGTCTACAGCAGTTAATAATCTAGGTTTGTTTAACAGAAATTAAACTAAGTCAAGTGGTCTACGCATACCAAAAAGAATCATCGAATTTGGATCTCTGTGGTGGGAGATACGAACTCTGAAACATGGGTGGTCACCGTAGTTTTCTGCGATCCAAGAATTCGGTCTGTTTTCGCCAACCTTGGCGCTGTTTTCGCCTATGGTTACGCGTTGTTCGAGGTCTAATAATATACAGATATAGAAGAGGGTTAAAGGATGAGCATACCGATGAAGACGGGGTAGCGTTTGGTTGAGCGAGGCGACAGAAAATAACTCCGGAACACAGGTAACTCGCTGTGGGAATCTGCAGTGCGCGGGGTCACGGTCGTCAAAATTTGTTTGGACGGCCTGGCGAGGTTCTCCGGCTGCGGTGGCGGAGCTCTCTAGGTCTAGATGGGAAGAGGAAGGGTTTAGATGATTTAGGTTTAGGGTTTTAGAGGAATAGAATAATATATATATAAAAGGGAGAGAGAGGAGGCAGGTTAGGTATTATCCGCAGGGGGGGTCTGCTTGTGCACTAACAAAGGGGTTGACTTAGCAAGGTGGCGGTGGTGTGGAATTAAAGGGGGCGACTGTGGTGTATTTTGTTTCAAGCAGGTTTTTTTTGCTAGGAAGTGGCTGCTACTTGGTTTGGGTATAGGGTGGGTTGGATAGTAGTTAAGTAATAGATTATTTAATAGTTAGGAATAGTATTAGTTATTAATAGTATTTCTTTTCTTTTCTTTTCTTTTCTTTTCTTTTCTAAATTCCTATAAAATATATATTATATATATTTATATATACGTATATACTCATAGAAAAAATCTAGAATTACACTAATACATAACATTAAGCTAGCAACTGCTCAAGGGGTCTCCTACATGAAATAAATTTGAAAAAAATCCTGATGGTCCCATAAATCCCCTAAGTGCACCAACACCTAAAATAAAAATTAATAAAAATCTATTTCTCCTAATTAGCCACTAATTACTATAATTAAATTAATAATTTAAAAGGGGTATATACGATTTGTAGGAATAGGGGTTTTACATTGAGGGACGCCTTGAACGTGTGCACGATCCAAGACTCAATGAGATGTGAAACTCGAATGCTGAGACTTCGCTATCGGCGAGTTGGTTGACATGCATATGTTTAAGGGACACTTTGAATATGTGCACGATCCAGAATCGCGGTATGCCGATCTCTTGTGTTAGTGCAAGTGAATATCCATCTGAATAAGTATAACGACTTGTATAAGTTTGCCTCAGCCTTAGATCGTTAATCAAGATCGATTGAAACATACTCCGTGTTAAGCAATATGTCCCGCGCTAAGGCGCAAATGAGATTGACTCGGCATACACGCAATACGGCGTAAGGATCGAGTAGGAGATTGTGAACAAAAATTGGATTTAGAGGTACAGATTGTTACGCTTGGGATAGATTCGATAATACGATAGAACGGCCTTCGCTCAGTAAATCTCAAGGACGAGACTTTTTCTGAGTGGTGTATGATGTAATACCCCGTTCTGCTCAAGCGGACTGCCGATTCAAATGACAAAAGTGTAACATCCCGAACCGCTTTACTTCAGCGAGAATACTCGTTTGAGGCAAAGGATATCCAAACTTGTCCCTTCAGGATTTCGGCTTAGGCTTTCAGAGGCTCGCTCGGAGTATCGCTCAACCGAGGTGAATCATTGCTAAGGTGGGTGGCTATGATGAACTTGTCTTTGCTTAGCCAGAACACTTAAAATATGGAACGATACATGATAGTCGCTAGGTGCATCATCCCCTGCATGGTAATAAGAATACAACGCACCTAGCTAAGAGAATAATCCTAACTTGTATTGCTTATGTTAGAATATGGAAATAAAACATTGCTTATATTCATACCCTCGCATGCTACCTTTGCCTTGTGCAGCTGGATCCTGCCATGCCTCGATAGAACGATAAGTATATGCTCTTCTAAGTGCACTGTTCACTTATTTACACTGCACTACCCTAGATCATGTTGCTCGGTAAGTCCCTTTACGGTTTCACTCATCGGCTTACCTTCGGCCCCGAGCTAAACGTGAATGCTTATGTTTATACAATTGCATGCTTGCCTTCTTACATGTTAACTTATAATATTGCCTCGACTTAATGTTTGCCACATTAAATGAATGCCACAATCAAGTAACACCATAGAGTATCGTGTATGCATCCGAGTTAAACAGAAGACTATCAAATAGCTCTTCTGTGCAAATAAACCTACAAGTATCCGGGACCGTTTGGTCGCCAAGGCAATCCCTGTACCAGGGGTATGCATCAAGGCAAGTTGAACATTGAACGGGAATCATGTAAAGTATACACCTGAATGATAATCATGCCAAGTTTATATCTGAAGAGAATCATGTCAAGCAAAGCAAGAATCACAGCTCGTGGAGCAAATCTCGCTCAGAACAAGAACCATGGATTATCAAGTCAAGTTGTATAAAAATTGGAAGACCCAAGACTACGTGTCGCGGACAACTTGGAATCAAGGTAATCTTCGGATCTCGTTCCATGGGCAGTCTCCGGGGCACCGGGGCCGATCCGATCCGGATGGAACGTAAGATAGTCTAACAGACACGACGGGATGCCTGGTAGCGATACATGTACCTCCATCATCTGCGCCCTGAGACTATAAATCAGGTCCTTTATGGCTATGCCAGCGACCAATTGTTCATATAGATAAGTCATCCTCGGTTAGCGCCAATCCGCGTGTGAGTTATTGCATTGCATCGAGATTATCCGAACACCTGAATGATCATGGTATAATAACACTTGTGCATAAAGAATACTTGATCATCTTAAGCAACACACCTGGTAATCAGAGTAACTCGTGCATCCGAAACATAGTCTCGTTCATGTCACAGTGTTTGCATATGCTATTGCCCTAAATGTTTATACATGCTCGTGCTTAAGTTAACTTGGTTTGCCTTGGACAGGGAAGGACAAGGGGTAAGTTGGTAAGTCTCGCCGTATTTCCTCTTATATCGCATAGTGCACTGCCACACGAGTTAGGCTATTCAATCTTTGCCATAAAACTGATCCTAAGGCAACTAGAAAGACAACATAATAGTTGGTGCACGAAACCTATATTACGTGTTTGGATTTGTCGAGCGGGCGAGTAGCCTCCCCACCAGTGCATTCATGTACTGATATTCTACCAGATTATTTACAGGGTACGAGAGAACCTCGTTCGGTGCGGATGCCTCCTTCGTGTGTGCTAAGGCGTAGGGTTCACTCTGAAGCCTTGGAATATTGCGTCCGAAACTGAAGCACATATACAAGACATAATTTTTGAATATCGCCTGTATATTATTCCACAAATGTATCCACTTGGCACATTTTTACTGTCTCAGAGAGAGAGGCTTGAGCGACTTGTAATCTCGGCTATGCGTCGCCTGTAACACTTGTTTATATCAATAAAGAGATTGTTTTACTTCAACTTGTATTATTCATTGCTTCCGCTATTGTTGACTTAGTGAACTTGTTACCAAATTTCTTGTGCGTTTATAATTTTGCTACACTCGATAATCTGTGCGACTTTGTGGCTTAGATCTCTTATCGCCAGCTAACGAACTATGGCCTTGTACGGGCGTGGCTCATGCTCGTGCGGTATCATGCCCAGATGGGTCAAGCGATCAGTCCCGCGGGAGCGCGGGCGAGGTGATTCTCGCCTAGCGGGGACGGCCGATTAGCCTGCGGGAGATCGGGGCGTGACAGTGTACGAGGCTCCAGATAAGTCGTAGTTGGTTGGACAAAATCTTCTGGTATAACGCCGTCTTTGGCTCATCATCATATAGCATATGTCCATTGCTAATCTTGCTTATTGTTTTCTACAAGTACATGTTAGACGAACAAGGAAAATACAGAAGCAAATATTATATATCTGGAAAATGCTGAGTTTAGGTAGAAGATACTATAGTGATTGATCGATTACCATAATGATAAACTTAATCGATTAGCCATATTAAAAAACTCAACATACACATTAGAACAAAAACCACCACCACCACGACCTGAACACCACCCCGACCTCACCACTAGCATCACCACCACCGAGCACTGCTACCAACACCACTACCACCGTTGGCTGCTACTAACACCACCACCACCATGACCTCAATACCACCCCGACCATACCACCAACACCTCACCACCAACATCACCACCACCAAGCACTGCCACCAACACCACCACCGAGCACTGCCACCATCACCACCGTCGAATAATACCATCACCACCACAGCCGCCATCACCTCCGAGCACCACTACCACTACCATCAACTCCTCACCATTCTCATCACCACCCCCAATACGACCACCATCGGCGTCTACCTGTACCACAGAGTACCACCCCCACCACCACTGTCGATACGAGCACCACCCCCACGGTCAACACATCCACTAACAGAAGCCTCAACACCACCATTGCCGCCACCCGCAGCCACCCTTGGTAACTTCTTCTTTTTTTCCATTATTTTGTAATTATTCCTATTTGATTAAAAAGAAACCCTAGTTAGGATTTAGGTTCCCATGAGCAATACCCATGTTTAGTTTAATCGCATTTGTTTGGGGTTATATATATATGTGAAATGCATGAATGATGATGATATGTTGTTCAAATAAATTTTGGTTCGGTAGCTTTGATGTTATGATTGAGGATGAGTATGTGAACATTATGCATATTTAGGTATGATAACTAATTTGGTTTTACGCACTTATGTCACTACCATATTTTCTAGGAAATAGTATTTTGGTAATTTTATAATTAATTAAATATTGTGCATATTGTAAATTTATTTATTGTTAGATATTAGTATTTGATTTTAGACTTGTGTTAGTGGACCTAACTAGTTAGATTAGATCCTTGGACCAACATTTAATTCTAGTTTGAATTGAGCCCAATAATAAGCTCAATCATTAGGAGGATGATTAATTAGTTAAACCAATTAGACTAGAACCTTCCCTACTTAATTATTTTCTTTATGACAAGCCCCAAGGGATATTATGGAAATTTTATAGTAGCCTGGAGGAGGGGGTAGTGGCCGGCCTAGTAAGGAATGGAGAGAAATTCTCTCTCTTTATTTTTTATTTCAAATATAGATCTAGAATTTCCCTCTTCCAAATTTCTTTATTTCTACATCAAATTATACCCAAATTTCTTCCTAATTCCTTCCCTATTCATCATTGGAGACCATTAGAATAAGGAGAAAGCAAGAATCTATAAGGAGGAAGCAAGGATCTACAAGGAGGAGCAAGGATTTATAAGTTGAAGGCTCTTGACACTCAATTTGGTGATTTCATTGGGAATTCATCCCCCAATAGGTACAATTCAGTTTTTTCTCTCTAATTAGACTATAAATGTATAATTTAATCATTAGAAACTATCCTATATACTAAGGCTATCTATAGGAATTGGAATTAGGTTCATATGAGGCCTATGGAGAAAGTTATGTGGTATTTTGTGTCAATTTTGGGGAAATTCCGAGATTGACACATCTTGTATTTGTTAATAGATCAATTAGACCAAATTGATATATGTTTGATTGTGTGTGACTAGTAACATATCCATAATTAGATCCGTGTAGGCCGTATCCTGATAATTTGGTTATACAGGTTAATTTAGGAGTTTTCTTCCAACACGGTAGTTTGAGCATGTCATATTTTGACACAGACGCGTAGTTGAGTAGCTAACTCTTTGTATTGTTCATAATTGTGATTCTAGACTTTCTTGTGTCCATTGGGATACCTTTGGTGGTGTGGTGGAGCCGTATCGCAAGCATATCATAGAATGAGTGTGATACGGGTGCGGTGCACTCCACGTGCGTATTTTATTGCATTTTAATTCAATATATCTTGGTTATAGCTATTATAATTATTATTGTTATATGATATATATATATATATAGTTATATATATGTTCTATATTTATATTTGATGAGTTGGTTGTCATGGAAGAATAGGAGAGTGTATGTGTATCACTAGTGTGGTCATATGGTGACACATATATATATATGTGTGTGTGTGTGAGTGAGTGTATGTGTGTATTAGATGTGTGGCTGTGTGTACATGTGAGCTAGAGGGGGAAATTATAAGCAAAAAGCAGTCAATAAGCTGGCCAAAAAGTAGCGATAAGCAGCAGCTGTAGCATTAAGCAGAAGTAGCAGCAGCAGAAGCTGCAGAAGCAGCAGCGTTAAGCAGAAGCAGAAGCAGCAGTAGAAGCAATAGTAGTAGAAGCAAGCCGCAGCAGAAGCAGAAGCAGCAAGCAGCAAGCAGCAGAAGCAGCAAGAAGAAGTAGTGATAAGCTGCAGCAGTAAGCGGCAGCAGCAGTAACGATAAGCTTCAGTAGCTTTAGTGCTTATAGTTAAGTTGTGGGTAAGTTAGGATAATCTAGTAATAAGCTAGTTAGTTTATATTGATAAGTTATGTATATATTTAGTAAGTTAGTATATATATATATATATATATATATATATATATATATATATATATATATATATAAGCACTAGTTAGCATTGGTTAGTATTAATTTTTGTATTACCTTTAGTTACACCAAGGTAATGAGAGTTGAGGTATCTTGGGTACGGGTATTGAATATTCGAAGGGGTATGTTAGTATATTAGTTTAGTACAATATTGTTATAAGTTTAAATACATATTAGTATATAGTGAGGAGTATGGGTACTACACATATTACTTGGGGCTAGCCCAATGTATTTTTTCCCAAAATTACAAGTTTGCCACTCTTAAAGTTACTTGGGGCTAGCCCACACCAAGCTATATAAGTGAACAAATTTTCTATTTTAGGCATTTCACCCTCACTTAAAGAAATTCTTATTCTCCAAGTCTAAACCTAAATTTGGAAATTGATAGTTGTGGTCCTAAGTGGAAGAGAATTTTGCTTTGGTGATTGTCCAACGAATATTCTTCCGGTATGTCTTCGACAACATACGATGAATAAGTTTTGCGATTGTCAGAAAAAAATTTAGTTTTTTTTACTATTGTAGGAACAATGCATGAAAATATCTTGGATGACGAAGTCGTATCATGCAATCCATTAAATATGCTCTCCGGACGTTCCGAAGAACATGTTGGTTGTTCCGAAGCACGTACGGTACGTAAAACGACAACCCTAATTCGATAGTCATCGTGTAAGGACTGTATAAAATTAGATTATCCTATATAAATATAGGACTGTCAATAATTCGACAGTCCTATATAAATACAGGACAGTTAGAATTTCGACAGTCCTATATAAAAGTAGGACTGTCATAATTTTGACAGTCCTATATACAAATAGGACTGTCAAAATAGTGACAGTCCTGGATCTTAAAGACTAAATTATTTGAAGTGCCAATTATATGAAGTTATTAATTTTTATATTATTTTATATTAGTTATAGGACCAACCTTGTACAGATATTGTGGTACATCCTGCTATTGGGGTTGATGTGTATAATATATTCTCAAATGATATTCAATTTGCAACATAGGAAGAAGCATTAGATTGGTGCAGAGAAGTTGGAAGATGACATAACATAGTAATTGTCATTGAAAGATCCATCAGATCTTGGTCGGGCCAAAAATACGTAGAGCTGGGGTGCGAAAGAGGAGGTGTATTTAGGGAGCATCATAAAAAAAGTGTGTTGTTAAAAAAAATCCCTAAGAAAAACATTATGACGAGAAAATATGGTTGTTCATTGAAGGTGTTGATTGTAAAAATAGAAGATGTGAAGTGGATAATCGAAGTTAAGAATGGAAGACACAGTCATCCTATTCCAGGGACACTTACGGGTCATGCCTACGTGGCAGGGTTGAAGGAGGATGAGAGAAAGTTGGTTGAAGAATTGTTCCTTTCCGGAGTTGCACCGAAATAAATTTATTCTGCCCTGCGACAAAAAGAAGATGGGAACAAGAGCAAAATATAATGGTATAAAAGGAAGAATGGCGATGTAGCAATTATTGAAGTTGCTTGAGGAGCATCACTACGTGGAGTACCATAGAATACATCCACAAACTGATGAACTCCTTTTGTTATTTTGGGCTCATCCTGATTGCACACACTTGGCTCGGTCCTTCGCAGATGTGTTGATCCTTGATTGTACATATAAGACCAACAAATTCAAGATGCCTCTTTTTTATGTTGTTGGGTTTACGTCTACGGGAAAAACATTTACAGTCACTTTTTGTATTATGAAGAGTGAGACAGTAGAGGTTTACACATGGGCATTGAGGAAACTACAATTCCTTTACACAGGTTACAAAGAGCCCTCTGTTTTTGTTACCGACAGAGAATATGTGCTGATAAATGCTATAGATATTGTATTTCCTCATGCACATAGACTACTATGCACTTGGCATATAAATCGAAATATCCAAGCTCAATGCAAGAGAAAATTTGAAAATGTGGACGATAAAATCGACATACTTTGCTTCAAAGAATTCTACAGTGATTGGAGTCTTGTATGGCGAGCAAGTACTACAGACAGCTACGATACAGCATGGTACATGTTCCAACAAAAGTGGGAGACAAGTAACCCTACATGCATATCTTATATCAAAGATACTTGGTTAGAACTACATAAAGAGCAATTCATCTTAGCATGGACGAACATGGTGAAGCATTATGGCACAATCACTACGAACCGGGTCGAAGGATCACACTCAAGTTTAAAAAGATATCTACGGTCATCGGTTGGTAATTTTGTCTCCGTTTGGCAATCGATTCATTTGATGATTATTTCCACGGTGAACGAGATTGTAGCATCATTTGAGATGAGCCTCAATATTACAAAGCATGAATACAAGCATGAACACCTCTTGGATGGTTTAATCCATGTAGTATCTCACAAGGCCTTGGGCTTATTGTTTGAGAAGATTGGTAGGTCGAAGTCAATTGGTTATGATCCCGAGGTTTACGGTTGTTCATATTGACATTCACTCGGACTTCCTTGTGCACATAAGATTAACGAATATCGTCGTGAATCTATACCTATTCCAATAGATGTTGTTGATCAACGTTGGAGACAGCTATCGATAATGCCGACGGTGGAAGTTCAAGATGATTTCTTTTTTTTACCACAAGTGAAACTCCTGCACGCAAGGTGGTGTGTCGTATCAGAAACGGAGAGAAGATCCATTGAGGTTAAAATCCAAGAAATTATAGTCCCGGCAATAACTCGATTGCAAGAGCCATATGTTATTCGAACTCCTAAGGGAAGACCACACTCAAGAAAGAGAAGAGCAAAAAAAAAGGAGAAGGAGTCAACTAAAAGAGATCCATCCTTGTTTGAACATATTGAACGTAGTTTGGAGGCAAAGTCCGTAATCGAAAGGGTGGTATTTTCGTAAAAAAAGAGTAAGCTTACTATTCGAAGGGGGAAGAAACAGAAAACAAATGATGCAGTCACGGCGGAGGGTTTAGATAACTTTTCTGATTCATATAGTCTATACATTGAAAATTTTCTACCTGAGATACGGGATTTCATTTGGTCTATTGTCGATGTTCCTAAGGATGGCCATTGTGGATATCATGCACTAGCAAGGCAACTAGGCTATTCAGTTGAAGCAGGATGGAGACAGGTTAGGGAAGAGTTATACGAGGAGTTGGAGTCTCGACTACCCTTCTATAGGCAGATACTCGGCGAAGAAATTATTGATGATTTGCTGGCAAGATTACCTTGTAAGTAAACAATTACCGGACTAGACCATTATATGGATGTCCCACCTACTGCATTAACAATACTTTCTTTCCAATGTGTGCTCCCCCGGCCGAACACGGAGTATCCAATCTATGTTCGATAGGGCTTGTCAGATAACACTTCGTCATCCCAAGGTTGATCGGTCATTCTCCTATTCCGCCATCTTCTATGCTTTGGTATAAACATGCACCAGAGGAAGAGATCACATGAACGATACCCTACACGGATGCAATGGCTGCCTATAAGAAGATGATGAAGATGAAGAATCCAAAAATTATGTCGAATGACTACTTTGATATTCTAATCGATTTATACCGTATATTAAAATATATGTTGTGCAAAGATGTATATTGAACTATATGTTGTGTGCATGTTGTGCAATAAAAGAAGTTATCTAAACCCTAGGACTGTATGTTGTGCATTGATAGTAATCGATTTTGACTGTATGTTGTGCATTGATACTAATCGATTCTAGGACTATCAAAATTATATGTAAAACTGTCAGGAAATTAGGACTGTCAAAATTTTGACAGTCCTGGAAGATACTAGGACTGTCAAATTTTTGACAGTCCTAAACTTTATCCACTGTCTGTGGACAGTAATATGTAAGTTTAGGACTGTCAAAATTATGACAGTCCTGGAAGGTACTAGGACTGTTAAATGACAGTCCTAAACTTTATCCACTGTCTGTGGACAGTTATATGTAAGTTTAGGACTGTCAAAATTATGACAGTCCTGGAAGATACTAGGACTGTCAATTTTTTGACAGTCCTAAACTTTATCCACTGTCTGTGGACAGTTATATGTAAGTTTAGGACTGTCAAAATTATGATAGTCCTGGAAGATACTAGGACTGTCAAATTTTTTACAGTCCTAAACTTTACCCACTGTCTTTGGACAGTTTTATGTAAGCTTAGGACTGTCAAAATTTTGACAGTCCTAGAAGAATATAGGACTGTCAAAATTTTTACAGTCCTAAACTTTATCCACTGTCTCTAGACAGTTATATGTAAGTTTAGGACTGTCAAAATTTTGACAGTCCTGGAATATACTAGGACTGTCAAATTGTTGACAGTCCTAAACTTTATCTACTGTCTGTGGACAGTTATATGTAAGTTTAGGACTGTCAAAATTATGACAGTCCTGGAAGATACTAGGACTATCAAAAATTTAACAGTCCTAAACTTTACCCACTGTCTTTGGACAGTTATATATAAGTTTTGGACTGTCAACATTTTCACAGTCCTAGAAGAAAGTTGGACTGTCGAAATTTTGACAGTCTTAAACTAACTCCACTGTTAAAATCTGCACAATTGACAACTGTATGTATATAGCAAAATTAGAACACAAATTGTATGTATGTAGCAATTGTAGTAAAATTTTAAATTGTAGCAATTGTAGCAAACTTACAACACAAATTTTCAAAGTGTGAATTGTAGCAAATTCATTCAAAGTTTTACAACTCAAATTCAAACTTTAAACTTTTATAAGTCTCAAAAGTCATATTCATTGAAAGTTTTACAAGTCTTCAAACGGGGCCTAAACTTCATGCCGCCTCTTTGTACGTTGTTTTCTATTTTCCAAGAAAGGAAAATCTTTAGCGTTGTCGATTTGTTGGAGTTCGTCATTGATTGCTATATAATTCGAACCCTGGCAATTTACGAGGCTTCTTCCCAACTTCTTCACTTTCCTAGCCTATTCATGAGAATTAAAAATTTTTGTTATGTTATAAACATTTACAAATATCAAACTAAAATTGAAGAAGTTGGCTCACCATCTTGACAAATACAGTATACAAGACCAATTTGGCAGGAAGATCTGAAGGTACACGCACAATATCGCCACCCGCGTTGGAACAAGGTAGGTAGTCCGACACCAGCGTAGTAGAGGAGGTAGTCGTCACTACATTTCATCATATTTAGTGCTGCTTGCCATTCAGTGTCTCCAATAACGTGGCATTGCCACTCGGTGAAGAAGTCCGAGACCTAGTTGAACGCTGTAGGAATATAGTTTAGCGGTTTGGTACCTCGCGGAGCAGTTATCATTTTTAAAGTGCGCTTTTAGATAGTTTGTATGTAGCCAAACTGACGGATCACTCTATCCGGCTTATAAGTCTCCTCGATTCATGACAACTTATAAGACCGTGATATAAAGCGACTGGTTGCAATGGACGACTAGTTTGTCACAAATCACAGTATGGATCCCAAATAATCTACACCGCATAAAATTTAGCATAATGTCATTTAGCATAACATAGTCAATTATTACCAAACATTAAAAAATTAGGTCTAAATTCACCTCTTATGTCGTCTTATCTTCGAGTGCATTCCGTAGGGCGGCCAATATGTGAGGAGTTTGGCATCTTCCTTAGTTGGCTTCCATCGGCACATTCTAGGAAGGTTCTTGTCATACCCTCGGTTCAGTTTAGCCTGCTGCAGGGTTGGAAAGTGCTCGTATATCCATGCCTTCACGTAACCAGGTTAAAAAACATTAGTCCAAAAATTGACAACAAAATTTAAAATTATGTATACAAGTTGACAAAGATATATCTATACATGGAGTAGAGTCTGGCATCCGAATATTGTCTTCGAACTCGCACAGGATACCACACCAAGCTCGCGGTAAAAGTATGCTAGTATACCGCTTCCCCAAGATATTTCTTCCACCGTGTCAATGTTGTCCAAATTGAGGAGATATTTGGCATGTATGGACGTTCCAGACTTATCTGTAATGCCGACAGCCCCTAAGATGAAATGCATATATCCGCGGGCCACATTATCACTATTATCCATTTCGGGGTCCGGATCAGCGAATATGTCCTCCAAATATTTTAGAGGAAGTCCGTAGGACTTCTTGAATTCTCGAAGACTGGTAAAACTAGTGGCATCAACTCCCAGATACCCTGATACATAATCCACAATATGGTAGTAAAAGTTGATGCTCGACTCATCAAAAGTTTGATTCATCATGACTCGACCATCAACCCTAAGTCCTAATATATGATGGACATCATCAAGGGTAATCGTCAACTCCCCATTGGGTAAATGGAAAGTATTGGTTTCTGGATGCCATCGTTCTAAAAATGATGATATCAGTGCATTATCCACCGTCCTATATGAGTAGCTACCCAAATATTGTAAATCGGTGGGACTAATTTTTGCCTTCACATCGTCTCCCAATAATTCATACCTCCATGTATTGCATTTTTTCCCTTGGTTGATCACCGTCAACATACGAGAACTCTCCTAAAAAGTAAACAATTGGATGAAGTTATACCTCTATGTAAAATGTACTTATCTATAAATAATTGGATGAACTTTGAACTTACAACTATATATAAAATTATCATAACGTAATGTATATACCGGATTGTTCCATATTTGATATGCAATATGGTTTTCGATCAACGGTAACATAGAGCAACCGTTTGGACGAGTCTCGACTGGACTATCTGGCTGCTCAGAAGGTCCTGAACCATCAGTAGCCCGGTTTCCGAGTGTTTGTGGGAGACTCTCGATAGGACTATCTGCAGGCTGAGAAGGTCCTGAACCATTAGTAGGCCGATTTGGGACATTTGGCATGTCCTCGTCGGAGGAAGAAGAAGAACCGGAAGAACTTGGAGGAGCACGTCTCTTCGAAGGAGTGACAGTCTTCTTCATCAATCGACGTTTCTTGACTTCAGGACGTGCCTCGGGGTCGCGGATAGTGACACCTAGTTCAATAGTACGCGAAACATTGTGTTCCTTACGCATCGACGCAGTAGGGCGTCTTCTGATGATATCTTCATCCACAGTGCCATTCCGAGGGCCATGACTATAAGACAAAAATTAAAATTTTATTTAACATCCTAAATTAATTTAACATTCAGGACTATAGAAATTTCTACAGTCCTATACGTATACAGGACTGCATAAATTTCAACTGTCCTAATTTTTTAGGACTGTTGAAATTTCTACAATCCTTTATAAATTTAGGACTGTAGATATTTCTACATTCCTTAATTTATATAGGACTGTAAAATTTTCTACAATCCTAAATATATATGGGACTGTAAAAATTTCTACAGTCTCGCCCGATACTGCTCGATACTTTCAACGATTGTCGACATTGTAGGCCCTAAAATCGGGTACGACCATCCAAGTAAACGTCTAAACTACATCCTAAACTACATTCAGACTTGTATGCCCTCATTTGAAGAATGGAAAGAAAATCACTCAAAATTTTTGAAATGCAATAAGAATTTTAAAAAAAATTAAATTTTTTATCAATGCAATAGAACAAGGAGAAGGAAAAATTGTACCTTGATTCTTTCGAGACTGGGGGAGCCATCGACAAGGAGGAGGAGGACGAAGTCGAAGAGAACGGCTCCGGCGGGAGGGGGGAGGGCTCTAGTAGGGTTTGGAGGGTTTGGGAGGAGGGTTTCAACTTTGGGCTAGTATGAGTAAACTAATGGGCTAGTGTGAGTAAACTTTGTTCATTAATGGGCTAGCCCCAATCCTGGGCTAGCCCTTAGTAAACTTTGTAGTGCCCTTATCAAAAGCCTTAGTTATATGTTAGATATTGAATTACCTTGTGATATCATGGTAATATCAAGGTATTGGGTTATACTCATGGTATTGAGTTTGTATATCGAGATGGGTGTATAGGTGGTGTGATACCGCTTTTGGTTCAAAGCCAAGGTATCCACTTAGCATTAGTTTAGCTATGAGTGCTATATATTTTGTCTTGTATATATATATATTATAATATTTTTATATCTAATAACTTGCATATCTTATGATACGATATTTTGTTGGTATCCTAGTATCCTAGTATAGCTAGTATAGCCTAGTTACATAGTGTTTGGACCCAATATCCTAGAGATGGACTCATACAACCTAAAAATAGCTAGTTTGACCAAGTTTGACTAGTTTGACCTAGAGTTGACCTAGTTTGACTGTTTTGACTTAAAAATGGCTTATGACCTAGAATTTGACTGGTTTAACTTATTTTTATTCTAAAATCTTGTATTGATGTAATATTCTATATTTAGGTCTCTGAGGTACCGTACCGGACATCTTTGATACTGTTTACCAGATTTTAGGCTAGTTTATTCTCTGATAGTTTCTTATTCATGATATCCTCTATATCTCTTTTATTTAGTGTAGATATCCTTAATTTTTTGACATGATGGTTACACGAATTGGTATATCCGGATTTCATCCTCGAAATTTAAGACAGAGCAAATACAAGAAGAAAATTACCTCATGGTGCAAAAAGATAGGGATAACGCTCTCGCATCTCATCTTTCCGCTCTCATGTGAATTCACCGGGAAAGTGATGCCTCCAAATGATTCGAACCAAGTAAATTACTTGGTTATGAAGAACTTTATCTCTGTGGTCTAGGATCTCCACAGGCTGATCTGGATAACGGAGGCTTGGTCCAACCTCAAGCTCCGAATGATCTAATACATGGCTAGGATCTGTCGCGTATCGCCTCAGTTGGGACACATGGAACACGTTGTATACTCCTTCCAATGTAGGCGGTAAGGCTAGTCAATAGGCTACTACCCCGACCTTCTCCAGAACATCGAAAGTTCCGATGAATCTTGGACTAAGCTTTCCACCTCCACCGAAACGAATCATAATACGTGTCGGAGAGATCCTCAAGAACACTAAGTCGCCAACCTATGCCAAAATAGTAACTTAGCACATAACCTAAGAATGTAATCGATATTTAAATAAACAAATTGATACCTCAAACTCTAGCTGTCTCCTATCGTTATCGGTCTACTGCTTCTGTCTGTCCTGAGCCACACGAAGTCTTTCTCTAATCTGCTTCACTTTTTCTGCAGCATCAACTACCATCTTTGGTCCCAAAAGTACTCTCTCCTATATCGTCCCTAGATAATGGAGTTCACATCTCCTATCATACAAAGTCTCGAAAGGAGATATCTCGATACTGACCTAATACCTATTATTGTATGCAAACTCTACCAGGTGAAGATGATCCTCCCATGAGCCAATAGAATCTAGTACACATGTCCGAAGCATATCCTCGAGCGTCTGAATAGTCCTCTCTGACATCTATCTATCTGAGGGTGGTAAGTAGTGCTAAATTTGAGTTGGGTACCCAAGCTAGCCTGCAAACTCCTCCAAAAGTGGAACATAAATCTACTATCCTGATCGGACATGATGCTTTCTGGAACTCCATGCAGCCTGACTATCTGTCTCACATATAAATTGGCAAGCTTCTCCGTAGACAATCCCACTTTGAAAGGCAAAAAGTGCGCTGATTCGGTCATCCTATCAACAATGACCCAAATCGCGTCCTTTCCTCCTGGAGTGCGTGGAAGTCCGAAAACAAATCAATCGTAATATACTTCCATTTCCACTCAGGAATTGGTAGTGGCTGTAATCCTCCTGGTCTCTGCCTCTCAGCTTTGACCGGCTGACACACTAAACATCTGAAGACAAAACATGCTACCTCTCGCTTCATCCCATACCACCACACGTGTTCCCTCAGGTCCTTATACATCTTGTTACCTCTCGGATGTATAGAATACTGTGAACGATGAGCCTCCTGCATGATCTCTTCGCATAGGTCCCCACTAGGCATACATAACCTAGTCATGTGCCTTAGTGAATAATCCTCAGCAATAGAAAGTCATCCATCAATCCTGTCTGCACCTGTGCTCTGAGGCTTCACAGACCCTGATCCTGGTACTGTGTCTCTCGGATCTTCTCCATCAACCCTGACTGAATCTGCATGCCCATCATCTACGTCTCTACTACTGGAATAATAACCTCGATGCCCAGGCTAACCAAGTCTGCTAATAAGCGGCGATTCATTGTTAAGTTCATCGCTACTGGATATATGCTCAAGGCATCGGCAACTATGTTAGCCTTTCCTGGATGATACTGTAGTGAAATATTGAAATCCTTCATCTGTTCTAGCTACCTGCACTGCCTCTTATTTATCTTTTTCTGCGTAAAGACGTACTTCAAGCTCTTGCGGTTAGTGTATATTTCCACACGCTCTCTGTAAAGATAATATCTTCACAGCTTTAGAACGAAGATCATCGCTGTTAATTCTAAGTCCTAAGTGGGATAGTTTCTCTCATATGGCCACAACTGTCTTGAAGCATATGCTACCACCTTCTTGTTCTGCTCTAGAACACATCCCAAGCCCTTTCCCGAAGCATCACTATAAATGACAAATCTACCCATCCCCGATGGCACCGTCAAAACAGGCGCTGTGGTCAATCTCTTATTTAAATCATTAGATGCAGCCTGACATTCTTTGGTCCACACGAACTGCACATTCTTCCGAGTGAGTCTAGTCAATGGCTCTGTGATCCAAGAAAATCTTTCTCAAATTTCCTATAATACCCCGCCAATCCTAAGAAGCTTCTGATCTCTGCAACAGAACTCAGAGTACTCCAAAACTCTACAGCAGCAATCTTCTTTGGATCCACCAAAATTTTGTCTCTAGTCACCACATGCCCAAGGAACTCTACCTTATCCAGGACAAACTTATATTTTGAGAGTTTTTTATAGAGCTTCTCCTTCCGAAGGGTCTCTAGCACAATCCTTAGATGCTTCTCGTGCTCTTCCGGTGTCTTCGAATAGACAAGGTATCATCTATGAACACTACTACAAACTTATCAAGGTACTGGTGGAACACATTGTTTATCAAGTTCATGAAGACTGCAGGGGCATTAGTCAACCAAAATGGCATCACCATAAACTTATATTGGCCATATCTTTTTTAAAATACAGTTTTCAGAATATCTTCCTTCTTCACCTTCAACTGATGAGAGCCAGACCTCAAATCAATCTTTGAAAATACCCTCGCACCGCTCAATTGATCAAAAAGATCATTTATTCTTGGTAGCGGGTATTTGTTTTTGATGGTGAGGTTGTTCAGAGCCCTGTAATCAATGCACATTCGTACCGACCCATCTTTCTTTGGTACAAATAAGACCGGGGCTCCCCAAGGCGAAGAACTCGATCTAATAAAACCCTTGTTTAGCAATTTATCAACCTGCTTCTTTATTTCTGCAAGCTCGTTGTTGTTGATCTCTAGACCTGTTATGACATCGGCTCTTCCCTAGGCACTATGTCAATAGAAAATTCAAGATCTCTGTCCGGTGTAATCCTGGTAGCTCCTCAAGAAATACGTCTAGAAACTCTGCAATAATAGGGTGTGACAAGTCCTTCTTTGCTACCATGGCTCTATAAATAATCCCATCACTCTGCTCAACTCCTCCCCTAACAAACTCAAATTTTGGATTTCCTGGAGGGCGGAACAGTACACGTCCTCCACGATAGTCTATGCTAGCTTGGTGTAAACTCAACCAATCCATTCCAAGGACAATGTCAAAATTTGAAAGTGGCATTACGAGTAAACTAGCATCCAAATTATGGCCTCCCAAGGTAACACGATGCCCCTTGCAAGTATCAATGACTAGGATAGTGCCTCCACCAGTCGTGAACTTGCAACTCCTACTTAAGGGTTATGTTTCTAAACTATGCTGAAGCTCAAAGGATACAGATATGAAGCTATGAGATGCGGGTAGTGTGGGGAGAGCACCATTGGCTCTGGAGCTGCGCGCTCTAGTTGTCACCCTGACATTTTTATTTAAGGGTAGTTTTGTAATTGATACGGATATTTATTTTAGGATTATTTATATTTAAATATTATGCATGTATGAATATTTAATTATTCTATTATTTATTGATTGCTAGTTATAGATTTATTTTAGACTTGTGTAGTGGACCTAACCAATTTATTAGTTGCATGAAGGCAATATTTCATATTAGTTTAGATTGAGTCCAAGAATTAGGCCCATGGATTAGGAGGTTGGATTAATTAGTGAAACCATAGACTAGAACCTTCCCTCCCTAATTAATTTCTTCATGAGAGGCCCCAAGGGGTAAATAAGATATTTCACCTTACTTGGGGAAGGGGGTATATGGCCGGCCACCATGGGAAGAGAGAGAGTATCTTTCTGATTTTAATTTCCAATTCCATTTAGATCTAATTTTTTCTTCTTCTAATTTCCTCATTCCCTCATCAATTCTCCACCATTTTCTTTAAAAATTCCTTCCCTATTCTTTATTAGAGACTTATACATCAAAGATCTACAAGAAGGAAGCAAGGATCAAGAAGGAGGAGGCCAAGATCTACAAGGAGGAGCTACTTTCTTTATTTAGGGACTTTCATTAGGAATCCATCTCCCAATACATATATTTTAGTTTTTTCTCTTCTAGTAGACTCAAAATATGAGATTTAACCATGAGAAACTACCCCACATGCATAGGCTACCCATAGGAATTAGTTTTAGGTTCATAGGAGACCTATGGTGGATGTTATGTGCAATTTGGTGTCAATTTTGAAGGAATTCTAAGATTTGCACATGTGGTGTTTGTCAATTGGTAAAATAGATCAAATTGACATATGATTGATTGTTTGTGACTAGTGTCGTATCCATAATTGGGTACGTGTAGGCCGTATCTCGTCGATTTGGCGATACGGGTTGATTTTGGGGGGTTTTCCTATGACACGGGGACTTGTGCATATCACATCTTGATACAAACACATAGTTGATCTAATTACTATACTTATTGTTCATATTTAGTGTATTAGACTTGCTCGTATCCTTCGAAATATGTTTGGTTGTGTGTTGGAGCCGTATCGCAAGCGTATCATAGAATTAGTGTGATACAGGTGCGGTGCACTCTACGTGTTTGGTTTATTGTCCACATTCCTATTTTTGCATATGTATATATATATATATATATATATATATATATATATATATATATATATATGTTTATGAGTTTATGTACTTATATAGGTATTGATATATATATATATATTTATTTCGGTATGTGTTATATATATATAGTGATACACATAGGTGGATTGTGTATGTTATATATATATATATATAATGGCAACCAAATTCTTTTAGAAGACCAGTTCTGACCCGTGACTATAGGAGTACCTGTCAGCTCGTCCTAGGTATCGCTGCTTGACCTCACCCCAGGGGCACAACCAACGACTCTCCATAGCCAAGTTGTCTTTTTCTATTAGTTGCGAACAAACAGGCGTTTACATGAGATTCGTTGAGTAGGCTTGCATTATTTGTCTGCTATAAGATAGCTAGTTGTGGGGCTTTCGAAAAAAAAGGCGGAAGGCTTCCAGAAAATCAATTATGCTCCTGCAGAAGTATCTACTCGTTACGGAATTTCAGGTGTCAATGTGTGGATTTCATCTGGAGAAGGTAAGTAGGAATGGAACGAAATGGATCTCGATTTCATTCTTTGTTATATTTTAGGGACTTGTGCATATCACATCTTGATACAAACACATAGTTGATCTAATTACTATACTTATTGTTCATATTTAGTGTATTAGACTTGCTCGTGTCCTTCGAAATGTGTTTGGTTGTGTGTTGGAGCCGTATCGCAAGCGTATCATAGAATTAGTGTGATACGGGTGCGGTGCACTCCACGTGTTTGGTTTATTGTCCACATTCCTATTTTTGCATATTTATATATATATATATATATATATATATATATGTTTATGAGTTTATGTACATATATAGGTATTGATATATATATATTTATTTGGGTATGTGTTATATATATATAGTGATACACATAGGTGGATTGTGTATGTTATATATATGTATATATATATATATATATATATATATATATATATATAATATATATATATATATATTTATTTATTTATTTATTTATTTATTTATGTGTGTGAGCGTGTGTATATATATATATATATATATATATGTATATGTGATTGTATTTATATATATTTAGTAGAGAGTGTATATAGATATTGTCACACCCCAGTCCCAAAATATCGAGGGACTAGCCACGTGACAATGGCCAGCAGCACACTCCAATGGGCAAACCCAATTTAATGGACCCGTTAGAGGGTATTTAAGCTGTAAAAATAATATAATGGTCTACGATACAAGTCACAGTCTAATTCTAATCTCATCCACAGAAGATAATCACAGTTCAAATATCAGAATAATCAAGATGAAATATAAATCAATAAGTCTCAATAAAATATCTCGGGGACAACCCGATAATGTGTTTAATACAGAAATCTACTAGACATGAAATAGAGTATCAAGAACAGAAATGACTGAGTATATAAAGTAAATACTCAGGAGAAATCCTCTGGCATCACCTCATCCTCTGGTGTTGGTACTGCTCCAGCGTCTGCTCCTGTCCCATATAGCTAGGGGTAGATCTCCTCTGCTAAACCTGGGAACATAATCCGGATCCGGGTCCTCAGGGGACATAGCAAGGTATAAGAATATCTAAAGCCAAAATAAATATAGTATATAAAATGTATCAATAGGGCAAACTATGTAACCAACTATGTGATATGCAAGTAAAATCATCACTAGAACTCAGGCTGAGACCACTACAAGCTCTGTGTCGGTGTACCTGTAGCACTGATATCACGTAGTGGGCCTAGCTCTGATGTACAGGCTATGGCACCGTAATAATATATATATATATATATATATATATATATATATATATATATATAATTAGCATGTAGCCTGTGTGTATCTCCCCACCCAATGTAACCACACGTCTCATGTTCACGACGTCTCATGTCCATAACACGCAAGATCATAACCTCTAACTAATACAGCGAGTCATAATGATATATAAGCGTATGTAATATCTATGTCACAAATCCTGTAATCCTATACAGAATCACCATGAATGACTTAGGAAAGATTTTGTCTCATGAATAGTGTCAGGAGTCCGATGGTATGACGTACTTGATAATGCAAGCAGAAAATATAGGATCGCGATATCAACTCTCTATGTGATGTTATACGACTCCGCGTACGGCGTCGACACCCGAATATTATTCGGACGTGTAGCAACGTCTCATGGTCCTAGGTTGAACAGAAACTTTATAAAAAAAATTAAGAAAATAATATAAAGTAAGTACTGCAAGTTTCGTAAGGTACACTTACCTGGGGTTTAAATTCCTTCAATTGCTCCGGTATCAGTAAAATCTTCAGGTACTCCTCCAGATACTGAAATAAATATTACCATCATTCTCAGAAGATATAAAATAGCTAGGATTGCCGACCCATAAGTCCAATTTGAACACAAGGGCAAAATTGAAAGTTCTTGGTCAAAGCAGGATCCACATGTGGCCCACTTCGCACCAAAAAATGTGCCAGAGACAAAGTTCTCCAAATTCGACAAACTTAGTGTCTACAAGTCCAGAACGATGATACGAACCCAACATAATATTCAGAACTAGATTTCGTTGAGCCGATCACAAAATCGCCCTTCAAGTGGAGCCGTGGGGCCCACGGTACAGAATTTCGTCAACGTTCTCAGAATCGAACCAACTTGGGTCACAGGACCAGCATAACGCTATGAATCTGATGGAATAAGTTTCTTTGCGAAATAACAAGCACATACGAAGTTACAATGAGTTTCAGAACAGGCCCTATATGGGATAATTTTTACGGATATGCGTTGATTCCGGTGTGCACGCACATCCAAAATAACTTTTGCAAAATCCTACAGGTCCGTATTGATGATGCACACCTTTTGATAAAATTCGCACACGACGAAGTTGCCTTATTTAGTGGGACACACTCAGTTTGGGGAGAATTCGGGTTTTGAATACCAAGATTTTGGTCAACTTCACCTACGAATAAAATATAAATTACAACACAATAAAATAAACTAATTACATGGTTTAAAACTTGGTTATATTGTCTAATTTAGTGTTCAAGTTAATTTTAGATTTATTAACCAGGTTGGACATAAAACGGCCATTAACTTGGGAGTTCGGGACAGTTTCTGAAGTCCAAAATTGGGATATTTTTCCTGTTTTTGCATCCCTATTTGCGATCGACACAGGATACGATACCCTAATCCAATGGCACAAGGTTCGAGAGGGTCACACAGCGAACCTGTCGTAACAGACCGTTCAAAAATTGACACAGCGGGGAGAAAGAAAGACTCACCGGAATAAGGGGTCAGAATCGACTGAACTACGCGTGCACTGGGCGGCACAGAGGTGCTCGGCCGGTCGGCAATGGCTGCTGCGGCTGCTGTGGCTACTGTCGTCGTGGTCGCCGGCAGAGTCGGGGTGGCCGTCGGTGGGTCATCGTCGAAGTCGGGTGGCGGAGAGGTTGTAGCCGGTGGATGATGATGGTGGTGGTGGAGAGGAGTTCGGCTGGGGTTTTATATTGAGCTCGACGGCGGTTGGGGGAGATGAAGGGTCGGCCATTGGGGATACGAGCGGGTGGGGGGTGTAACGATCGGGCGGTGAGCGATTGTGGCGGCGGTGGTTATGGAAGGCGTCGGGTCGACGAAGGCGAGCAGTCGGGAGAGAAATGGTTACTGTAGCAGGGAGATACCGGGTCAGGTTTGGGTTGTGGGTTCGGGTTGGGTTTTAGGTTCGGTGGGTCTAGATCTGACCCACTACGGTGTCACACCCCAGTCCCAAAATACGTAGGACTAGGACATGTAAGCATACCAGCAGCATGGATATGGCAACTCCAATATATGGAAACTAAACCACATGCGTACGCTGTAATATGAATATCAAATCCACAAGTGGTATAAATCTATCACAAGTCATATGGTACAATCTAAATCTCATCCACAGAAAATCATATATAAATAATTAACCAATATCTATAAAACTAGATCTCAAAATAAATTATCTAAGGATGATAGTTGGGTGGAAACAAATCCACTACCAAACTAGAATATAAAAGCAAACACCATATAAGTACAACAACTACCATCACTGCGTCTCGAAGAGAAGACCTCCTTGAAGCATAAGGGTAACCAGTCCGGATCTGCACTCCTGCGAATACTCATGAACATCTACACCTGGAAAGAGACCAGGTCCTCAGAGGGACGTAACAAGATACATAGAAGCATTCCAATAAAGTACTGAAATAAATATCCAATGGGTTGCCTAACCATCTATGTGAATGCAGTTTGAGAACAACTTTCCCAACGTGTGGGCTATCTGGCTAAAATGGGATTGGCATGGTTCTCTTGAAGATCCAGGGGCCTACAAAGCATGTCATCTTTTAAACGGCAGAGTCCGTCTGATAATAATATAATATATAATGGTCATCATGATCGCTCATCTCCGGCGGAGCGTACGGGTTACACAAGAAAAGTACAACGGAGCCCACACGCCTTACTTGTTGTTCTCCCCACCCCATGCTCTAAGCATGTCACATCCATGACATGATAATACCTCTAATTACTGCCAAGTCTACTAGCATGCAAAGTTTCTAACATCAGTTATTCCTAATGCACGACCCACACGTACAGGAGGCCAAACCCTACACACAAGTCCGTGATCTATATGAGACTTCCAACTCGTATAACAACTGTGTCACGGCCAATGAAACCTAATGATGCTTCATGATAATGGGGCGGTCTCATAAACAAGGTCAATGCATATACATAATAAAAATAAATTACGACGACACCGTCGTTGCACCCAAGTTTCCTTGGCCGCACATTTTATATAACAGTTAAAATATATGAACTAATGACAGAAAATAAAGATGCATGCAACATATGGATATGAATAACAGTACAATGGCAATGTATACTTGCCTGGCAAGAAAGCTGCAATGTACCAATAACCTCCTCTAGAAGTCGCGCAGAACAAATCCAATATCCTATGTACATATAATATAATACAATAAATTCATTAGTCATTACACTAGCACATACACAACCATATTTACTCTGGACTCAGGGGGTACACTAGGGGTAACACGGGTCAACTAACACGGTCAATGCGCGTCTAATTACGCGGGGTCGCGTATGTAATTGCTATAAACAATCAGACAGTCAACTAACAGGTGTCTAAGCCAGTGCGTTAATGTACACAAGGCAGTCAACTACATATTCTTAGGGTCAACATGGTCAAGATAAATACGGGATAGTCCACAGTGTCCTAGGGTCATACAATACAGTTACATATATAGTCATAACTATTATTTAGCATTTAATTACATATATATCCATATAATTATACAATAATAAAACCAGTAATTTATTTAAATATGTACTTAAATATATATACCAATTAATAACATGCTAATGAATAACTAAATATACATATATATATATATATATATATATATATATATATATATATATATATATATATATACCAAATTGAATAATATTTGCGTACGCGTACGTATACACATACAAGTCCTTGGGTTCTTCGACACGGTCTGGACTCAACTAACTGACCATGTCTCGAAGCAATATGCTAAACCCTACACTATTTACACTAGCACACATAAAATGAAGGAGGGGGCAGGTTCGAACCTCGAGGTATGCCCACAGTCATGACGAAGACGACGATGAGGTTGACGACGATGACGATGCTGGGTTGATGATGATAGGGTAATGATAATGTGATGATGGAATAAGATGATGGTGATAAGATAATGATGATGTCGATGATGAGATGATGAGATGATGATGATGAGATGATGATGATGACGATGATGAGATAATAATGGTAAAGATTATGATGATGAAGTGATAATGGTGAGTTGATAATAGTGATGTTGTTAAGGATGATGGTGGTGTGGATGGTGCTACTGTTCCGGCCAGGGGAGGGGAGGTCCGGCAAGAAGGACAGGGAGCAGGAGGTGGAGGAGGAGTTCAGGAAGTAGGAAATGGCGAGGCTGGTGGTGGTGTTGCTGGTGGTGTGGTGCAGTGGTGGTCATGATGGTGGTTGTGGCTGGTGTTGGTGGTGTTGGCCGGGGAGTCGGTGATGGAAGACGACAGTTCGTGGTCCGGGGTGAAGGAGGCCGGGGTTCGTGGGTGGAGTTCGTCGGGCTGATGTGAATGGAGGCGATTATGGTATGAGGACGATGACAATGGAAGGAGGACAGAGGTCGGGCACAGAGGAGTTTCACCGGAGATGGGGAAGAAGAGAGGGATAGGTGGAGATGGTGCGTTAATGGCGGTGGTGGAGTTCGTCGAGCGGGGTGCAGCGGCTCGGGATGACCGGCTCCGGCGCTCGGGTCTGGCCTGCTCGGGGTGTCGAGGAAGGCGGTGAGGGTGATGGCGGTTCAGCCGTCCAGGCAAGTAGAAGGAGGAGATGAGGACAGAGTGCACGATGGCGAGGAAGTTCTGAGGTCGTGGTGGTCGGCTACGGTTCAGGGCGCTGGGATGCCGGACATGGCGGCTCCGGCGGGGTGCTCGGCAAGGTTGGGGAGGTGGTCGGCTTGGAAAATAGGTTAGGGATGGAGATGAATAGGGATTCGGTTGGTGTATTAGTTGAAATTGAAAAGGAAAAGAAAAGGAATTAAATATTATATTTATATATGTAAAGGTGTAAGGTTGGGTTGACCTAGAGGTTTGGGCTTGGTTAACACCTCTTTTGGGTTAGGCCTTAGGCTCACATGGGGATGTTTGAGGCAAACTAGATCTCAAAACAAAGTATCTAAGGATGATAGTTGGGTGGAAACAAATCTACTACAAAACTAGAATATAAAAGCAAACACCATATAAGTACAACAACTACCATCACTGTGACTCGAAGAGAAGACCTCCTCGAAGCATAAGGGTAACCAGTCCGGATCTGTGCTCCTGCGAATACTCATGAACATCTACACCTGGAAAGGGACCAGGTCCTCAGAGGGACGTAAGAAGATACATAAAAGCATGACAATAAAGTACTGAAATAAATATCCAATGGGTCGCCTAACCATCTATGTAATGCAGTTTGAGAACAACTTTTCCAACGAGTGGGCTATCTAGCTAAAATAGGATTGGCATGGTTCTCTTGGAGATCCAGGGGCCTACAAAGCATGTCATCTTTTGAACGGCAGAGGCCGCCTGATAATAATATAATATATAGTGGTCATCATTTCCGCGCATCTCCGACGGAGCATACGGGTTACACAAGGAAAGTGCAATAGAGCCCACACACGTTACTTGTTGTTCTCTCCACCCCATGCTCTAAGAATGTCACATCCATGACACGATAAAACCTCTAATAACTGCCAAGTCTACTAGCATGCAAAGTTTCTAACAGCAGTTATTCCTAACGCACGACTCACACGTATTGGAGGCCAAACCCTGCATGCAAGTCCGTGATCTATATGAAACTCACAACTCATGTAACAACTGTGTCTTCACCAATAAAACCTAATGATGCTTCATGATAATAGGGCGGTCTCATAAACAAGGTCAATGCATATACATAATAAAAACAAATCACGACGACACCGTCGTTGCACCCAAGTTTACTTGGACGCGCATTTTATATAAAAGTTAAAATATATAAACTAATGACAGAAAATAAAGATGCATGCAACATATAGAATATGAATAAAAGTACAATGGCAAGGTATACTTGTCTGGCAAGGAAGCTGCAATGTACCAATAACCTGCTCCAGAAGTCGTGCAGAACAAATCCAATATCCTATGTACATATAATATAATATAATATAATAAAATCATAAGTCATTACACTAGCACATACACAACCATATTTACTCTGGACTCAGGGGGTACACTAGGGGTAACACGGGTCAACTAACACGGTCAATGCGCGTCTAATTATACGGGGTCGCATCTGTAATTGCTATACACAAGCAGACAGTCAACTAACAGGTGTCTAAGCCAGTGCGTTAATGTACGCAAGGCAGTCAACTACATGTTCTTAGGATCAACATGGTCAACATAAATACGGGATAGTCCACAGTGTCCTAGGGTCGTACAATACAGTTACATATATAGTCATAACTATTATTTAGCATTAAATTACATATATATCCATATATTGATATAATAATATAACCAGTAATTTATTTAAATTTGTACTTAAATATATATACCAATTAATAATATGCTAATAAATAACTAAATATACATATACATATATATATATATATATATATATATATATATATATATATATACCAAACAGGATAATATTCGCGTACGCGTTCGTATACGCATACAAGTCCTTGGGTTCTTCGACACGGTTTGGACTCAACTAACTGACCATGTCTCGAAGCAATATGCTAAACTCTACGCTACTTACACTAGCACATATAAAATAAAGGAGGGGGACAGGTTCGAACCTCGGGGTACACGCACATTCATGACGATGACGACGATGATGTTGACGACGATGACGATACTGGGTTGATGATGATAAGGTGATGATAATGTGATGATGGAATGAGGTGATGGTGATGAGATGATGATGATGATGTCGATAACAAGATAATGATGATGAGATGATGATGATGACGATGATGAGATGATAATGGTGAAGATTATGATGATGAGGTGATAATGGTGAGTTGATAATGGTGATGGTGTTAGGGATGATGGTGGTGTGGATGGTGCTACTATTTCGGTCAGGGGAGGGGAGGTCCGACAAGGAGGACAGGGAGCAGGAGGAGGAGGAGGAGTTCAGAAAGCAGGGAATGGCGAGGCTGGTGGTGGTGTTGCTGGTGGTGTGGTGCAGTGTTGGTCGTGATGGTGGTTGTGGCTGGTGTTGGTGGTGTTGGCCGGGGAGTTGGTGATGGAAGACAACAGTTCGTGGTCCAGGGTGAAGGAGGCCTGGGTTCGTGGGGTAGAGTTCGTCGGGCTGATGTGAACAAAGGCGATTGTGGTGTGAGGTCGATGACGATGGGAGGAGGACAGAGGTCGGGCACGGAGGAGTTTCACCGGAGATGGGGAAGAAGAGAGGGATAGGTGGAGATGGTGGCATTAATGGCGGTGGTGGAGTTGGTCGAGCGGGGCGCAGCAGATCAGGATGACCGGCTCCGGCGCTCGGGTTTGGGTTGCTCGTGGTGTCGAGGAAGGCGGTGAGGGTGATGGGGGTTCAGCCGTCCAGGCGAGGAGGAGGATGAGATGAGGACAGGGTGTACGGTGGCGAGGCAGTTCTGAGGTCGTGGTGGTCGGCTACGGTTCATGGCGCTGGGTGGCCGGACATGGCGGCTCCGGCAGGGTGCTCGACAAGGTTAGGTAGAAGGTCGGCTAGGAAAATAGGTTAGCGATGGAGATTAAACATTGTAGATGAATAGGGATTCAGTTGGTGTATTAGTTAAAATAGAAAAGGAAAAGAAAAGGGATTAAACATTGTATTTATATATGTAAAGGTATAGGGTTGGGTTGACCTAGAGGTTTGGGCTTGGTCAACACCTCTCTTGGGTTGGGCCTTGGGCTCACATGGGGATGTTTGGAGGCTACAATTTGTATTGTTTAAAATGCAAGGCTAGTTTCAATTGAGGGGGCGATGTTGGGCGTTGCACATACCGAAAAATTACGGAAAATATTCATATAAAGGGGGAAAATGGGTTTCTTCAGGTATTGTCCAATGGTGTGAACACCTTAATACATTTTTGCATAAAAATGCCCAACAATTAGAAAATTGCACAAAGATGGAGATTGAATTAAATTAATTAAAATTAATGCATAAGATGTTCTGGAATTAATTAGAAGTACATGGGACTAAAATTAGGTGGGACACAAGTGTCATGGACATAGGGGACTCAGAATAGAATATTATCAAAATTTAGGTTGTACGAAACGGGTCAAGATTGTGTCTCCAATTTCGATTGGAACGAACGAGGATACAAAGTTGGAATTATTTAGAATTAAATATAAACGTCCGCGACGAATGTTGTGCGACTAAAATGAAGCACAAGGAAACATAACTAAAAGTTATACAATAGTCAGAATGGAGGGCGGACATGTCGAGGACAAGGATATAAAGTTTGTAGGAAGGCAATGGCTAGTGTAGTGCTCCAATTATCGAAGCAACGGTAAGGTGCACTAAGTGATTTAATTACTGTAAAATTTAATAAAATGATGTGTCCTATTTCCAATTGGATACAAACTAACCCTAATTTTACTATATAAGCCAAGTAGGCCTAATTTTTGGTGAGGGGGTTTACAACGGTTTGGGTTGGACTGGTTTATTTATGCTTTATTTCGGTTTGGTTCAGGTTGGTTTATTTATAAATAATATTTGTAGCTGTTTAAAATAGTTTTTGAGCCCAATAAATTCCAAAAATATTATACTATGTCTAATTATATATTTTACACTCAAAAATATAATTTTCATAATATTTTAATATTTAATTTAATACATAAAAATAATTATCCCAGAAGAACTTTTATTTTAAATTTTTAAAAAATTACAGAAAAGTCCCAAAAATTTATATTTTAAATTTTTTTAAAAATACAGGTATTTACAATCTACCCTGATTAAAATAATTGTGTCCTCATAATTAAGAAAACAAAACATAATCGGTCAGAAGAGATAACGCGGTTGCAAGACATGTTGGAAGCACGACACAAAGAATAAAGAATCATGATCAAGAAAAAATCGAGAGGAAGGGTGAGGGATAAGCAGAATACGTAAGGAAGGAATACAAATATTTTCCTAGGCAATGAGAGAGAAGTAATTCAAGAGTAAAGGAATATGGTTAGAGCAAGGAAAGCTACAGCTTAGGAAAACTTGGGTACTAATTACTAATATAATCTAACAACTTCATAATACTAGGCTTTAGGCCAGAGAATGGAATTAACAGGCACATGCTAAAGCATTACTAGAATTAGATAGCTATGATAAAACTTATATCTTACACGCATTCGCTAATCCTCGAGTCTGTGCGTCCTCCATTGTTGGCGTGCTGTCGTAGGCACCCAAAAATAAAACCTTTACTCTTGAAATAATATGTAGTAGTGAGAGTAAGGATCGTTCCCACGAAGAGTAATTATTTTGATCTTTATGCTATGTAAAATAAGATTGGGGGAGAGTTTTTATTAAAAGAAAATTAAGAAGAGCTAAAAACAATTAAAGTATTAAAACAATCAAAGAAATAAATGTTGGTCTCAGTCAACATCCACCATTGGAATCTTAAAACTGATCATCGATGCAAGTATATATTAATTCATACTTTGAATATTCATCGTTGGAATTATTTTCCTATCTCCTTCAGCCATAATTAATTAAAAACAAGCGATCTAATTAACCTTAACTACTAAATAACCCCAGATAAGCGCTAAAGGTTTAATCTAGTAGCGTATTAAACTCGATGAGATCGATGAAGCAAAACAACACAAGCACACGCGGTTGCATTTAATTTTGTCAAAAATTTTCCTCCTAAGATCTAATAAAACAAAGCAGTTCATTAAATCTTGGTTGCTTCACAAATTAGAGGGATCGAACAATTACGGATTCGATATCTAATTTAGCATTAGATTGTCATGAATAATAAACTAGTATGCATCCTAGTCATTAAACAAGATAATCATAAAAATATGCATAAGAAAATATTCGATACTTAAAGCACAAATCAAAAATATAAACACAAATTAGATCTCACAAGTTTTTATTCATTCCGAGGCTTCCGTTTCCTTCGACCAACAAGACTTTTAGCTCCGCATGTTCAAGAAAACTTCAAAAGAATATTGGAGAAGAGGAAGAAGAGTTGTGGGTTGTTCTTTTTTTCCTCTTGATCTCTACCCCTTTTATACACTCTAAATAAGTGTTTGAAGATCACAATATCTTCCCAAAAATCCTCTAAGAGTTACAACAACCCAACAATAAAATAAAATCTTTGAATAAGTTGGGAAATGGTTATATCAACTCCACTTTTTGTGCACAGCATAGTTGTCTCAACTTCAAGCGTGATTTGGTCCATGATGTAGCCAGAATCTCGGGAAAATCAAAACAGCAAAATTGTGCCTCTATCACTTAGCTTTCCGAATCAATTTGGATCAGCTCAATTGGACTTCGGATGAGCAAGTTATAACCATTTTTCTACAAGGTGTCAGAACTGTCCAGAATTAATAATTAGCTCCATTTTGCTTTTAGTGACTCCAATTGTATCCTAGATCAAAATATAAAAATAATGAGTATCTTTAGACATTAAATGAGCATAAAGGAGTATACATTAAGGAATAAAAATATGATATTTTATGTTCTCATCAAATACCCCCACACTTAACCTTTGCTCGTCCTCGGACAAAACTCTAATTTATTTTTCCAAAAAGAAATCAAGGTTGCAATGTCATAAATAAATAATAACCAAGTTCTTCAAAACTCATAACATATCATGAACATATATTCTTAAACAACTTCTAATTACTTAGTAGGTATTTTTACTTGAAAAATGGAGTAAACTAAATAGGTAGACCCTCACGGGAATAAACACTAAACTCTCATGTGTTTGAAGGTATATATTTCTCTCGAATTCATTCCAAAAGAAATGCTCTACCATAAGCTTGTATATTTTCTCATTCTCCACCACTGGGATCACATGCATAACATAAATCATAAGGACTTTTCATGGGTTGTAACATGGCTTAGGATTAAGGTGGGATATATTTAGGAATGTAGCTCAAAAGCCATCAAAACTAGTGGAGCAAAAATGAATCAACTCAATCTCAATATTAAACATGTAAAATCAATCACTCCATTTTGCAGCGTCTTCAATTTGGCTTTTAAAGCATTTAACCAATGCAAAATCAATCACTCCATTTCTTTTCTTTATCTTTTTTTTCTTTCTTTTTTTTTTTTTTTTTTTTACTTTTTTTTTTTTAACAATAATGGAACTTAGGAAATTTGAGGATAAAAATATGTTCCATTTTGTTGGTTATAACCAAACCACAAATTTAGATACCCCCACAATTATTTTTTCGTACACCCATACATATCATAATGATCAACAATGCTCCACTAGCTTTGCGACTTGGGTAAAGATATAAATATTATTGGTTGAAAGCTTGTAATGTGGGTATACCAAGAAAAGGGAAATAAAGCTCAAAGGGGTTCAACAAAAAGAAAATTAATTACAAGGTGGGCTATTTGGCTTATGTAACGCATAACAAAGATGGCCTTAATCATGTTCATGCATGCATGCGTCAATGTGACCTCGAAGAGAATCAAAGCAAGTTCTAGAGAAACAAATCAGTGGAAGAATATATCTCATGAAAGAATAATGAGACTGATGTGTCAATCTAAAGGCTCAAATCCTCACTGGCTTTTGTCTACCAATTTAGATACTACCATTTTCAATAAAAAATAACTAGACTAATTAATTCTAAGTTGAAAAAAAATTTATTTATTCAATCATGTTATGAATTTTTCAAATCTAGTTGAATCTTACTCATGACATACATAACCAAAAATCATTGAAAACCAAAAACCAAAATTCTTTTATTAAAAAAAATTATTATTATTATTTTATTTTTTAGAAAAATAGCGAACTAAAAATGCTTAAAATAAAGTAAATCCCCTCCCCCACACTTAAAACAGACATTGTCCCTAATGTATGGTTAAATGCAAAGAAAAGACAAAATAACCAAAAAAAATAAAATGCGAGAATAAAAAAAAACTTCTCTTGGGTTGCCTCCCAAGCAGCGCCTTTGTTTAATATTGTCGTTGGCTCGACTCTATGCACACTTGATATAACTAGGCAGGGATTTCAAGTCTAGAATGCAGCCCTGCAAAACAGAAGGTAAAGGTCTTTTGTTATAAATTGGAATATATGGAATGTTACCTGACTGTTGTCTTTTTGGAAGATCGTTCAACACTGCAACAGTTTTATGTAAGTTAGTACTCAAAGCTAACTCATGTTCTTTCTCAAAATTCTCACTGATGGCAACTTTTACTCCATTTTTTCCATCAAGTTTAAAAACTTCTTTTGCATTAGGTACTACATCGTCATTAGGAATGTTCGTGTTTGCAACGATATTTTTCTCTTCTTCTTCTTTTGACGATGCACATGCTTCTTTTTCTGGAATTTCAACTTCTTTACAACTTCTCAAAATGATTGAACTTACAGTTTCTTTTGGATTTACTATCATTTCAGATGGTAAGTTCTCCAAGCTTTGTGCCTCTAGCTTATTAATTGCAGTTGTCATTTGACTCATTTGATTGTTCAAACTTTCGATACTAGCCCTCGTCTCCTGTTGAAATTGTAAATTATTAATGGCAATAGACTTAACAATATCTTCTAAAGACATACCAGAATTAGAAGTTTGGCTTGGTTGTAGGTATTGCTGCTTGTATTGCTGGTAACTTGGGCAATTTTGAGTTGCTGGTTGATTTAATTCTGGACTCCCATAGGTGAGATTGGAATGATCTCTCCATCCTATGTTGTACGTGTATGAATAGGAATCATACTTCATTTCTGGTTGTAACCTCCGATTTCCAAATTTCCGAAATAATTAGATTTTTTTAATTTATTTTAAATACCAAGTTATAAAATATTTTCTCCTTGAATTTTTTATTTTATTTTGAACAATGTTTGATTTTAGAAGGTAATTTAAAATCTTGTATGAAAATCATTTTTTCCTAAATGACGATTCCTTATAAATAAATAAATAAATAATAATATATATTCCTCTAGTTTCAAATGTTTATTGGCTTGAAATCATAAAATTAATTGTTGGATAAAATTAATTAAAGGACTAGTTGTTTCTTCAAATAATTTTTATAATTAATGGAATAGTAAATAAATAAATTACGTAGCTTTCCTAAAATATTTTCTGAAATTATAATCTTTTCTTTTTAAATTTTACAAATTGCCATTTCCTATTAACTAGCCAGCACACCCTCATTTTTCCCACATGAGAAACCCCTTTTATATTTAATTCTGGGCCATTCATTATTGGGCCAACCCGCAACCCTTTATCCCACACCATCTTTCCCTATTTAAGTCCCTCATCACATCTCCCTAGAAACCCTAGCTAGCCTTCACAAATCCCCACAAAGCCAAAGCTACCACCATTTTTGTGTGCTCGTGTCCGTGTGTCCAGCATCACCGTGTCAGCCGTGATGGCCTCGGGTCCGACCCCGGGTGTCCCACCGTATCCATTCATTTCCAGTGTCCGGTTACAATATTACAACCAGATTTCCCGTGTCCAACACCCGGACACGTCTCCCACCCACAGACACCAAACCGCCGTGTCCAGCCCCGGACACGACCCCGACACACAGACCCTAACCCTAACCCTAACCTAACTCCAGCGAGCGCCGGTGGCCGCCCAGATCCGCCGATCCCCTTCCGCTGAGTCGAGACGGCCGCCGCCGAGAAGGACCGCCGACCACCTCCTCGATCTGGCCCGCCGTAGATTCAGACCCGACGCGTCGAGCACCCCACGTCGAGCCGCGTCGGGTTCCGCCGCCGCTGGAACGAAGTCACCGCCGCCTCGAAACGCCGCCTCCTCGGACAGAACGCCCGTCCCTCGAGCAGACCGCCTGCCCCCTCGATCCAAGCGCCGCCTCGGGTCTGTCGAAGCCGCCGCTGCAGATCCGGCCGCCGCCGAGATCTAGAACACCCGCCGCCTCCTCGAGATCTGTAGAGCCGTGGCCGCCTCGGGCAGATCCGCCGAGCACGAGCACCGCCGCCGAGACGGACGTCGACTGACGACGCCCTGGCCGGCCGACCTCGCCGGAAAACCTAGGTGAGCTCTTCCTTCTTTTCCCCTTTCCCTTTTCTTTCGAATTCAGGGACTGAGAGGAATACTGTTGATTAGTTAGTTTATAATTAGGTTAGATAATTAACATTAATCAATAATTAATTCTTAATCATTAGTTAATTTAATATAGTTTAGTTTAATTAATTATCAATTAATCAGTAGTTAATTAATGTATTGTAATTAGTTTAAGTAATAATAGATAGTTAATGAATATGAAATAGTTAATTTCATTGTAATTAGTTTAAGTTAATATATAGTTAATGTATTGTAATAGTTAATTTATAATTAGTTTAATTAAATTATAAAATCAGTTAGTATATATAATTAGTTATTTTATATAATTAGTTTAATTAATGTAATTAGTTTATGTAATTTGGTTATATTAATATAATTAGTTTATATTAATATATAATTTGGTTATTTATATAATTTAATTTTATTAATATGTATTAGCCTAGTAAATTCACGTAACTAGTTTAGTAAATACAACATAATTAGTTTTATTGTTTTAATGTATAAAATTAGTTATTTAGTTATGTATTATATATAAGGGTTTTTGATTATGTAAATTAGTATATATATATAACCGTATTTTGGCATAAATATATATATATGTAGATTTATATTTTTGTATTGGTATATGTATGGATTTAAAATATGAATAGGTATATTATTCCACTAAAACGTGTCACGACCCGCACCCGGTTTAGGGGCACGAGAGCGTGGGTACGTCCAGCCTACGCCGCAGCATCGGCGGTAGAACGCTGTCTAGGTCAAGTACTATCTAAACAATCTCACGCTAGTATCCAACTCCATAAGGAGACGTGGATATCATAAAATAAATCTAGAAATACTCAATCACAACTACAGCACGTTAGGAAATGAAGAAATAAAAGAATACAACACAAGTCTAAAGACACAATAATCATACCTGTAATCAGTAACATCCAATCCCCCAATGTCAGAAACAAGTCCACTAAGGTCACAGTCTGGAAAAATATTTTCCAGTCAGGAAGGAGCAAAGTACATCTCTAAATAGCAGTTCTATATAAATGACATAAACTATGTAGCAGTTCTAGATGGAAACATACCAGATGCATGTATAGGTACGAGAAATGTACAATAAGAGAAATACTGGAAATACTGTAAGTAAATGCAGGAAAAGAACAATATGTCAATGAGCAAGAATCCTATGACTATGTGTGTGAGTACTAGCTTTAACATGTGATCGGCTTGGGAACTTGATCAGGCTGGTTACATGTGATTAGCTATGGTTCATATAAAGTCAGGCTAACCGTTGGTTAGCTATGGTGCATGTAGAGATCAGGCTAATCACACGTAACAGCTATGGAGCATGTAAATGGTCAGGCCGCACCCGACGTGAGATGTGGGGTGAGCTATGGTACATATAAAGTTGGGTATGATCACATATCTACACTAAAATACTCCCCAAACCCCCGACTGGTATAGTAGATCCAATCATGGTACGCTATGGCACGGGATTCCCTAGGGAGGTAGCAAATCTCCCCGGGTCTCAGTGTCTGTACATGCACAAGATATCAAGGAAACAACTCTTGTACAAGCTACACCATGAATAAGGAATAACATCTCATGACGAGATCCGTGTATACCAATCCGTGTAACCAATGTATCAAGAACATGGATATTTATACTAGATACAGTGAACATAGGAGATACCATAAATTAGAAACTAATCAGAGAATGTACTCGCCTTGGGTCCTTAGCTGGTAATTATTGATATCCTGTTCCAGAGTGTCGTCTGGAGGAACCAACAGTCCTAAAATATATCAAATACAACATTTGCATCAGGTACTACCCTAACACATCACAAATACATAAACTCAGGGCTCTGCCAGGTATGGCACTAGTCAACTAGGGTCATCTAGTAGGGATACGTATATAAATACACATATTATTAATTATCATTACTACTTACAATATATATATACATGCACCAATTTAAATGTATCTACAATATATATATATATATACATATATATATATCTTTTAATTACATATTTGATTTATACTAGTTGAACATTATATATGTGTACTCATACATATGCTAAAATACCTTTTAAAATGTATATATGTATATTGTCAATGTTATTATTAAAATATATACTAATACTAGTACATCACATTAAATACATATACAATACATTAATTGTATGTACAAGATATATATATACATTTATACTTAATTATACATATTTGAAAATATATTAAGTACATATATATATATATATATACAATATATACATATATTAAACATTTTATATTCTTATACCAAAATAATACGTATACTATTACATTTTATTTACCAAACTATGTATATATCGTATATGTGCAAAAGTATATTTTTGGATATACATATACATATTGTCAACATCATTTTTAACATACTAATATTAATTCACCAAATTAATTTTATACCATATAAAAATATCCAATATACATTCATATACGACTAATTATACATGCTTAATTATACAATTTTTATTAATAAAATAAATAATATACCTATTCATATTTTAAATCCATACATATACCAATACGAAAATATAAATCTACATATATATATATTTATGCCAAAATACGGTTATATATATATACTAATTTACATAATCAAAAACCCTTATATATAATACATAACTAAATAACTAATTTTATACATTAAAACAATAAAACTAATTATGTTGTATTTACTAAACTAGTTACATGAATTTACTAGGCTAATACATATTAATAAAATCAAATTATATAAATAACCAAATTACATATTAATATAAACTAATTATATTAATATAACCAAATTACATAAACTAATTACATTAATTAAACTAATTATATAAAATAACTAATTATATATACTAACTGATTTTATAATTTAATTAAACTAATTATAAATTAACTATTACAATACATTAACTATATATTAACTTAAACTAATTACAATGAAATTAACTATTTCATATTCATTAACTATCTATTATTACTTAAACTAATTACAATACATTAATTAACTACACATTAATCAATAATTAAGTGCGGCCTGACCATTTACATGCTCCATAGCTGTTACGTGTGATTAGCCTGATCTCTACATGCACCATAGCTAACCAACGGTTAGCCTGACTTTATATGAACCATAGCTAATCACATGTAACCAGCCTGATCAAGTTCCCAAGCCGATCACATGTTAAAGCTAGTACTCACACACATAGTCATAGGATTCTTGCTCATTGACATATTGTTCTTTTCCTGCATTTACTTACAGTATTTCCAGTATTTCTCTCATTGTACATTTCTCGTACCTATACATGCATCTGGTATGTTTCCATCTAGAACTGCTACATAGTTTATGTCATTTATATAGAACTGCTATTTAGAGATGTACTTTGCTCCTTCCTGACTGGAAAATATTTTTCCAGACTGTGACCTTAGTGGACTTGTTTCTGACATTGGGGGATTGGATGTTACTGATTACAGGTATGATTATTGTGTCTTTAGACTTGTGTTGTATTCTTTTATTTCTTCATTTCCTATCGTGCTGTAGTTGTGATTGAGTATTTCTAGATTTATTTTATGATATCCACGTCTCCTTATGGAGTTGGATACTAGCGTGAGATTGTTTAGATAGTACTTGACCTAGACAGCGTTCTACCGCCGATGCTGCGGCGTAGGCTGGACGTACCCACGCTCTCGTGCCCCTAAACCGGGTGCGGGTCGTGACACGTTTTTAGTGGTGGCCCATGCAGGTCAGACTTCGCTAGTTGTGCGATGTCGTAGTAGTGCGACGTCATAGTTGTACTACTACGTACCTGCTATAGAATATAGGACATAGGATACTAGGATGAGAGAGGATACTCAATCACAAATTCTTGAGAGATTCCTGGGACGACCCCTTGAGAATCTTATTATAATTTCCAATTTAAATCTTTCCTTGTTTCCGTCCGCTCTCGCTTGTTGCTACTGAACTTGATTCTTGTTGAGCAGTTATTAAATTAAATTCTTGGTATCATTGTTGAGTTTGATTCTTGTTGACCAGTTGTTAACTTTAATTCTTGGTATCGTTGTTGAGTTGATTTCAAATTGAGATGAATTTTTACGGACTAGAATTTATGGTATCATCTGATGACATATATTGATGAGGACAGTGAGAAAGGTAAAACGTCTACTTTGGTTATGGAACCTAGAATTTATCGCAGCCATATTAGCTGTCGTGACGAGAATGTAGGAACCTAACTTGGATGTACATACTTTAGTTATGAGATTTAGAGTTTCTCGCAGCCATACCGGTTGGCGTGGCGAGTATTCTAGATGACATGATTATAGGGTTGCATACCTTAGTTACGGAACCTGCCGTTTATCGCATCTATGCTTACTGGCGTGGCGAGGATTCTGAGTGTCATGATTTCGGATAGACGTGTATGATTATCAGGTTGTATCTTAAATTGGTTCTTAAAATATCATCTCAAGACTTATCTATTTCTGTTATTCCAGGACTTTGTTCCATCGCTTCTTTTCTTTACTAGCAGTAAAGATACCTTCCGTCCTTATCCAGTTCCTTTGAGCTTTTATTCTTTGAGGATTCCTTGTTAAGTATGATAATTAGTGACTTGTAATTTTGTTTGTGTCTTGTATTAGTATTGACTGTGTTGCTAGCGAGTTGTGAGTGTTTCTTAGTTGGACATGTGAGCAGTAGGCTTTAATCAAGAGTTAGCCCTTAGCATAGTACCTTGTACCAATGATTCTAGGAGTAGTGTCATTAGAGACTGAGTAGAGGAATAGTATAGAGTATCAGTGATAGTTCTCAGAGTTAGTATCAGAGCCCATTTACCCGTCCTGGATAATCATGATTATGTAATTGAGTGATCTATGTAAACGATTAAGTATCCGGGAATTGTGTTAAGGATTTATGGAGCATGATGTCCAATTTGATGATTGATATCGGAAATGTTAAAGGTAAAGAAATGTATATGTATAAAGGGTTTAATGAGATGTCATAAGTAGAGAAATATCAGGATTAGTAATGGAAGTTGTGAAGCGTATCACGGATTAGTTTAATAGGCTTTAAAGGATTAAAGGAAATACATATACAACCATCGAGATGAGGAACCATATACTTGCCCATGAGAATAAGAAATATGAGTGTTATAAAAGGTACCGTTAATCATGAGTTCTAATGAGCTTGAGGAGATGATGCATTAATGAAACTAGTAATATAATACCAAGAGTGCTAATGATTCTATATCGAGGATTAGTCGAGAATAACGTTAATAACAGTAAGCACTCTGTGTGAAGATAATTAAATGATATACCAGTTGACATAAATTGAAATCATGAAAGAAAATACAGGTGATGATAACTTTGATCAATGGAGATAATGGTGCAAGTGATTTAAGCAGCACAATTTTAGTACACAGTTATAGACACTAGATGCATTGAGTGCACCTTGAGTATCAGAGACCGTGAGCACTGATATGTACAATTGTGGAGTTATAAATTAAAAAGGTGGAAATAAAATTTTATTTTTAATGGAGGAGTTGAGATTTCGTCATTAAATTTTGAGGATTTAAATATGAATTCAATAAACACGGTTAAGGCTACAAAGATTTTAGGAGTGATTAAATTTTATTTCGATATTGAGTATCTGATTTTGAGGAAGTATATACAATTTATTTTAAGTCGACCGAGAAGTTAAACCTTGACGATTATTTTGAGGATTAATTTTATGGTAAATGGGAGATATGAATATTAATATATGAGTAGATGATATACATGTGTAAGGATCTGAGGACTTGAGCATGATTGAGATGGCACCGCAGACTGACCTGGGTGTCCATCTAAAATTGTATTAAAAAGAGCAGTATTTAGTATGGTGCTGCGCTTGACGTATATTTGAGTGATAAGAACGACTAGTATGAACAATTGTAGCAGGAACGGGAACTGGCAGAGAGTATGGTACTAAAGAAATAGAGGTATTAAACTTAGATGCATTATTAAACCATGGTTATATTAGAGGTTCTTGGTATCAGATTTTGGTATTAATAGACAAGTGTGTGCAATACGAATATATTCATGGATTTTGTGGATTAATAATTAGTTGATATGGGTACCAGTGTACATGAATAGGAAATTGTTAGTGAATGTGCTAGAGTTAAGTGTTTGTTAGAGATAGTAGATACCGCAAGAAATATGTTAGCAGGTTCTTTCTTTTTCACATGTTGTTTTTGTCTTCTGATTGATTGATTTCCAAGTACCGTGGTTTGTATTCGTGATTTTTGATTGATTGTAGCTAGTAGTACACCCTGGCAGAGGCTGCAATACCATGACAAGACACATGACCTATATATTTTCTTAGATTGTATGGCTGTAGGTAGAATTTTCTTAAACCACGATCATTGAGGTTTTGACCATAGCAAAGATCTATGACGAGGTTATGACTGACAAAAAGAGACAAGAGGATTAAATTTGTGGATGAGCATTAAATTAAATAAAGAATTTAGGGGTTGTTATAACGGAGTTGATGGATCATTGATTTTATGAAAATCGAGGTATGATTGAACTTCGAGGACAAACATTAACTTAAAGGAAGAATTAAGAAATTCACAGAGCCAAAAATTTGAGGATTTATTAATTTTAAGGAGGTCTTGATATGATTGAATTGATTATTAAAAATTTGAGAAATTTGAGAGATTATCATTTTATCTAGAAATTTTATATATTATGAATGTTGCATTAAAGATTCTGGAAGCATCGCATCGTTGAGTATTTGAAGAAAAAAGAAAATCAGAAAATAAAATCATAAATGGAATAGTGTCGAATTAAATTCTTGGGATGAGGAGTTAGATTGGAATAAGCATCAATTGAATTTGAGTTAGAGGAGTAAGATGATTGATGAGTGTTTAAAATTTAAATTTTGGGATACAGATTTTTAAGTTTTATAAATATGCATTGATTGGATTCAAATTGGAGGATTGGATATTAAATCCTTGGGTATTTAGGTGCGAACTTAAAATTTTGGGAGGAGATTATGACAAAGGGGATTTGATTTTTAAATTTGAAGATTTTTCAGGAATATGATGTTGTATAATTTTTGAAAGGTTGTGAAATAACATTATGAAATTACTTCATGATTATTGGTTTAAGATTTAAATTTTTTGATAGAAATAGTATGGTGAATAAAGGCAATTATTGAGAATCCTAAATTTCGAGGACGAAATTTTTCTAAGGTGGGTAGACTTGTAACCTCCGATTTCCAAATTTTCGAAATAATTAGATTTTTTTAATTTATTTTAAATACCAAGTTATAAAATATTTTCTCCTTGAATTTTTTATTTTATTTTGAACAATGTTTGATTTTAGAAGGTAATTTAAAATCTTGTATGAAAATCATTTTTTCCTAAATGACGATTCCTTATAAATAAATAAATAAATAATAATATATATTCCTCTAGTTTCAAATGTTTATTGGCTTGAAATCATAAAATTAATTGTTGGATAAAATTAATTAAAGGACTAGTTGTTTCTTCAAATAATTTTTATAATTAATGGAATAGTAAATAAATAAATTACGTAGCTTTCCTAAAATATTTTCTGAAATTATAATCTTTTCTTTTTAAATTTTACAAATTGCCATTTCCTATTAACTAGCCAGCACACCCTCATTTTTCCCACATGAGAAACCCCTTTTATATTTAATTCTGGGCCATTCATTATTGGGCCAACCCGCAACCCTTTATCCCACACCATCTCTCCCTATTTAAGTCCCTCATCACATCTCCCTAGAAACCCTAGCTAGCCTTCACAAATCCCCATAAAGCCAAAGCCACCACCATTTTTGTGTGCTCGTGTCCGTGTGTCCAGCATCACCGTGTCAGCCGTGATGGCCTCGGGTCCGACCCCGGGTGTCCCACCGTATCCATTCATTTCCAGTGTCCGGTTACAATATTACAACCCGATTTCCCGTGTCCAACACCCGGACACGTCTCCCACCCACAGACACCAAACCGTCGTGTCCAGCCCCGGACACGACCCCGACACACAGACCCTAACCCTAACCCTAACCCTAACCTAACTCCAGCGAGCGCCGGTGGCCGCCCAGATCCGCCGATCCCCTTTCGCTGAGTCGAGACGGCCGCCGCCGAGAAGGACCGCCGACCACCTCCTCGATCTGGCCCGCCGTAGATTCAGACCCGCCGTGTCGAGCACCCCACGTCGAGCCGCGTCGGGTTCCGCCGCCGCTGGAACGAAGTCACCGCCGCCTCGAAACGCCGCCTCCTCGGACAGAACGCCCGCCCCTCGAGCAGAGCGCCTGCCCCCTCGATCCAAGCGCCGCCTCGGGTCTGTCGAAGCCGCCGCTGCAGATCCGGCCGCCGCCGAGATCTAGAACACCCGCCGCCTCCTCGGGATCTGTCGAGCCGTGGCCGCCTCGGGCAGATCCGCCGAGCACGAGCACCGCCGCCGAGACGGACGTCGACTGACGACGCCCTGGCCGGCCGACCTCGCCGGAAAACCTAGGTGAGCTCTTCCCTCTTTTCCCCTTTCCCTTTTCTTTCGAATTCAGGGACTGAGAGGAATACTGTTGATTAGTTAGTTTATAATTAGGTTAGATAATTAACATTAATCAATAATTAATTCTTAATCATTAGTTAATTTAATATAGTTTAGTTTAATTAATTATCAATTAATCAGTAGTTAATTAATGTATTGTAATTAGTTTAAGTAATAACAGATAGTTAATGAATATGAAATAGTTAATTTCATTGTAATTAGTTTAAGTTAATATATAGTTAATGTATTGTAATAGTTAATTTATAATTAGTTTAATTAAATTATAAAATCAGTTAGTATATATAATTAGTTATTTTATATAATTAGTTTAATTAATGTAATTAGTTTATGTAATTTGGTTATATTAATATAATTAGTTTATATTAATATGTAATTTGGTTATTTATATAATTTGATTTTATTAATATGTATTAGCCTAGTAAATTCACGTAACTAGTTTAGTAAATACAACATAATTAGTTTTATTATTTTAATGTATAAAATTAGTTATTTAGTTATGTATTATATATAAGGGTTTTTGATTATGTAAATTAGTATATATATATAACCGTATTTTGGCATAAATATATATATATGTAGATTTATATTTTCGTATTGGTATATGTATGGATTTAAAATATGAATAGGTATATTATTTATTTTATTAATAAAAATTGTATAATTAAGCATGTATAATTAGTCGTATATGAATGTATATTGGGTATTTTTATATGGTATAAAATTAATTTGGTGAATTAATATTAGTATGTTAAAAATGATGTTGACAATATGTATATGTATATCCAAAAATGTACTTTTGCACATATACGATATATACATATTTTGGTAAATAAAATGTAATAGTATACGTATTATTTTGGTATAAGAATATAAAATGTTTAATATATGTATATATTGTATATATATATATATATGTACTTAATATATTTTCAAATATGTATAATTAAGTATAAATGTATATATATATCTTGTACATACAATTAATGTATTGTATATGTATTTAATGTGATGTACTAGTATTAGTATATATTTTAATAATAACATTGACAATATACATATATACATTTTAAAAGGTATTTTAGCATATGTATGAGTACACATATATAATGTTCAACTAGTATAAATCAAATATGTAATTAAAAGATATATATATGTATATATATGTATATATATATTGTAGATACATTTAAATTGGTGCATGTATATATATATATTGTAAGTAGTAATGATAATTAATAATATGTGTATTTATATACGTATCCCTACTAGATGACCCTAGTTGACTAGTGCCATACCTGGCAGAGCCCTGAGTTTATGTATTTGTGATGTGTTAGGGTAGTACCTGATGCAAATGTTGTATTTGATATATTTTAGGACTGTTGGTTCCTCCAGACGACACTCTGGAACAGGACATCAATAATTACCAGCTAAGGACCCAAGGCGAGTACATTCTCTGATTAGTTTCTAATTTATGATATCTCCTATGTTCATTGTATCTAGTGTAAATATCCATGTTCTTGACACATTGGTTACACGGATTGGTATACACGGATCTCGTCATGAGATGTTATTCCTTATTCATGGTGTAGCTTGTACAAGACTTGTTTCCTTGATATCTTGTGCATGTACAGACACTGAGACCCGGGGAGATTTGCTACCTCCCTAGGGAATCCCGTGCCATAGCGTACCATGATTGGATCTACTATACCAGTCGGGGGTTTGGGGAGTATTTTAGTGTAGATATGTGATCATACCCAACTTTATATGTACCATAGCTCACCCCACATCTCACGTCGGGTGCGGCCTGACCATTTACATGCTCCATAGCTGTTACGTGTGATTAGCCTGATCTCTACATGCACCATAGCTAACCAACGGTTAGCCTGACTTTATATGAACCATAGCTAATCACATGTAACCAGCCTGATCAAGTTCCCAAGCCGATCACATGTTAAAGCTAGTACTCACACACATAGTCATAGGATTCTTGCTCATTGACATATTGTTCTTTTCCTGCATTTACTTACAGTATTTCCAGTATTTCTCTCATTGTACATTTCTCGTACCTATACATGCATCTGGTATGTTTCCATCTAGAACTGCTACATAGTTTATGTCATTTATATAGAACTGCTATTTAGAGATGTACTTTGCTCCTTCCTGACTGGAAAATATTTTTCCAGACTGTGACCTTAGTGGACTTGTTTCTGACATTGGGGGATTGGATGTTACTGATTACAGGTATGATTATTGTGTCTTTAGACTTGTGTTGTATTCTTTTATTTCTTCATTTCCTATCGTGCTGTAGTTGTGATTGAGTATTTCTAGATTTATTTTATGATATCCACGTCTCCTTATGGAGTTGGATATTAGCGTGAGATTGTTTAGATAGTACTTGACCTAGACAGCGTTCTACCGCCGATGCTGCAGCGTAGGCTGGACGTACCCACGCTCTCGTGCCCCTAAACCGGGTGCGGGTCGTGACACTGGTAGCCCAGGAAAACCATATTTCGTATTCACTTGTTCATTGGACTCCTCTTGGAGAGTTGGACACATATCGGTTGGATGCCCTGATACTAGACAAATCCTACAAGCCTTTGTTGTTTTCATGTTACCTACAACCATCTGACGAACAAGAGAAGTTAAACAAGAAATTTGTTATTCTAAGGAAGAAACATTTACCTCATCAGCATGCCTAGATGGAAGATCTAGCCAAGTGCCAATTATTTGAGAATTGGCCGCCATTACCTGTTACCGATTTTTTTTTTTTTTTCTAATAGGCAAAAAAATATTTGATCACAAGAACGAAATAAAGATCACAAAAAGCACAAAAATCAACTAAAATTACTCCCCGGCAACGGCGCCAAAATTTGGCGTGCTGTCGTAGGCACCCAAAAATAAAACCTTTACTTTTGAAATAATATGTAGTAGTGAGAGTAAGGATCATTCCCACGAAGAGTAATTATTTTGATCTTTATGCTATGTAAAATAAGATTGGGGGAGAGTTTTTATCAAAAGAAAATTAAGAAGAGCTAAAAACAATTAAAGTATTAAAACAATCAAAGAAATAAATGTTGGTCTCAGTCAACATCCACCATTGGAATCTTAAAACTGATCATCGATGCAAGTATATATTAATTCATACTTTGAATATTCATCGTTGGAATTATTTTCCTATCTCCTTCAGCCATAATTAATTAAAAACAAGCGATCTAATTAACCTTAACTACTAAATAACCCCAGACAAGCGCTAAAGGTTTAATCTAGTAGCGTATTAAACTCGACGAGATCGATGAAGCAAAACAACACAAGCACACGCGGTTGCATTTAATTTTGTCAAAAATTTTCCTCCTAAGATCTAATAAAACAAAGCAGTTCATTAAATCTTGGTTGCTTCACAAATTAGAGGGATCGAACAATTACGGATTCGATATCTAATTTAGCATTAGATTGTCATGAATATTAAACTAGTATGCATCCTAGTCATTAAACAAGATAATCATAAAAATATGCATAAGAAAACATTCGATACTTAAAGCACAAATCAAAAATATAAACACAAATTAGATCTCACAAGTTTTTATTCATTCCGAGGCTTCCGTTTCCTTCGACCAACAAGACTTTTAGCTCCGCATGTTCAAGAAAACTTCAAAAGAATATTGGAGAAGAGGAAGAAGAGTTGTGGGTTGTTCTTTTTTTTCTCTCGATCTCTACCCCTTTTATACACTCTAAATAAGTGTTTGAAGATCACAATATCTTCCCAAAAATCCTCTAAGAGTTACAACAACCCAACAATAAAATAAAATCTTTGAATAAGTTGAGAAATGGTTATATCAACTCCACTTTTTGTGCACAGCATAGTTGTCTCAACTTCAAGCGTGATTTGGTCTATGATGTAGCCAGAATCTCGGAAAAATCAAAACAGCAAAATTGTGCCTCTATCACTTAGCTTTCCGAATCAATTTGGATCAGCTCAATTGGACTTCGGATGAGCAAGTTATGACCATTTTTCTACAAGGTGTCAGAACTGTCCAGAATTGATAATTAGCTCCATTTTGCTTTTAGTGACTCCAATTGTATCCTAGATCAAAATATAAAAATAATGAGTATCTTTAGACATTAAATGAGCATAAAGGAGTATACATTAAGGAATAAAAATATGATATTTTATGTTCTCATCAATTATCATCGCAAAATCTTGTCCACATACTTATGGTGGTGCCCCCTGATGTTGCTGGGACTCTTGATGAACCTGTTGTTGAGCTTGCATCATTGCGAAGAAAATTTAGAATATCTGCTGTCCATCCATAGGCTGTTCTGGTAGAAAAATAGGCATCGATGGAGTAAACTTCGGCAATGTTGGAATATCGTCTCGCTGGAACCTCGAGGCGAGCTGATCTGCTTGATTGCTTTGTTGATCTGATTTATCTCCACCCACTGGTGTCACTTCATCATCGTACGTGACAACTGCAACTTATGGTATTCCTGCAGGAGTCTCATCTCTGGCTTGTGGATCCATTACTTTGCATCTAAAATAAACTATAAAAGGCACACAGAGGAATCAAGGCAGGATGCAAGTCAAGAATTTATTTTGAAGTTGATATAGAGGTCAAGAACGTATCAATCAAGTGGATGAGATCTTATAACTTATCCTATCCTTATCATAGGCTTGCTCGATTCCTTAGTTAAAACTGAAGCAACTTAGTCATAGACCTGTATGGGCCACCACAAAAACTATGTAACGCCCTAGTTCCAAAATACCGAGGGACTAGCCACATGACAATGGCCAGTAGCACACTCCAATGGGCAAACCCAATTTAGTAGACCCGTTAGAGAGTGTACTTAAGCTATAAAAATTATATAATGGTCTATGATACAAGTCACAGTCTAATTCTAATCTCATCCACAGAAGATAATCACAGTTCAAATATCAGAATAATCAAGATGAAATATACATCAACAATTCTCAATAAAATATCTCGGGGACAACCCGATAATGAGTTTAATACATAAATCCACGAAATATGAAGTAGAGTATCAAGAACAGAAATGACTGAGTATATAAAGTAAATACTCAGGAGAAATCCTCTGGCATCACCTCGTCCTCTGGTGTTGATACTGCTCCAGCGTCTGCTCCTATCCCGTATACCTCGGGGTAGATCTCATTTGCTAAACCTGGAGACATAATCCAGATCCAGGTCCTCAGGGTACATAGCAAGGTACACGAATAATTCAAGCCAAAATAAATGCAGTATATAAAATATATCAATAAGGAAAACTATGTAACCAGCTATGTGATATGCAAGTGAGAGCATCACTAGAACTCAGGCTGAGACCACTACAAGCTCTGTATCGGGGAGCCTGTAGCAGTGATATCACGTAGTGGGCCTAGATTTGATGTAGAGGCTACAATACCACAATAATAAATAAATATATATATATATATATAATCAGCCTGTAGCCTGTGTGTCTCTCCCCTACCTAATATAATCACACATCTCATGTCCACGACATATCACGTCCATAACACGCAAGATCATGACCTCTAACTAATGCAGCGAGTCTAATGATAGATATACATATGTAATATCTATGTCACGAATCCTGTAATCCTATACAGAATCACCGTAAATAACTCAGAAAAGATTTTGTCCCATAAATAGTGTCAGGTGTCCTATGGTATGACGTACTTGATAATGCAAGCATGGAAATATAGGATCATGATATCTACTCTCTATGTGACGTTACACGACTCCGTATATGGCATCGACACCAGAATATTATTTGGACGTTAAGCAATGTCTCACGTTCCTAGGTTGAACAAATACATCACAAAAATAAATTAAAATAATAATATGAAGCAAGTACTGTAAGTTTGGCAAGGTATACTTGTCTGGGGTTTGAATTCCACTAATTGCTCCGGTATTAGTGAAATCTTCAGGTACTCCTCCTGATGCTAAAATAAATAATACCATCATTCTCAGAAGATATGAAATATCTAGGATTGCCTACCCATAAGTCCAATTTGGAAACAGGGGCAAAATTGACAGTTTTTGGTCAAAGCGGGATCCACATGTGGCCCACTTCGCACCAAAAATGTGCCAGAGACAAAGTTCTCCAAATTTGTCAAACTTAGTGTCTACAGTCCAGAACGATGATACGAACCCAATAAAATATCCAGAACTAGATTTCGATGAGCAGATCACAAAATCGCCAATCAAGTGGAGCTGTAGGGTCCACGATACAGGATTTCGTCAACGTTCTCAGAATTGAATCAAACTTGGGTCACAGGACCTGCATAACACTACGAATCTAATGACATAAGTTTTGTTGCAAAATGATAAGCACACGTGAAGTTACAACGAGTTTCAGAACATACCCGATACAGGGCAATTTTGACGGATACGTGTTGAGTCCGGTGTGCATGCACATCCAAACCAACTTCCGTAAAATTCTCCATGTCCGCATTGACGATGCGTACCTTTCGATAAAATTCGCACACGACAAAGTCGTCTCGTTTAGCGGGACGCACCAATTTTTGGGAGAATTCGGGTTTTAAAAACCAAGATTCTGGTCAACTTCACCTGCAAATAAAGTACAAATTATAACATAATAAAATAAACTAATTACATGGTTTAAAACTTGGTTATATTGTCTAATTTACTGTTCAAGTTTATTTTAGAATTATTAAAAAGGTTGGACGTAAAACGACCATTAACTTGGGAGTTTGGGATAGTTTCTGAAATCCAAAATTGGGATATTTTTCCTATTTTTGTGTCACAGTTTACGATCGACACATGATATGATACCCCAATCTAATTGCACAGGGTTCGAGAGGGTCACACAGCGAACCTGTCATAATAGACCGTTCAAAAATTGACACAGCGAGGAGGGAGAAAGACTCACCGGAACAAGGGGTCAGAATTAATTGAACTACGCGTGCACTGGGCGGCAAGGCGGTGCTCGGTCTGTCCGCGGCGGCTGTTGCGGCTGTTGTGGCTACTGTCGTCGTGGTCGCCGACGGAGTCGAGGTGGCCGTCGATGGGTCGTCGTCGAAGTCGGGTGGCCGGAGAGGTTGTGGCCGGTAGATGATGATGGTGGTGGTGGAGAGGAGTTCGACTGGGGGTTTTATAGTAAGCTCGACGGTGGTTGGGGGAGATGAAGGGTCGGCCGTTGGGGAGACGAGTGGGTCGGGGGTGTAACGGTTGGGCGGTGAGCGGTCGCGACGGCGGTGGTTATGGAAGGCGTCGGGTCGGCGGAGGCGAGCAGTCGGGAGAGAAACGGTTACTGTAGCAGTGAGAAAGCGGATCGGGTTTGGGTTATGGGTTCGGGTCAGATTTTGGGTTCGGGTTGGGTCTAGATCCGACCCACTACGGTTTGGGTTGGGTTGGTTTATTTAGGCTTTGTTTCGGTTTGGTTCATGTTGGTTCAGGTCAGTTTATTTAAAAATAATATTTTTATCTGTTTAAAAATAGTTTTTGAGCCCAATAAATTCCAGAAAAATTATACTGTCTAATTATTTATTTTATACTAAAATAATAATTTTTATAATATTTTAAAATTTAATTTAATATATAAAAATAATTATCCCAGAAAAATATTTATTTTAAATTTTTAAAAATTACAGAAAAATCCCAAAAATTTATATTTAAATTTTTTTTTAAAATACGGGTGTTTACAATCTATCCTCCTTGAAAGAATTACGTCCTCGCAATTAAGAGAATAAAGCATAACCGGTCAGAAGGGATGACACGGTTGCAAGACATGTTGGAAGCGCGACACAAAGAATAAAGAATCATGATCAAGAAAAAATCGAGAGGTAGGGTGAGGGATAAGCAGAATATGTAGGGAAGGAATAAAAATATTTTCCAAGGCAATGAGAGATAAGTAATTCAAGAGTAAAGGAATATGGTTAGAGCAAGGAAAGCTACAGCTTAGGAAAACTTGGGTACTAATTACTAATCTAAACTAACAAGTCCATAATACTAGGCTTTAGGCTAGGGAATGGAATTAACAAGCACGTGCTAAAGCATTACTAGGAATAGATAGCTATGATAAAACTTAAATCTTACACGTATTCGCTACTCCTCGAGTCAGTGCGTCCTCCATTGTCATCGTAAAAGCTTGTCCACATACTTGTGGTGGTGCCCCTGCTGTTGCTGGGACTCTTGAAGAACCTGATATTAGGCTTGCATCATTGCATAGAATATTTGAAACATATGCTATCCGTCCATAGGCTATCCTGGTAGAAAAATAGGCATCAATGGAGTAAACTGCGGCGATGTTGGAATATCGTCTCGCTGGAACCTCGAGGCGAGCTGATCTGCTTGATTGATTTATTAATCTAATTTACCTCCACACACTAGTATCACTTCATCATTGTACGTGACAACTGCAACTTATGTTATTCCTGCAGGAGTCTCGTCTCCGGCTTGTAGATCCATTACTTGGCATCCAAAATAAACTATAAAAGGCGCACAGAGATATTAAGGCAGGATGCAAGCCAAGAATTTATTTTCAAGTCAATATAGAGGTCAAGAACGTATCAATGAAGTGGATGAGATCCTATAACTTATCTTATCCTTATCGCAGGCTTGCTCGATTCCTTAGTTGAAACCGAAGCAACATAGTCATAGACCTTAGTCGTAAACCTGTATGGGCCACCACAAAAACCATGTCATGCCTCAGTTCTAAAATACCGAGGGACTAGCCACGTGACAATGGCCAGCAGCACACTCCAATGGGCATACCCAATTTAATGGACCCGTTAGAGTGTACTTAAGCTGTAAAAATAATATAATGGTCTATGATACAAGTCATAGTCTAATTCTAATCTCATCCACAGAAGATAATCACAGTTCAAATATTATAATAATCAAGATAAAATATAAATCAACAAGTCTCAATAAAATATCTCGGGGACAACCCGATAATGAGTTTAATACAGAAATCCACGAGACATGAAATAGAGTATCAAGAACAGAAATGACAGAGTATATAAAACAAATACTCAAGAGAAATCCTCTGGCATCACCTCGTCCTCAGATGTTGGTACTGCTCCAGTGTCTGCTCATGTCCCGTATACGTCGGGGTGGATCTCCTCTGCTAAACCTGGGGACATAATCCGGTTCCAGGTCCTCAGGGTACATAGCAAGGTACAAGAATAACTCAATCCAAAATAAATATAGTATATAAAATGTATCAATAGTGCAAACTATTAACCAGCTATGTGATATGCAAGTGAGAGTATCACAAGAACTCAAGCTAAGACCACTACAAGCTTTTTGTCGGGGAGCCTGTAGCAGTGATATCATGTAGTGGGCCTAGCTTTTATGTAGAGCCTACAGCACCGTAATAATATATATATATATATATATATATATATATATATATATATATATATAATCAGCAGTAGCCTGTGTATTTTTCCCTACCCAATATAATCAAACGTCTCATGTCCACGACGTCTTATATCCATAACACGCAAGATCATGACCTCTAACTAATACAGTAAGTCAAAATGATAGATATGCATATGTAATATCTATGTCACGAATCCTGTAATCCTATACAGAATCACCATGAATGACTCAGGAAAGATTACGTCTCATGAATAGTGTCAGGTGTCCTATAGTATGACGTACTTGATAATGCAAGCATGAAAATATAGGATCGCGATATCAACTCTCTGTTTGATAATAAACGAAAAAAATGGAAACGACGGGTTTTAGACGAAAACCCGCTCTTTGGTTTACAAACAAGATTGTACAATTAATCCTACACGAGGATGTTAAGTACAATTTTTTAATCTGGGTAAATATTACTATAGGAGTCTGATCTGCAGTCGATCACTTTGTTCCTTGGACCACACGATGATGAAGAAGTGTCGTAGAAGACAGAAAGCAGCTTCGAAGGTTGCTGAAGAGAGTGGATGCTCGATGCCAAAGTCGTCGATTACTACTCTTTGCTTGAGCTCTGGAATCTTCTCTTTTTCTGACCGTTTTCTCCAACCAATCCTCGACCTTGGACATCTGTCAATAGAGGTCTCTATTTATAGAGTTTTAGTGATAGTGACCACTCAGTCGGCGTAGAAATCGAGTAGTAGAAAATACAACACCCTTTTATATGATGGTTACAATAACCGTTGCCCGCGTATAGATAACCTTTTGAATGAGCGTGTAACGCGTGTCCTATTAAGAGATAACGCATATAACTGCTGCGAAGATCATGGCATAAAAGCCACATAGGTAGTTATCCTTCGCGTAGAAGAGGTTGGCGTAGAAGCTAATAACTGTCACCATGGCGTAGAAGCCAGTAGGCATAGAAGCCGAGTAGGTGTAGAAGTCAAGTAGGCGTAGAAGCCGAGTGGGCGTAGAAGATAGCTGATCCTCCTTCCCTGACTGAGGCCTTGAGCGAATTCTGGACCGAATAGCCTTAATACGCACCAATGCAAATGTGGCCTGAGTTGGCGTATTCCAAGGAGATAGCGTACAACGTGCTCCCATATCTGAGAATAGCCCGATAGCGTAATGTGCCAAAGTGATGATGTGGACGTTTTAGCCGAAATTATGGCTTTTGGAGATATAATTAAATCTTTTACATTAAATACAGAGATCTGCCCCCATCCTGCTGTAGAAGCATGAAAAATACGCTGGGAGGATCTACACAGCCTCTTGATGCAGAGCAGCGTAAACAGAGGCCTTCAGAGCCATCAAGCGTGCAACAGAGCTTTTTCCGCTAAAATACAGCATGAAGTGTAAGCTCAAAGGACCATCCGCGTAAGTGTAGTACGTCCAGGCCGCTCCAGCGTAAGACAGAGTTCTTCATCGCCTCCATGGCGTAAAACTATGCCGCTCTCAAAGCAGCGTTAATGCGTACGAGGAACGCTTCGTCTTCCCCGAAATGAACCTGTAAAGTCACGCAGTGAACCTGGCCTCTGACTCCTGACAAAAAGTGCTGCACGGCTACCCAGACGATGGCTGGAAACGATGGCAGACCCCTCGGGACGCGCCCCACAGTATGATGGCGAATCTCGACATTTAATGCAGAGGATTTGGTTAAAAATATCACCAAACCGTCGGTTACCAAAGCCCCCCCAGCGTAAACCGCTCTTTCGCGTACAAGGGAATACGCCGCCTTATTTTACACAGGCAAAAATGAGCTATTTTATGCTACACAGTAGACAAACCACCTGCCAAGTCAAAAGCTGCACTTCGTACAGGGCCTGAGGCACGTCTCTACGTCAAATTGCACAGAGCGGTGACAGTTTCCCTCAAGACACGTCTCTGCGACGGATGCACAGAAGGGCTGCAGACCTTCAAAACACGTCTCCGCATTTAATGCACAGGATGGTGGCAAATCTCTGTAAGAGATTTGATTACACCTTTGAAAGCCGTAATTTCGACGAAGACGTCCACATCAACACTCTGGCACGGTACGCAGCGTCTTCTACGCCCATTCAGGATCTGTGCTCATTCGGCTTCAAACGCCCACTCAGTCTCTACGACCATTCGGCTTCTATGCCTGTTCGGCTTCTATGCCTGTTCGGCTTCTATGCCTATTCGGCTTCTACGCCTGTTCGGCTTCTATGCCTATTTTGGCTTCTACGCCAGGGGTGACAGTCATTTGGCTTCTACGCTAACCTCTTCTACACGAGGGATACCTACCTACGTGGCTTCTATGCCGTGATCTTCACAGCAGATATACGCATTTTGTCCCCTTAGTTGGACACGCGTCACATGCTCACTCAAAAGGTCATTCATACGCAGGCATTGGTTACTTTAACCGTTGTGTAAAAGGGTGTTCTACTGTCCACTCCTTGGTTGTTACACCGACGGAGTGGTCACTGTCACCAAAACTCTATAAATAGAGACCCCTATCAATGGGGAACAAGGTCGACAATTTTGAAGATCGAACCAGGTCGGAGAATTGGTAAGAAGAGAGAGAGAGAGAGAGAAGGAGAGAAGAGTCCGGAGCTCAGGCAAAGAGTAGGGGTCGACGGCTTTGGCATCGTGCATCCACCCTCCTCCGCAACCTTCGAAACTGCTACCCGTCTTACACGACAATTTTTCAACATCGTGTAGTCCAAGGGCTAAAGTGACCGACTGCAGATCAGACACCTATAGCAATTTATATCCAGATTAAATAAATTGTACTCCCGCATCCTTGTATAGGATCAAATTGTACAAGTTTGTTTGTAAACTAAAGGGCACGGGTCTCGTATAAACCCTGTCATTGAAATACACTTTTATTCTTTCGTTTAATACCACAAATAAGATGGCGACTCTGCTGGGGACGTCTTTCTCTTCTGACGAGAAAGCAATTGCTCAACACGATGCGGTATCCGTAGGATCCATGAAGAAGACACTGGTCGTCCAATTCGACCAGTCTGCCTACGAAGACATGCTTCGGACTGGGGGTAGCTCTCACTCTCTCTCCGTCCAAGACAACAGGAAGCTGCGCAAAGTGTGGATGCCCAAGACATCCTCCGCCATTCCTGTGGACTCTCCGATCTCTCCGACCAATGAGGTGGTAGCATCGCTCCCTCCGTGCCCCGTACGTAAAATTCAGTCTCCCGCTACGCGCGGTACAGACAAAACTTCGGGCAAAGCCTCAGCGCTAACCCAGGAGTATCCATTGCGCTTTACGCGCAGAAATCAGTCTTCCGCTACGCGCGGTATAGACAAAACTTCGGGCAAAGCCTTAGCGCTAACCCAGGAGTATCCACTGCGCTTTACGCGCAGAAATCAGTCTTCCGCTATACGCGGTACAGACAAAACTTCGGGCAAAGCCTCAGCGCTAACCCAGAAGTATCCACTGCGCTCTACGCGTAGGAACCAGTCTCCCGCTACGCGCGGTACAGACCAAACTTCTGGTGATGCCTCAACGCTAGGACAGAAGTACAAATGACGCTCCAGGCGCAAGACAACATCTGACCTTTACGAGGAACCAGATGAATGTCGTGATTTTTGCGAAGGGAAGCAGGCAGCGGAATACTCGACTCCTCGGCCGTTACGCCAGCGAAGGAGCAATCTGCCTAACCTCCAGATTATGCGGGAAGCCGACGGCCAACTGAGGACCTTTTCAGCCTTACGCCAGACTGAGTGAATCTCCAATTTACGCCAGGCATAGTCCCTCGGCGTAAAACAAGCTCAGATTGCGGAAAGGCATCCCTCCAGGGGATTATCCGCCACCCAGATGGCCAATCTGTTGTACACAGGTGGCACAGGAAAAACCGGGGTGCCCAATATCCACACGCCCGCTGATGGAAGAAATAAGCCTTCGTCTTCTTCCTCTACTCCTCCTGACCTGCGGGATTACCTAATCCAGAAACGCAAGAACGAGAGTCATAAGCGGACTTCGGTTCCCCTGACAGTCAAACGCGGGGAAATCATATGGGAGGATACGTCAACATCTGATGTCGTCATAACAGGTGGACCACAGCAAGACTCCATCTTTATCATTCCACCAACCCATGACGATCAGCGCCCGATAATCTTCGGCAGCAGGCGGGACGCCCCAATCATGCAAGAGGAATCACGCGAGTCTGAATCTGGCAGAATACAAACCCACAGATACAGCCCACAAGCATTAAATATTATGCAAAACATGGGTTACGACTTAAAACTAAAACAAGGTCTCAACTATGGGAAAGGTAGGCGAACGCCGGTGCGTAGTAATTCTCACTATCGAGAAACTCGTTTTGGGTTGGGATATACTGCGTCTCTCAAGAGACCCAAAATTCTGAAATCCAGTCCTGTACAACCAGAGGCAGTTCTTGGTGAATCTGTTTCTGTGGCCAGAGACCACGCCCTGTCCAGAGGTAACTTACCTCGACAGAACAAGGGGACGTCTAGGGCCGGGGGTAGAATCCCCTCAAGGTCCGAAAATGATGCAACAGCAACGAGCTCCCTGCAAGACCGTAAAATTCAGGCATCAAGAGCCCGAAGACAAAAAGGGACTTTTTCCTTCAACGAAGACGACATCGTGGAGATCTTTGATATATTGATGAAAGAGCGCAAGCTCCAGCTACCCAACATCAGACATCCTGAGAGGGCTGGCAACGTGGATCGTCCGGATTATTGTCTCTTCTACCGATACACTCATCACCCCACAAAGGCGTGCTATATGCTAAAAAGTAAAATTTAGGAGACGATCGATGCCAAGGTCATCACTTTGAATCTGTGAACAAAGGGACGGTCCGTACCAATTGGATTCCCATTCTTTTCTTACATAACGATTTGCTCCTACCAAAAGTTTGCCATATCCATATCACCTCTGAGCAGATGTGTGACTCCATCCCCGATGGAACTCACAAACACAAAGTTTGTCATATTCATATTACTTCTGAATAAACTTTCGACCGTCGGTTGTCATGTCTATATTACCTCTTATATCGATTGTCGTCTACACTTAACATCCGTACTTAACTCTAAAAGTACGCCAGTGGTGTTAAGTCCACAAAAGCTGCCATGTCCATATCACCTCTGAGCAGATGTGTGCCTCCATCCCCGATGGAAGTCACAAACACAAAGTTTGTCATATTCATATTACCTCTGAATAAACTTTCGACCATCGTCTGTCATGTCCATATTACCTCTGATATCAATTGTCGTCTACACTTAACATCCGTACTTAACTCTAAAAGTACGCCAGTGGTGTTAAGTCCACAAAAGCTGCCATGTCCATATCACCGCTGAGCAAATGTGTGCCTCCATCCCCGATGGAAGTCACAAACACAAAGTTTGTCATGTTCATATTACCTCTGAATAAAATTTTGACCGTCGGTTGTCATGTCCATATTACCTCTAATATCGATTGTCGTCTACACTTAACATCCGTACTTAACTCTAAAAGTACGCCAGTGGTGTTAAGTCCACAAAAGCTGCCATGTCCATATCACCTCTGAGCAGATGTGTGCCTCCATCCCCGATGGATGTCACAAACACAAAGTTTGTCATGTTCATATTACCTCTGAATAAACTTTTGACCATCGGTTGTCATGTCCATATTACCTCTGATATCGATTATCGTCTACACTTAACATCCGTACTTAACTCTAAAAGTACGCCAGTGGTGTTAAGTCCACAAAAGCTGCCATGTCCATATCACCTCTGAGCAGATGTGTGCCTCCATCCCCGATGGAAGTCACAAACACAAAGTTTGTCATGTTCATATTACCTCTGAATAAACTTTCGACCGTCGGTTGTCATGTCCATATTACCTCTGATATCGATTGTCGTCTACACTTAACATTAGTACTAAACTCTAAAAGTACGCCAGTGGTGTTAAGTCCACAAAAGCTGCCATGTCCATATCACCTCTTAGCAGATGTGTGCATCCATCCCCGATGGAAGTCACAAACACAAAGTTTGTCATGTTCATATTACCTCTGAATAAACTTTCGACCGCCGGTTTTCATGTCCATATTACCTCTGATATCAATTGTCGTCTACACTTAACATCCGTACTAAACTCTAAAAGTACGCCAGTGGTGTTAAGTCCATAAAAGCTGCCATGTCTATATCACCTCTTGGCAGATGTGTGCCTCCATCCCCGATGGAAGTCACAAACACAAAGTTTGTCATGTTTATATTACCTATTAATAAACTTTCGACCGTCGGTTGTCATGTCCATATTACCTCTGTAATCGATTGTCGTCTACACTTAACATCCGTACTTAACTCTGAAAGTACACCAGTGGTGTTAAGTCCACAAAAGCTGCCATGTCCATATCACCTCTGAGCAGATGTGTGCCTCCATCCCCGATGGAAGTCACAAACACAAAGTTTGTCATGTTCATATTACCTCTGAATAAAATTTCGACCGTCGGTTGTCATGTCCATATTTCCTCTGATATCGATTATCGTCTACACTTAACATCCGTACTTAACTCTAAAAGTACGCCAGTGGTGTTAAGTCCACAAAAGCTGCCATGTCCATATCACCTCTGAGCAGATGTGTGCCTCCATACCCGATGGACGTCACAAACACAAAGTTTGTCATGTTCATATTACCTCTGAATAAACTTTTGACCGTCGGTTGTCAAGTCCATATTACCTCTGATATCGATTGTCGTCTACACTTAACATCCGTACTTAACTCTAAAAGTACGCCAGTGGTGTTAAGTCCACAAAAGCTGCCATGTCCATATCACCTCTGAGCAGATGTGTGCCTCTGTAAGCCCCCTGATTTTTTCAAAATTTTTAATTTGGATTTTTTATAATATTCTGGGATTTTTCTGTAATTAAAACCTAGGTATTTGGTAATTCAATAATTTTTTTATTTTTTATTTGTTGTTAATTAATATTAAAATATTATGGAAATAATATTTTATGGTGTAAAATGGAAAACCGGACATAGGGTTATTTTTCGGGAATTTATTGGACTCTGGAAGCATTTTTAAAGCACTAAAAAAAATAAGTTATAATTAACCCCCAAATTTACTTTTCCAATTTAGTCCTGAAATTCAAAATTTTGGAATTTAGGAATCAATTATTATGATTCTTATTATATACTATTAAGATGTTTGTCCTCATTTTATTTCCTAAATTTTTATTGAGCACTTCCAAAAATATTTGTATCCTTTAATAATAGTAATATTTTTCCATGTTGGGTTACCTATATTCTATTTTGTATGTATTAATATTCTTAAAATACTCTTTCATCAAGTCTATGGATATTTTCATTATTAAGACTATTCATGGTATTATGATATTATTATATATATGTTTTAGAGGAAGATTTTATTTAAGAAGTGGGTTTTTATTACTATCCATTAGTATTAAATTTCTTGTATTCCCATAACAGCAAACACCTTACCTTTGAATTCTTGCTCCCTCCCTTTCACTCGTTATTCATCTAACCCCCATATATATTTTTCATAACCGAATTTAAATTCGTATTTGTTTCTGGTAGGCCCAAGTCCAAAGGCCTACTACCAATTACTTCCCTAAGTAAACCCTAGCAAACACCCTATAAAAACTCAACACTATTCCATTGGTAGCAGTAGCCGCCACTACCCCCTTCCTCATTGTCTTCAAAAAAAAAAAGAAAAAAAAGAAAAGAAAAATCCTTCCCTTTATTCCACAGCACCAAATTCATCTCCTTCTTCCTCATTCTTCTTCTTCTTCTTCTTCTTCAAAGCCCCCTGGTTCGCCTTGCAAGCACCGGTACTAGCTGCTTCTGCCGGCGAGCAAGCCACGCTGCCCGCTGAATCTGCCGTAACTTCCACCGTTGATTTGCACCTACACTTCCTCTGACCGCCCTCCCTCATCGTGACGTTGACGAGTGCGCAACTGGACGTGCGCCCGTGAGCAACCCAGCGCCGAGTCTCTCCGCTTCCGGTGTTCTCCGGCCCTCACTCGCTGAAGACCACGACGGGACCTCCTGCGCGAGCCTGAGCCGAGCCTCTCTGTTGCTTTATCGAAACACCGATGAGTCCGTAGCAGCCACTCACCGACACAAATACCAGGATCTCATTGTACGCGCCCTACGGCCAGTCCTCACCGGACCGCTCTCGTCAACTTGTAAGTATGAGACTAATTGTTCAAATAGAACTTAAGTTTTAAAGGAAGTCATTCGTTGAAAATTTTACAAAGGAACACAATATACATGTGAGCACAGCAGCATGCACAGTTGGAAGCAAACGGGTGGGATTCCATCTCTTGCTTCCATATGTTCATTCATATTAAATAAGTAAGGATTCTTCTTTCTTTGTTTCTTTCTAGATTTGACCTTAACTTGGATGATTTTTTTTATTTATAAATAAACCCTCATGTCCCACATCTCTCTTTTAAATGTATGTATATAATATATAAATAATTTAAGCAATGAATAGAAATTCTTGTCTTATAGCTGAACTTGTTTTCAAAGGTTTCCATTAACCCTCCATTCTTTGGTAATTGATAAATAGTGATATAGTTTACTAAGTATAGTAGTGGTAGTAGTATTAGTATATTGTTTGGATTCAATTGAAACCATTGCCTGTTAAATATTTTTGTAAAATATTGCATTGAAGTAGTAGTAGTAGTAGATGCTGCTGCTTCACGTTGGTATTTCCCACCCTTCACTATTCAGTTTGGATATTTTGAAGAATAGTAGTAGTTTGCTTCCAGTGGGTTCTAAGAGACCATTAGTAGTATTTTGCACCAAGCCTTTATATGAAACCATGGTGTAAAGTAAGTCCAATTCTTCAACCCCCTAGCAACTTCTATATAGAAAATTCGGCCATGTGTCCATAGTTGTTAACAGGTGTTGTATTGGTGAGTGTATATATTCATAATCAACATTATTTAGTTATTGGGACTCAACTTATATTGTCAATAAATTTTTCCTATAGTAAGGATCTGGTAATATATGTAGTTTAGCATAATTAATGGTGTTTTGATGAATAGAAATATTAATAATTGCCTAAATTATTCAAAACCTTAGGGTAGATGTTTTATAATCCTTTCTTTTATTATAAGAAATAAATATGATTCGTTAGATGATCGGACCTTTGGTTAATAGAAGCTCTTAATTTATATATTAAGAATAGTTGATTTTTGGCTAGAGTCCAATAGGTTATTGGATAAAAATTTAACCTGGAGCTTTTAACATAGGTTTGATTGTTATTAATGAACCCGATTAGGAGTCCCATATAAAAGACATGGTATTAGGATGATGGTGTATAAATGTTTATTCATATTTAGTGTCATTGAATAGATGAATTTATGTATTATTAGGACTTTGAATCTGACCTTGGATTCTGGGCCTCAGCGGATTGGACGACACTCAGGCAAGATACCTTGCCAACTCTCGTACATTATTTGCATGCTTTTCTTTTCAGTTATTATTTTCTTGTCATATACATTTTCTTGATGCTCTTTCTCATATTTGATTTGTCCCTGCTGCTCTTGTCTTATTTTCTCATTTTACGTGCATGCACATTATTTGCTCTTTTTCATGCATCATTATTTGTTTCATTGTCATATTGTGATGGTATATGTTTACCCTACGTTTCCTTGACTTGACTTGTTTTCTTAGATCTTGGATACAGTTATTGGCGTGACTATACTATGCGCATTCTCGATTGTGAGTACCCATTGTGCTGCGATAGAGACATGTTCACTTGACTACCTCATTCGTGAGCTCCCATTGGGCTGCGAAAGAGCCATACTATAGATTGGGAGTCCCCATTGGCCTACTTTCTATAGGACCGTGTTCTCCCATTGAGTTACGGTTATCCCGATTTGCTTGTAGTCATGTTTGATAGCATCATCGGCAGGCCACAATCTTAGATGTAGTAATTTTTTTTGTGTCTTATTTGCTTCTCTTGTGTTTATTTTCTTGTCTATCTTGTATGTTCATTTACTGTACTTTTGGCTCGTATTTTTTGTATCTTGTTACGTCCCACTGAGGACCTGGTTTTGTTCTCCAGATTTAGGGGACAAGGAGTACCCGTAACTTTACGGACCGACAACAGACGAGGGTACGATAGCAGTTGATGGCCCTGCTTATACTTAGTTACTTTCTAGCATATTTTTAGTTATATTTTTTTGTCTTTATTTTTCTGATTATCGGCAGTGGATTTGTCTCCACCCGACTTAGTATTATTTCTTGCTGGATATTCGATAGTACCTTTACTTTCAGCATCTATTCTAGTTTGCTATTTAGTTCATATACTATTCTTATGGATGAGATCTAGATACTTGACATTTATATGTATTTTTGTAGATTCTTGGACTATAGTTCACATTAGACAGCTTATACGTATTCGAGTGGGACATGAGTCCGCTTGAATGCGTAGCTGGCCATTGCCACGTGGCTCGGTCCCGCATATTTTGGGACTGGGACGTGACATGGTTTTTGGGGTGGCCCATGCAGGTCAACGACTAAATTGTTCGGTTTTAACTTAGGGACCGAGCAAGCCTGCAATAAGATTATGATAAGTTTTTAGGATCTCATCCACTTGCTTGAAACGTTCTTGATATCTATATCGGATTCAAATTTAATTCTTAACTTGTATCTTGCCTTGATTCCTGTGCGTCTCTTATAGTTTATTTTGATGCAGATCAATGGATTCACAAGCACGCGACGAGACTCCCACAAGAACACCACAAGTTGCAGATGTCACCTATGACGATGAAGTAACACCAGTTGGTGGAGGTCAACTAGAACAACAAAATAGTCAAGATACCTCAAGAGATCGGCAAGACGATATTCCACCTCTGCCGCAGTTTACCCCACCAATGGCCGGATTCCCACCAGGGCAAGCTATGGACGGACAACAGATGTTTCAAATGATCTACGCAATGATGCAAGCTCAACAGCAGATTCAACAAGAGACTTTGAGTCGCAGCCTAGCACTTGTACTGGAGCAGGCGAATCTACCAACTCGAAGGCAACCGACGGGCTCTATTTTCGATTTCCGCCAGCTGAAGCCCCGTACCTTCTCAGGCAAGGAGAAGCCCACAGAAGTTCATGAGTGGATCACCAACACACAACACCAGTTGGAAGCAGCTGAGCTTCCAAGAGAACGTTGGATGACTGCCGTCAGAATGCAGTTGACGGATAATGCACATCACTGGTGGCTATCTGAGGAGACACGGCTCGGACCAGACCGAGTCACTTGGGAAGACTTTTCTAGACTCTTTCAGAAGATGTACATTCCGGCTATCGCTCGATCAGAACTTCGGGACAAGTTTAATCGCCTCACTCAAGACAGCATGACAGTAGAAGAGTACAACGCGGAATTCATTCGTCTGAGCCGCTTCGCCCCAACCTTGATTCCGACAGAAGAAGAGAAGGCTGAGAAGTTCTTCGACGGACTAAACATTGATCTACAGAAACTAATTGGATCCGTTGCACCTACATCTTACCCGGACGTCCTTGCTGCAGCCCGACGCATGGAGCGCGTCACCAGAAGGGAGACCAGTCTGAAGCGATCGTCCACATCAGCACCAGCCGGAGCACCACAAAAAGAAGTTGCAAAGAGACCTCACCTGCACCAGCCACCAGAAGCATCTCCACATGCACTACCTATTTGTCCATATTGTCGCAGGCGAGGCCATATTGAGGACGATTGCAGACGCAAAAGAAAATTATGTTTAGCTTGCGGATCCAGTCAGCATTTATTGAGGGAATGCCCTGAGCGTCGAGAAAGAGCACCAACGGTTAACCAACACGCTCTACCAGTACCAGGAGGGTATCAACAAAGACCACCCTTGGCACCTCGAGCGACACTCTTCCAGCAGGCCCAGCAACAGCAGAGGGCACCACCTCAAGAACGCGGACAAGATTTCGTGATAACTTTGGAAGACGCGCAGACTAATAGAGTAGCTAATGCGCGTAAGTTTTTATAGTTTCTGTTTCTAGTGTTGTTTTAGTTCGTGCCTGTTGGTTCGTGACCTTAGCCTTAACCTAGTAATTTTGAACTTGCTAATAACCTAGTATGCTTTTATAATTGATAACTGTAGAGATTGTAGAGTCTTTTGTTTTGTGCTTATTTTGTGTTGTTTTGTGAACTTGAATTAATTTGTACCTCCTTTCATCAACATCTAGCGTACTTATAATTTTTGTACTACCTTGACTTATGCTGCTATATTATAACCTAGTTTTTTTACAAGCCTATTCTTTATCAAGCTTGTTCATGACATATGTGTTATTGGGGCATGATCAACCACACTAATACAATTGTCTATTCAGAATCAGTGTATTACGGTCTGATCAACCTTAGTACATTTTGGTTCATTCTTCGCACGACTACTTCACGTGGATTGAGATATATAGTTGACTAGTGTACTTGCCCTCTAGATATGTCTGAGTATATCGTGTCTGCTACATAACTGTACCAATGTGAGCATGTGTATAAGAATTACCAGAATAGGATTTTAATCCACAATTGCTTGACCATTCCCATTTGAATTCTTTAAACGCCTTGATTCCGATATTTCTATTCTATTACCTCACCCTTGAACTCTTTATTATTGATCTCCGTCTTCCCTTATTTCGGAAAGACGAAACCTCGTGCTTGGTATAAGTTTGATATATAGACAATACTAGATGTACCCCGCAGGCCAGTTGCATTATTAGGTGACTGTCTTTTATAAATGATTAAGGGCATATCATAGATGATATGGTTGGTGTTAAAAACTTTGAGAATTCAATAGCATGATTACATAATTGGGGGCATAGCTTTCTTAGATGTAGAGCCTTAGATGATATATGGGTAAATTCTAAGTTGGGTAGAGACCGCAATGCTCACTTGAGAAGAATTCATTAGCCTGTAACCAAGTGAGATTTAATAGAGGAGACCCTACCCTAATTTAATTTCGAGGACGAAATTTTTATAAGTTGGGTAGATTGTAAGCCCCCTGATTTTTTCAAAATTTTTAATTTGGATTTTTCATAATATTCTGGGATTTTTCTGTAATTAAAACCTAGGTATTTGGTAATTCAATAATTTTTTTATTTTTTATTTGTTGTTAATTAATATTAAAATATTATGGAAATAATATTTTATGGTGTAAAATGGAAAACCGGACATAGGGTTATTTTTCGGGAATTTATTGGACTCTGGAAGCATTTTTAAAGCACTAAAAAAAATAAGTTATAATTAACCCCCAAATTTACTTTTCCAATTTAGTCCTGAAATTCAAAATTTTGGAATTTAGGAATCAATTATTATGATTCTTATTATATACTATTAAGATGTTTGTCCTCATTTTAATTCCTAAATTTTTATTGAGCACTTCCAAAAATATTTGTATCCTTTAATAATAGTAATATTTTTCCATGTTGGGTTACCTATATTCTATTTTGTATGTATTAATATTCTTAAAATACTCTTTCATCAAGTCTATGGATATTTTCATTATTAAGACTATTCATGGTATTATGATATTATTATATATATGTTTTAGAGGAAGATTTTATTTAAGAAGTGGGTTTTTATTACTATCCATTAGTATTAAATTTCTTGTATTCCCATAACAGCAAACACCTTACCTTTGAATTCTTGCTCCCTCCCTTTCACTCGTTATTCATCTAACCCCCATATATATTTTTCATAACCGAATTTAAATTCGTATTTGTTTCTGGTAGGCCCAAGTCCAAAGGCCTACTACCAATTACTTCCCTAAGTAAACCCTAGCAAACACCCTATAAAAACTCAACACTATTCCATTGGTAGCAGTAGCCGCCACTACCCCCTTCCTCATTGTCTTCAAAAAAAAAAAGAAAAAAAAGAAAAGAAAAATCCTTCCCTTTATTCCACAGCACCAAATTCATCTCCTTCTTCCTCATTCTTCTTCTTCTTCTTCTTCTTCAAAGCCCCCTGGTTCGCCTTGCAAGCACCGGTACTAGCTGCTTCTGCCGGCGAGCAAGCCACGCTGCCCGCTGAATCTGCCGTAACTTCCACCGTTGATTTGCACCTATACTTCCTCTGACCGCCCTCCCTCATCGTGACGTTGACGAGTGCGCAACTGGACGTGCGCCCGTGAGCAACCCAGCGCCGAGTCTCTCCGCTTCCGGTGTTCTCCGGCCCTCACTCGCTGAAGACCACGACGGGACCTCCTGCGCGAGCCTGAGCCGAGCCTCTCTGTTGCTTTATCGAAACACCGATGAGTCCGTAGCAGCCACTCACCGACACAAATACCAGGATCTCATTGTACGCGCCCTACGGCCAGTCCTCACCGGACCGCTCTCGTCAACTTGTAAGTATGAGACTAATTGTTCAAATAGAACTTAAGTTTTAAAGGAAGTCATTCGTTGAAAATTTTACAAAGGAACACAATATACATGTGAGCACAGCAGCATGCACAGTTGGAAGCAAACGGGTGGGATTCCATCTCTTGCTTCCATATGTTCATTCATATTAAATAAGTAAGGATTCTTCTTTCTTTGTTTCTTTCTAGATTTGACCTTAACTTGGATGATTTTTTTTATTTATAAATAAACCCTCATGTCCCACATCTCTCTTTTAAATGTATGTATATAATATATAAATAATTTAAGCAATGAATAGAAATTCTTGTCTTATAGCTGAACTTGTTTTCAAAGGTTTCCATTAACCCTCCATTCTTTGGTAATTGATAAATAGTGATATAGTTTACTAAGTATAGTAGTGGTAGTAGTATTAGTATATTGTTTGGATTCAATTGAAACCATTGCCTGTTAAATATTTTTGTAAAATATTGCATTGAAGTAGTAGTAGTAGTAGATGCTGCTGCTTCACGTTGGTATTTCCCACCCTTCACTATTCAGTTTGGATATTTTGAAGAATAGTAGTAGTTTGCTTCCAGTGGGTTCTAAGAGACCATTAGTAGTATTTTGCACCAAGCCTTTATATGAAACCATGGTGTAAAGTAAGTCCAATTCTTCAACCCCCTAGCAACTTCTATATAGAAAATTCGGCCATGTGTCCATAGTTGTTAACAGGTGTTGTATTGGTGAGTGTATATATTCATAATCAACATTATTTAGTTATTGGGACTCAACTTATATTGTCAATAAATTTTTCCTATAGTAAGGATCTGGTAATATATGTAGTTTAGCATAATTAATGGTGTTTTGATGAATAGAAATATTAATAATTGCCTAAATTATTCAAAACCTTAGGGTAGATGTTTTATAATCCTTTCTTTTATTATAAGAAATAAATATGATTCGTTAGATGATCGGACCTTTGGTTAATAGAAGCTCTTAATTTATATATTAAGAATAGTTGATTTTTGGCTAGAGTCCAATAGGTTATTGGATAAAAATTTAACCTGGAGCTTTTAACATAGGTTTGATTGTTATTAATGAACCCGATTAGGAGTCCCATATAAAAGACATGGTATTATGATGATGGTGTATAAATGTTTATTCATATTTAGTGTCATTGAATAGATGAATTTATGTATTATTAGGACTTTGGATCTGACCTTGGATTCTGGGCCTCAGCGGATTGGACGACACTCAGGCAAGATACCTTGCCAACTCTCGTACATTATTTGCATGCTTTTCTTTTCAGTTATTATTTTCTTGTCATATACATTTTCTTGATGCTCTTTCTCATATTTGATTTGTCCCTGCTGCTCTTGTCTTATTTTCTCATTTTACGTGCATGCACATTATTTGCTCTTTTTCATGCATCATTGTTTGTTTCATTGTCATATTGTGATGGTATATGTTTACCCTACGTTTCCTTGACTTGACTTGTTTTCTTAGATCTTGGATACAGTTATTGGCGTGACTATACTATGCGCATTCTCGATTGTGAGTACCCATTGTGCTGCGATAGAGACATGTTCACTTGACTACCTCATTCGTGAGCTCCCATTGGGCTGTGAAAGAGCCATACTATAGATTGGGAGTCCCCATTGGCCTACTTTCTATAGGACCGTGTTCTCCCATTGAGTTACGGTTATCCCGATTTGCTTGTAGTCATGTTTGATAGCATCATCGGCAGGCCACAATCTTAGATGTAGTAATTTTTTTTGTGTCTTATTTGCTTCTCTTGTGTTTATTTTCTTGTCTATCTTGTATGTTCATTTACTGTACTTTTGGCTCGTATTTTTTGTATCTTGTTACGTCCCACTGAGGACCTGGTTTTGTTCTCCAGATTTAGGGGACAAGGAGTACCCGTAACTTTACGGACCGACAACAGACGAGGGTACGATAGCAGTTGATGGCCCTGCTTATACTTAGTTACTTTCTAGCATATTTTTAGTTATATTTTTTTGTCTTTATTTTTCTGATTATCGGCAGTGGATTTGTCTCCACCCGACTTAGTATTATTTCTTGCTGGATATTCGACAGTACCTTTACTTTCAGCATCTATTCTAGTTTGCTATTTAGTTCATATACTGTTCTTATGGATGAGATCTAGATACTTGACATTTATATATATTTTTGTAGATTCTTGGACTATAGTTCACATTAGACAGCTTATACGTATTCGAGTGGGACATGAGTCCGCTTGAATGCGTAGCTGGCCATTGCCACGTGGCTCGGTCCCGCATATTTTGGGACTGGGTTTGTCATGTTCATATTACCTCAGAATAAACTTTCGACCGTCGGTTGTCATGTCCATATTACCTCTGATATCGATTGTCGTCTACACTTAACATCCGTACTAAACTCCAAAAGTACGCCAGTGGTGTTAAGTCCACAAAAGCTGCCATGTCCATATAACCTCTTAGCAGATGTGTGCCTCCATCCCCGATGGAAGTCACAAACACAAAGTTTGTCATGTTCATATTACCTCTGAATAAACTTTCGACCGTCGGCTGTCATTTCCATATTACCTCTGATATCGATTGTCGTCTACACTTAACATCCGTACTTAACTCTAAAAGTACGCCAGTGGTGTTAAGTCCACAAAAGCTGCCATGTCCATATCACCGCTGAGCAGATGTGTGCCTCCATCCCCGATGGAAGTCACAAACACAAAGTTTGTCATGTTCATATTACCTCTGAATAAAATTTTGACCGTCGGTTGTCATGTCCATATTACCTCTGATATCGATTGTCGTCTACACTTAACATCCGTACTTAACTCTAAAAGTACGCCAGTGGAGTTAAGTCCACAAAAGCTGCCATGTCAATATCACCTCTGAGCAGATGTGTGCCTCCATCCCCAATGGACGTCACAAACACAAAGTTTGTCATGTTCATATTACCTCTGAATAAACTTTTGACCGTCGGTTGTCATGTCCATATTACCTCTGATATCGATTATCGTCTATACTTAACATCCGTACTTAACTCTAAAAGTACGCCAGTGGTGTTAAGTCCACAAAAGCTGCCATGTCCATATCACCTCTGAGCAGATGTGTGCCTCCATCCCCGATGGAAGTCACAAACACAAAGTTTGTCATGTTCATATTACCTCTGAATAAACTTTCGACCGTCGGTTGTCATGTCCATATTACCTCTGATATCGATTGTCGTCTACACTTAACATCCGTACTAAACTCTAAAAGTACGCCAGTGGTGTTAAGTCCACAAAAGCTGCCATGTCCATATCACCTCTTAGCAGATGTGTGCCTCCATCCCCGATGGAAGTCACAAACACAAAGTTTGTCATGTTCATATTACCTCTGAATAAACTTTTGACCGTCGGTTTTCATGTCCATATTACCTCTGATATCGATTGTCGTCTACACTTAACATCCGTACTTAACTCTAAAAGTACGCCAGTGGTGTTAAGTCCATAAAAGCTGTCATGTCCATATCACCTCTGAGCAGATGTGTGCCTCCATCCCCGATGGAAGTCACAAACACAAAGTTTGTCATGTTCATATTACCTTTGAATAAAATTTCGACCATCGGTTGTCATGTCCATATTACCTCTGATATCGATTGTCGTCTACACTTAACAGCCGTACTTAACTCTAAAAGTACGCTAGTGGTGTTAAGTCCACAAAAGTTGCCATGTCCATATCACCTCTGAGCAGATGTGTGCCTCCATACCCGATGGACGTCACAAACACAAAGTTTGTCATGTTCATATTACCTCTGAATAAACTTTTGACCGTCGGTTGTCAAGTCCATATTACCTCTGATATCGATTGTCGTCTACACTTAACATCCGTACTTAACTCTAAAAGTACGCCAGTGGTGTTAAGTCCACAAAAACTGCCATGTCCATATCACCTCTGAGCAGATGTGTGCCTCCATCCCCGATGGAAGTCACAAACACAAAGTTTGTCATGTTCATATTATCTCTGAATAAACTTTCGACCGTTGGTTGTCATGTCCATATTACCTCTGATATCGATTGTCGTCTACACTTAACATCCGTACTAAACTCTAAAAGTACGCCAGTGGTGTTAAATCCACAAAAGCTGCCATGTCCATATCACCTCTTAGCAGATGTGTGCCTCCATCCCCGATGTAAGTCACAAACACAAAGTTTGTCATGTTCATATTACCTCTGAATAAACTTTCGACCGTCGGTTGTCATGACCATATTACCTCTGATATCGATTGTCGTCTACACTTAACATCCGTACTAAACTCTAAAAGTACGCCAGTGGTGTTAAGTCCACAAAAGCTGCCATGTCCATATCATCTCTTAGCAGATGTGTGCCTCCATCCCCGATGGAAGTCACAAACACAAAGTTTGTCATGTCCATATTACCTCTGATATCGATTGTCGTCTACACTTAACATCCGTACTTAACTCTAAAAGTACGCCAGTGGTGTTAAGTCCACAAAAGCTGCCATGTCCATATCACCGCTGAGCAGATGTATGCCTCCATCCCCGATGGAAGTCACAAACACAAAGTTTGTCATGTTCATATTACCTCTGAATAAAATTTCGACCGTCGGTTGTCATGTCCATATTACCTCTGATATCAATTGTCGTCTACACTTAACATCCGTACTTAACTCTAAAAGTACGCCAGTGGTGTTAAGTCCACAAAAGCTGCCATGTCCATATCACCTCTGAGCAGATGTGTGCCTCCATCCCCGATGGACGTCACAAACACAAAGTTTGTCATGTTCATATTACCTCTGAATAAACTTTTGACCGTCGGTTATCATGTCCATATTACCTCTGATATCGATTATCGTCTACACTTAACATCCGTACATAACTCTAAAAGTACGCCAGTGGTGTTAAGTCCACAAAAGCTGCCATGTCCATGTCACCTCTGAGCAGATGTGTGCCTCCATCCCCGATGGAAGTCACAAACACAAAGTTTGTCATGTTCATATTACCTCTGAATAAACTTTCGACCATCGGTTGTCATGTCCATATTACCTCTGATATCGATTGTCGTCTACACTTAACATCCGTACTAAACTCTAAAAGTATGCCAGTGGTGTTAAGTCCACAAAAGCTGCCATGTCCATATCACCTCTTAGCAGATGTGTGCCTCCATCCCCGATGGAAGTCACAAACACAAAGTTTGTCATGTTCATATTACCTCTGAATAAACTTTTGACCGTCGGTTTTCATGTCCATATTACCTCTGATATCGATTGTCGTCTACACTTAACATCCGTACTTAACTCTAAAAGTACGCCAGTGGTGTTAAGTCCACAAAAGCTGCCATGTCCATATCACCTCTGAGCAGATGTGTGCCTCCATCCCCGATGGAAGTCACAAACACAAAGTTTGTCATGTTCATATTACCTCTGAATAAAATTTCGACCATCGGTTGTCATGTCTATATTACCTCTGATATCGATTGTCGTCTACACTTAACATCCGTACTTAACTCTAAAAGTACGCCAGTGGTGTTAAGTCCACAAAAGCTGCCATGTCCATATCACCTCTGAGAAGATGTGTGCCTCCATCCCCGATGGACGTCACAAATACAAAGTTTGTCATGTTCATATTACCTCTGAATAAACTTTTGACCGTCGGTTGTCATGTCTATATTACCTCTCATATCGATTGTCGTCTACACTTAACATCCGTACTTAACTCTAAAAGTACGTCAGTGGTGTTAAGTCCACAAAAGCTGCCATGTCCATATCACCTCTGAGCAGATGTGTGCCTCCATCCCCGATGGAAGTCACAAACATAAAGTTTGTCATGTTCATATTACCTCTGAATAAACTTTCGACCATCGGTTGTCATGTCCATATTACCTCTGATATCGATTGTCGTCTACACTTAACATCCGTACTAAACTCTAAAAGTACGCCAGTGGTGTTAAATCCATAAAAGCTGCCATGTCCATATCACCTCTTAGCAGATGTGTGCCTCCATCCCCGATGGAAGTCACAAACACAAAGTTTGTCATGTTCATATTACCTCTGAATAAACTTTCGACCGTTTGTTGTCATGTCTATATTACCTCTGATATTGATTATCGTCTACACTTAACATCCGTACTAAACTCTAAAAGTACGCCAGTGGTGTTAAGTCCACAAATGCTGCCATGTCCATATCACCTCTTAGCAGATGTGTGCCTCCATCCCCGATGGAAGTCACAAACACAAAGTTTGTCATGTTCATATTACCTCTGAATAAACTTTCGACCGTCGGTTGTCATGTCCATATTACCTCTGATATCGATTATCGTCTACACTTAACATCCGTACTTAACTCTAAAAGTACGCCAGTGGTGTTAAGTCCACAAAAGCTGCCATGTCCATATCACCTCTGAGCAGATGTATGCCTCCATCCCCGTTGGAAGTCACAAACACAAAGTTTGTCATGTTCATATTACCTCTGAATAAACTTTCGACCGTCGGTTGTCATGTCCATATTACCTCTGATATCGATTGTCGTCTACACTTAACATCCGTACTTAACTCCAAAGTACGCCAGTGGTGTTAAGTCCACAAAAATTGCCATGTCATTCTCACCTCTGAGCAAGTATGTACCACTCCCCATGACGAAGTAGAACCAATAGCACAAAAATTCTTGGAAGCTATAAACTCCTACCGTCCGTATGTCTGGGAAGTGGCGTCATCGTCCAACGTCGTCACGACATATGGGCCCCATAACGATTCTATCTTCGTTGTCCCGCCTACCTGCAGTAGTCAGCGCCCAATATTCTTCGGTCGCATGTGCAATCAACCGGCTAACCAAGGAGATCCTTTCGATGACGATACTGGAAAAATATAAGTTCACCGATACAGCCCGCAGGCATTGAGGATCATGCAAAACATGGGCTACGACTTAAAGCGGAAGCCAGGCCTCAACTACGGAAGAGGCAGACGAACCCCGCCGTGCGGCGACCCCCGCTATCAGCAGACCCGTTTCGGGTTAGGATATGCTACCGCCCTTGCGACTTCTAAGTCAGACGAGGACATCTTTTCCTCCTCCCAGAATGGCTCGTCGCCCCCCGACTCACCTGATGCTCTCGAACAAACACTATCAGTAAATATGGTGGTGACAAATCACGCAGAAGCAGATGAACAGGATCCTGAGCCATTCGAGAATGACTCTTGGGCTCAGCAAATGGATACGCAGTGGGAATTCTGCTTCGAACAAAGAGAACCTCCCCCCAAAGACGAAGTTATCCAAATCAATGTTGGGGGTGAACTTTCGCCAAAGCCGATATTTATCAGTGACAATCTTCCCCCAGCTGTAAGGGAAGAAATCATACAGCTGATAAAGGAATACGTCGACGTCTTTGCATGGGATTATGGGGACATTCCGGGCCTTGACCCGAAGGTAGCTACTCACAAGCTCAATATATTGACCGATTCAAATCTAGTAAAGCAGCACCAATGCCGGTTCCGCCCAGATATGATGGACGCCATCGAAGCTGAAGTCAAGAAGTTGATAGCCTGCAGTTTTATCCGGGAAGAACAATATCCCGACTGGGTCGCCAATGTTGTCCCAGTCATGAAGAAAAATGGAAAGGTACGTATCTGCATCGATTACCGAGATCTGAATGCGGCCTGCCCCAAGGATGAATTCCCTCTTCCCATCACGGACATCATGATCGACAACACCTGCGGCTTTGAACGCATGTCTTTCATGGACGGGTTCTCAGGATACAATCAGATCAAGATGCATCCTGAAGACGAGAAGCACACCGCCTTCCGGACACTATTGGGAGTATATTGCTACATGGTCATGCCCTTCGGATTGAAGAACGCCGGGGCTACATACCAACGAGCTATGAGTAACATATTCTACGAACATTTACGCAAAATAGTGGGATATTACGTGGACGACATAGCCGTCAAGAGCCGCATCAAAGGTGATCACATTCAAGACCTGAGGACGGTATTCGAGTTAATGCGCCAACATTAACTCAAGATGAACCCTACGAAGTCCTTTCTTGGTGTATCTAGTGGCAAATTCCTGGGATTTGTCATTACCGTCAAAGACATCCAAGTGGACCCTGATAAAGTCCAGGCAATCGTGGAAATGCGACCGCCCCATAATCTGAGGGGACTCAGGGGATTTCAAGGACGTCTGGCTTACATCCGGCGATTCATATCCAACCTCTCGGGGAGATGTCAGCCCTTCTCTCATCTCATGAAGAAAGGTGTATCCTTCGTATGGGACGAAACCTGTCAGCAAGCGTTCGGAGATATCAAGCGCTACCTCACCAGTCCACCAGTTCTGGTGCCCCCCGTTATGGGAAAATCGTTCTTGCTGTACGTCCGAGCAATGGATCATTCGCTAGGAGCTCTTCTCGCACAAAAGAACGATATAGGGCATGAACAGGCTATCTACTACCTCAGCAAGATGATGGTCGGAGCCGAATACCGGTACAACCCAGTAGAGAAAGAATGCTTGGCTCTGATGTTCGCTATCCAAAAGATGCGGCACTACGTCGCCGGCCAGACTATCCACATCATCTCCAGGATCAACCCCCTTCGAGTACTGATGAGCAAGCCGAGCGTCCTTAATTCCTGACTCGCAACTTGGGCGATGCTGTTAACACCATATGACATGGTATACGTACCGTAGAAGTACATCAAAGGCCAAGCGCTGGCCGACTTGCTAGCTGCTCATCCGATCCCGGAGGCCTCCAAATTATATGAAGACATTCCCGACGAAGTTGCAGAATATAATTCCCCAATGGAAGGTAACACATGGCAACTGTTCTTCGACGGCGCCTCCAGAACCGGTCCTAAGGGAAACATCGTTTCGGGAGTGGGAGTCGTCCTGGTCGCCCCTGATCAGCTCGTCATCTACCGAGCATTTTCTCTTAGCGAGCCCTGCTCCAACAATGTGGTGGAGTACAACGCTCTACTAATAGGGCTCCAAGTTGCTAAAGAGCTGGGGGTAGAGTCCCTGGAAGCTTTCGGTGATTCTCTGCTTATCGTCAATCAAGTCAGGGGAATATATGAAGTCCTGAATCCAGACCTCATCCCCTATCACCAAGCGATGGTCGAGATAGCCATGACATTCAAGGAGTTCTTCCTAGAGCATGTGCCTCGATCTCAGAATCTGGAAGCTGATGCCCTAGCCAGTCTAGCTGTGGATTTAGCTACTCCCGTAAGAAGGCAGGATTCAGTAATCCTTCTTAACAGAGATTTATTCTGTGTGAAGAACAGCTGTCACACAGAACGCAGCTACGCTGTCAACACCGATCCTCCTACGAGAGATTGGACAAGTCCCTTCATAGATTTCGTGGCATACGGAATCTTGTCGGAGGACCCCCAAAGAAGCAGTATCCGTCAAGAGACGATCATTACGCTTCTACTTCGATGCATCTTCACAAAGCCTATATCGCCGGACCTACGATGGATTACTATTGAGATGTCTCTGTAACGACGAAGCACAGCAGATTATCCGTGAAGCTCACGACAGCGTGTACGGAGCGCATCAACCCGGTCCTAAGCTACAGGATCGTATCAGGAGAATGGGCTATTACTGGCCTACTATGATCGCAGATGCAATACGGTATGCAAGATATTACAGAGCCTGTCAGGTTCATGCAGACTTCATACATCAACCGTCTGAACATCTATATCCTACGATCGCATCCTGGCCTTTCGAAGCATGGGGTATGGATATCATCGGTCCTATTCACCCGTCTTCTTCCAGGGGTCACTAGTTCATACTGGCCATCATGGATTACTTCTCCAAATGGGCAGAGGCAATCCCTCTCGCTGAGGTAAAAGCATCTAATGTGATCAGCTTCATCAAGCATCATGTCATTTATCGCTTCGGGGTACCCCGGAGGATAATTCACAACAATGGGCCTCAGTTCATCAGCCAAGCGTTTCATCGATTTTACGATAAAAATCGGATACACAATATTACCTCTACGGCATACTACCCAGCAGCTAATGGTTTGGCGGAAGCTTTCAACAAAACCATTATCAAACACTAGAAGAAATTTGTCTCTTCAAACAAGAGAGATTGGAATGAGAGGCTGGGCGAATGTCTCTGGGCATACCGCACAACAGTACGGACGCCGACAGGCTGTACCACGTTATCGCTGGTCTACGGGAGCGAAGCGATTCTCCCAATTGAAATCCAGATCCCGTCGCTCAGGATAGCCGTGACTAATGAGCTGACTCGAGAAAAGAATGACCTGTTAAGGCTCCAAGAGCTGGAAGGAATAGACGAGAAATGCCTCTAAGCTCAACAGCGCATCGCGCTCTACCAAGCACGCATTTCCAGAGCTTTCAATCATAAAGTAAAGGAAAGGGTGTTCAAAGTCAGCGAGCTAGTTCTAGCCGTGAGAAGGCCGATGATCCTTACTCACAGAAGTAAAGGCAAATTCCAGCCCAAGTGGGAAGGCCCTTATGTGATCGAGACAACGTTCTCGAACGGCGCCTACAGGATAGCCCAGCCTAATGGAGACCTGTTAATGGCTCCTATCAACGGCAAATTCCTGAAAAGGTACTATGCTTAATCTCCCCTGCTCAGGTGGAATATAGCAAGGATCTCATATTCTGACAAAACTACTCCCAAAATAAAACTAGTTGGGTATATCCTATTATGTCTGTACGACCTCTGAATAGATATGTCCTGCTAAGAAGTTTATCGAGAGTCTATCATGTCCATACTACCTCTGATATTACTCTCGCCTATAAACTGTCATTTACATTCCGAAATGACGGGTCCACAAAGTCAGAAAAGAGTCACCTTTATTTATTCCCAAAGGGGAGGTAGAATTACATCTGGGCAAGCAAAAAGGGAAAGGATACATCATGATGGCGGAGTAGTCAGATTGCGAATCAGCCGCTCCAGTGCAGCTATCCTCTCATTCCTAAGAGCCAAGGCGTCGGCACGAGCCTGCTCCAGCCGTGCCTCGGGGGTGTTCATAAGGGTCAGATCAGCCTTTGCCCGAAGACAGCCCGCACGAGCAGCTTCTGCACGGTCCAAATCCTGTTGCGCTACGCTCAGACGACCAGCCGCTACCTCTAGACCCGCCAACGACTGAGAAGCCCACTTCTCTGCCCGAGCGAGTTTTTCCCTCAGCTTGGAGACCCTCGCTGCGTTCCCTTCATGCTCGGAGCGACACTGTATCTCAACAGCAAGAGCCTCTTCCACGACAGCTTTTTTCCTATCCATCTCCAGCTTATGCGTCTGGATGGAGTTGTCTAGGCTTTCCAGCTTTGTAGCAAGCCGCGCAGTCATGAGGTCGAATCGAGCCTGGACATCAGCCTCGAGGCTGCCCCGAGTCAGCTGCAAGTATTCGGTAATGGGTTGCTCTAACCCATTAACCACCGCCTCCAGGGCGTCAGCTACCCCAGGATCACCAAGCTCCCTGACAGCCCCGATCGAGAACTGAGAAGTTTTCTTCAGGCGCTCGAAGTCCAGACTCTTCGCTAACACCATCGATATCATCATTTTTAAACCGGCGTAGAAAAGTCTGGTATGCTGCTCGGTCAACGCAGCTAGACCCGGTTGAACGCCAGTAGTGGCCGCGATACTAGCGGGTCCCTCTCCAGGAATAATTACAGACGAGGTGGCGACAACACGATCGAAGTCGTCGGCATACTCACTTGAGGCAAGGTCACGATGACAGGTTCGTCCTCTTCTGGAGACGACGAAACCACTCCAGAAGAACTAGCCCCCGAGGACACTTCCTCCTCGAAGTCGGGTACCTCCGTGTCATCACCAGGACCCGGAGCAGAGCCAGAAGGTGCTCCAACGCTGTGCTCCCCGTGGACGTCGTCCCCTGAAAAGAGGACAAGAAAGCTTACATTAATATAATAGTAATCTTTCTAAGGGGAGACCTAATGACGATATTTACCCGGAGCCAACGGCATATACGACGCATCTGCACCCAAGGTAGCTAAACCACGCCTTAATGACGCAATGCGAACCGTCATACCTGGAGAAGGAGGTGGGCCGAATGACATCGCCAAGAGTTCTGTCAAGCCTTCACCAAGACGCGGTCGAGGTTCGCCAGCAAGAACCTCGCCAGGCATGCTCGCTGACACAGCAGGAACTTCACCCGCTGCTGACCTCGGGAAAGATTCTCCCATCTGTTGCGGCCATACAGGCAATCGCGTTCCGCTACCTGGAGCAGTAGCAGCGACAGCAACCTCTAGCGAAGATTCTCTGGCGCCACCCGCCAGAGCTGAAGAAGGTCCCTCTCTAAAAGGCGAGGAACCTCCAACCAAAGAATTATCCCTGATATAGGGAGATGAAGGCTCAACCCCGGGAGCCTCAACACCAAAAATACGGAGAGGATGAGCAACCGTCTCCTTCCTCCTCTTACGAAGGGAAGCTTCCTTCGGAGCAGAAGCCCGCCGCTTCCCAGAAGAGACTACCAAAGCCCCCGCAGGCGGAGGCACTTCGTACCTCGGCACCGGCACCAGAGGCTCATCCGGAGTACCAGACTCCTCACCCTCGTCGGAAGAAATCGAGGGGACTTCAACTCTTTCCCCAGGCTTGGGAGAAGGCACCCTGAAGCTTCCATGCGTGTCAAAATCGTGATGGAAGGTGTTAATCGCCACATAGAACTGGGCGTAGGAATGAAGGATGTGCAGCTCCGTGGAAGTTGTAACGACCGGCACGATAAAGATTGCCCCCGTACAACCCATGATGAAATATCGCCACCCTCTAGCTCCATCAATGAGTCCGCCCCTGGACCTGAAGCTGGTAACGGCATTGCCTACATACAACTGATCGTACCCAAACTGCCTGGCGAACCGACTAGGCAAGTAGGGCTCGAAGAAGTAGTGATCTTCACTCCTGTACAGCAGATGGGAGGGTCTAATACAGACCAACCAGTTAAAAGCTTCCGGGGAAAGGTCGGTCTTCTCTCCACCTGAATCCTCAAGTCGCACCCCTGATTGATTACGATGTACGGAGGGGACAATACAGAGGATCTTCCAGCCGTGGCTGAGGTTCAACACCAGCTGACAGTCTAAGACTGTGTTCACATTCCAGGAGGAATCCTTGTAATTCAGCAAGAATATACCCTCCGAGCTGCTACCGGAGCCAGGAGACATCACCCGGGGATTATGGAGAATTAACCATCCCATCAAGTATAGGTATGGTAATTCCACCCTGGGAAAACTCTCACGCCGAGCTTCGTCGATGAGCAACCCATTAGTTATGGCTCTCAGGCCTGTATACGACACACCATGGCGGGAAGCAAGCCCAGTCTTGCCCCGAACACCAGGCGCACTGCCGGCCACAGGATGTTCCGGTAAATACGGTCTACGGACGCTGTGCTAGGCACTACTACTCGACGCAGCCATATGGAGAGGAAACCAGCAAACTGGGCTTCCTTAGACAGAGGCCGGCGACAGCGCCTCAAGTAACTATAGGCCTTAGTGCCTTCGGGGTACTTTCCTACCCCCTCGACGAGAATCTGATCCGGAGCTGTGGCCTCCTCCATAAGATCCTCGACGACCTGGACGCTAAGCACGCCCAAACAGTTCACGGGCTCATTTTTGCCCCCCGAGGCTTTCTCCGACTTAGCAGCCCTAGCTCGGTGGAAGAAGAGATAGGACATCCACTTGGTGGTATGAGCCAAATCAGAAGGCTTGTTATAAAAAGTGGTGCACGCGAAGTATTGACACATCAGCTCCTGATATACTTCCGCCACCCGAGGGTCCAAATCCCCCAACTCCCGGTTGGTAGGAACATACTCTTCATATGGGGTATCCTCCATCGACAGTCTCGAGACAATTGCCATCTCGTGGAGCGCCAATCCCAACTCCCCCAGTGGAGTGGAAAAGGTCCCAGTGAGCAGAATGTACCGCTCCATCAGCGCCAGGAACAAATTAGGGTTCAGAGGCAACCGAACGCTCGTCGCACTCACAGCGGCATATAGCCCAATGACCTCCAGCTTTCTCCGGAAGTGCTTCAAGGCCCAGCCCAGCCCACTAGGCATGTCCATCGGGAGTTTGTTGGGGCGATCCACCCATTACACTGAGGATTCTCCTTGGGATATACCCTGCCTCGTCCCATGAAGTCGTTGCAGAAGGTCGGCAATTGGACCGGCTGGATCACCGAGCTGTCTTCACTCGGGACACTACCTGGGCACAGTCTTCGGAACAATGTCACAAAGCCGGAAGGGCGACTGACAAACGACCCCCGGTCAGCTCCTTTGAGATAAAAGATCTTCCCCGGCTTACCGTGAAGATCAGGAGTCAGCATCCATGACATCTTCCTGGGATGCGTCGCATGGAAGAAGGCCGAGATAGGATAATCCCTCGGCATCGTTGGCAAATACAAAACCAAATTCCTTGCAGGGAAAACCCAGGGCTCCCTCTTAGGCCTCGTCTGGGACTGTTTGCCAATCATGTCCCCAAAGAGGAAAGTCGGCTTTATGTACTGCTCCCCGTCTACGTAGGTCAGGGGCTCGCCATTAATTATGCTCAGCAGCGTCCGCTCGCCCTGAGCCGATATCAGAAACCCCCTTCCCTCAGGATACTGGGGTCCGGAGATGGGAAATGCCACGTGGGACAGATCCTCCAGATAATTCGAGTGCAGCATCCCGGCAGCGGATCCCATCACCTCGGCCAGTGGAGACTTGCCGAGATCAACTGCAAAAGTTCAAGGGAAATATGTCATTACAAATCTTCCACAAACGTACAGACCAAAGAAACGACAGTCTGTGCTCTACGCAGGATCGTAACCATTTGGTTATTTTACGCCGGAAGTCCCCTCCACAAGCGTAAAACTCAAATTTTACGATATACGCCTATTTTTGATAGCTAGAGCTTTTACGCTCAGGGCTACGAAAATGTGGAGTCTTTATGCATGCACATTAGAAATGTGGACGTAAAAGATGAAAATGCCTCCGTGCATCATCTTCCTCCAAAGAGGCTATCAACACAGAAGATGACCTAGCGCGGTCACGTTCAACGTGTGCGAAGGATTTTTTGTCGTTTTTGTCACCCCAAAGGCTCTTCCTATAAGGTCGGGTGCGCTGCTCGTCGGCGGGATACTTTGCTCGGAAGGAAGTTCGCCTTGCCCGACCAGAGACTCCCTCGCTGGGGCAGAAGAATGAGATGAAGAACCTATGCTTTTTCCCTTAGCGGAGGGGGTTTATTTCGGCGCCATTTCTGAAGACTCGAAGTGCTCGGAGAAGGAACGAAGAAAAAAACTCGAACAGTCGAAAGCTCTCTTTCGCAGAAGACAGATAAAGAGTTTTTTTCTCAAAAAACTTGGGGTATATATAGTCCGGGTCGACTCCTCGAATCCTCGGACGAACTCCTCGAGACCCTAACCAAATCTCACAGATTGGTTATGATTGGATGCTACGTCAGCCCACTAACCTTGGAAGACGGACAGTCAGCGAATTTGAAAGGTTTTTTTCGTGCAAAACGCTTCAGCGGGTTCTACGCTAAAGGAGCTTTCTACGCTCGACAGCAATGGATCTACGATTTTACGCTCGCAAGCTATAAGTCTATGGTTTTATGTCCAGATGCCTTTGTGCTCGGTAGCTTTTATGCTCGAGAGGCCACAAACCTACGACTTTACGCTCAGCAGATACCAAATCGACGATCTCACGCTCGGTGGCGCCCAGTTTACGCTCAGAGGCAACAGATCCCCAAACTTCACGCTCGAAGAAATTTTCTTTTCAGGAGCTAGAAATCAAACAGTTCTACGCTAAAGGAGTTTTCTATGCTCGACGGCTACGAATCTACAGCTTTACGTTCGACAGCTATAAGTCTATGGTTTTATGCCCGGATGCCTTTGTGCTCGGTAGCTTTTATGCTCGAGAGGCAACAAACCTACGACTTCACGCTCAGAAACCACAAGTCTACGATTTTACGCTCGATGGTGTTCTACGCTCACAGGCTACAGATCTCCAGTCCTACGCTAAAGGAGCTTTCTACGCTCGACGGCTACGAATCTATAGCTTTACGTTCGACAGCTATAAGTCTATAATTTATGCCCGGATGCCTTTGTGCTCGGTAGCTTTTATGCCGAGAGGCAACAAACCTACGACTTCATGCTCAGGAACCACAAGTCTACGATTCCGCACAAATGGTGTTTTACGCCCAGGGGTTACAGACTGATGATTTCACGCTCCACGACTTTTCGCATATTCAAAATAGTCCCCAAAGCGGTCAATTGCAAAGAGTTCACACAGAAGATACTCGTTCTTGACCCAAAGCATCCCAAGTAACCGAAGCATACAGAGTTCAAACATTGAGAAATTACTCTTCTCGGGTCCAAAATTGGAGGTTCATCCAGACTCCAGTCTGAATATCTCGTCTATCAAGGTGGCAAATCAATTTGACAGCCAAAAACCTCGACCGTGTTCCAAGGGAGTTTCGAGAAGTCATTCTTGAAGACGAAGTCTGAACAAAAATTCTGTTTATCAGAAGTTCAGAGCTCTACGCGGTTCCTCAGTCCTAGCAACAGGACGGTTCTAAAATGTTCAAAATGCTCTACAACGTTCTATGGACTATTTGCTATGCGTAAAGGACCGGACCTAGCACTCTTTCTACAGAGTCGGCGTAAAGATTCAGACGTGTCGAAGCTACACATATTCAGACTTCACAGCAACATATGGCAAGATGATCATATGAAGAAGCAAGACGATTTTATTAAAAGATCAAAGTCATGATTACATATGAGGGAAATCTAATCTACAAGGGGGTTTTTTTTCTCTATTTTTCATGATTGCATCTGAGGGAAACTCCGTCTATAAAAAGGAGATACCCCCTCGTTGCCTGAAGGCCGCCCTCGAAATCTGTTCTGACAGGTTCTCGCATTGGTGATCTTCCTCTTCTTCCGAGAAGATGATCAGTGGCAGGAGGATACAAAACTGGGCATATGACCCATCCTCCAACAGAAGAAAAGCAGGGTAACTCTGCTTTCCTATAGACCACCGCCACTCTAGCCGGTCTGTCTGCCTCTCGTCACCAGAGGTAACTGGAGAAAACGCCACTTGCAAGTAGCATGGTGAAATGCGACCCTTCCCTTCTCCTGGAGGCACCACCATACAAAGTTGCTGATTATCTCGAGCAAGGGAGGCTAAGGTATCCTTCTATGATCCATCATTGCAGTGGACATTTGCTCCAAGATGCCGTCTTTTTTGGCTCCCTACATGCTGGAAGAACATGATCTCCTTCTTCCTCAGGTCGACCCGACGAACTCCGGCGATCATCTCTGCATGGTGATGGGAATGTGGTGAGAACAGGTTCACCCCCCAGCCTTTTTATAGGCAAAAGAGATCACAGCGGTCCCCAATAAATCCGCCATAAAGTCCGCATCGACCGTTTCAACGCTCCATTCAGAAACATTTCGAGTTACGAGGGGCCGTTCATGCTTCATTCAAAGCGTTTCAAATTCTGAGGAATTTAAAAGCTTTGAAGGGGGTCTTGTAGAAGCGTAAAAAATACGCTAGGAGGATCTATGCAACCTCTTGATGCAGAGCAGCATAAACAGAGGCCTTCAAAGCCATCAAGCGTGCAACAGAGCTTTTTCTGCTAAAACACAGCATGAAGTGTAATCTCAAAGGACCATCCGCGTAAGTGCAGTACGTCCAGGCCGCTCCAGCGTAAGACAGAGTTCTTCATCGCCTCCATGGCATAAAACTCAGCCGCTCTCAAAGCAGCGTTAATGCGTACGAGGAATGCTTCGTCTTCCCCGAAATGAAACTGTCAAGTCACGCAGTGAACCTGGCCTCTGACTCCTGACAAAAAGTGCTGTACGGCAACCCAGATGACGGCTGGAAACGATGGCAGACCCCTCGGGATGCGCCCCATAGTATGATGGCGGATCTCGGCATTTAATGCAGAGGGTTTGGTTAAAAATATCACCAAACCGTCGGTTACCAAAGCCCCCCCAGCGTAAACCGCTCTTTCGCGTACAAGGGAATACGCCGCCTTATTTTACACAGGCAAGCATGAGCTGTTTTACGCTCTGCAGTAGACAAACCACCTGCCACGTCAAAAGCTGCACTTCGTACAGGGCCCGAGGCACGTCTCTACGTCAAATTGCACAGAGCGGTGACAGTTTCCCTCAAGACACGTCTCTGCGACGGATGCACAACCCGATAATGAGTTTAATACAGAAATCTACGAGACATGAAATAGAGTATCAAGAACAGAAATAACAGAGTATATAAAACAAATACTCAAAAGAAATCCTCTGGCATCACCTCATCCTCTGATGTTGGTACTGCTCCAGTGTGTGCTCCTGTCCCGTATACGTCGGGGTAGATCTCCTCTGCTAAACCTGGGGACATAATCCGGTTCCAGGTCCCCAGGGTACATAGCAAGGTACAAGACTCAATCCAAAATATATATAGTATATAAAATGTATCAATAGTGCAACCTATTAACCAGCTATGTGATATGCAAGTGAGAGTATCACAAGAACTCAAGCTAAGACCACTACAAGCTTTTTGTCGGGGAGCCTGTAGCAGTGATATCACGTAGTGGGCCTAGCTCTTATGTAGAGCCTACAGCACCGTAATAATATATATATATATATATATATATATATATATATATATATATATATATATATATATATATATATATATATATATATATAATCAGCAGTAGCCTGTGTATTTTTCCCTACCCAATATAATCAAACGTCTCATGTCCACGATGTCTTATATCCATAACACGCAAGATCATGACCTCTAACTAATGCAGTGAGTCAAAATGATAGATATGCATATGTAATATCTATGTCACGAATCCTGTATTCCTATACAGAATCACCATGAATAACTCAGGAAAGATTATGTCTCATGAATAGTGTCAGGTGTCCTATAGTATGACGTACTTGATAATACAAGCATGAAAATATAGGATCGTGATATCAACTCTCTGTTTGATAATAAACGAAAGAAATGGAAACGACGGGTTTTAGACGAAAACCCGCTCTTTGGTTTACAAACAAGATTGTACAATTAATCCTACACGAGGATGTTAAGTACAATTTTTTAATCTGGGTAAATATTGCTTTAGGGGTCTGATCTGCAGTCGATCACTTTGTCCCTTGGACCACACGATGATGAAGAAGTGTCGTAGAAGACAGAAAGCAGCTTCGAAGGTTGCTGAAGAGAGTGGATGCTCGATGCCAAAGTCGTCGATCACTACTCTTTGCTTGAGCTCTGGATTCTTCTCTTTTTCTGACCGTTTTCTCCAACCAATCCTCGACCTTGGACATCTGTCAATAGAGGTCTCTATTTATAGAGTTTTAGTGACAGTGACCACTCAGTCGGCGTAAAAACCGAGTAGTAGAAAGTATAATACCCTTTTATATGATGGTTACAATAACCGTTGCCCGCGTATAGATGACCTTTTGAATGAGCGTGTGACGCGTGTCCTATTAAGAGACAACGCGTATAACTGCTGCGAAGATCATGGCATAAAAGCCACATAGGTAGTTATCCTTCGCGTAGAAGAGGTTGGCGTAGAAGCCAATAACTGTCACCATGGTGTAGAAGCCAGTAGGCATAGAAGCCGAGTAGGTGTAGAAGCCAAGTAGGCGTAGAAGCCGAGTGGGCGTAGAAGATAACTGATCCTCCTCCCCTGACTGAGGCCTTGAGCGAATTCTGGACCGAATAGCCTTAATACGCACCAATGCAAATGTGGCCTGAGTTGGCGTATTCTAAGGAGATAGCGTACAACGTGCTCCCATATCTGAGAATAGCCCGATAGCGTAATGTGCCAAAGTGATGATGTAGACATTTTAGCTGAAATTATAGCTTTTGGAGATATAATCAAATCTCTTACATTAAATACAGAGATCTGCCCCCATCCTACTGTAGAAGCATGAAAAATATGCTGGGAGGATCTACGCAGCCTCTTGATGCAGAGCAGCGTAAACAGAGGCCTTTAGAGCCATCAAGCGTGCAACAGAGCTTTTTCTGCTAAAACACAGCATGAAGTGTAAGCTCAAAGGACCATCCGTGTAAGTGCAGTACGTCCAGGCCGCTCCAGCGTAAGACAGAGTTCTTCATCGCCTCCATGGCATAAAACTCAGCCGCTCTCAAAGCAGCGTTAATGCGTACGAGGAACTCTTCGTCTTCCCCGAAATGAACCTTTCAAGTCACGCAATGAACCTGGCCTCTGACTCCTGACAAAAAGTGCTGCACGGCTACCCAGACGACGGTTGGAAACGATGGCAGACCCCTCGGGACGCGTCCCACAGTATGATGGCGGATCTCGGCATTTAATGCAGAGAATTTGGTTAAAAATATTACCAAACCGTCGGTTACCAAAGCCCCCCCAGCGTAAACCGCTCTTTTGCGTACAAGGGAATACGCCGCCTTGTTTTAAATAGGCAAACATGAGCTATTTTATGCTCCGCAGTAGACAAACCACCTGCCACGTCAAAAGCTGCACTTCGTACAGGGCCCGAGGCACGTCTCTACGTCAAATTGCACAGAGCGGTGACAGTTTCCCTCAAGACACGTCTCTGCGACGGATGCACAGAAGGGCTGCAGACCTTCAAAACACGTCTCCGCATTTAATGCACAGGATGGTGGCAAATCTCTGTAAGAGATTTGATTACACCTTCGAAAGCCGTAATTTCGGCGAAGACGTCCACATCAACACTCTGGCACGGTACGCAGCGGCTTCTACGCCCATTCAGGATTTGTGCTCATTCGGCTTCAAACACCCACTCAGTCTCTACGACCATTCGGCTTCTATGCCTGTTCGGCTTCTATGCTTGTTCGGCTTCTATGCCTATTCGGCTTCTACGCCTGTTCGGCTTTTATGCCTATTTTGGCTTCTACGCCAGGGGTGACAGTCATTTGGCTTCTACGCCAACCTCTTATACACGAGGGATACCTACCTACGTGGCCTTTATGCCTTGATCTTCACAGCAGATATACGCATTTTGTTCCCTTAGTTGTACACGCATCACATGCTCACTAAAAAGGTCATTCATACGCAGGCATTGGTTACTTTAACCGTTGTGTAAAAGGGTGCTGTATTGTCCACTCCTCGGTTGTTACACCGACGGAGTGGTCACTGTCATCAAAACTCTATAAATAGAGAGCCCTATCAATGGGGAACAAGGTCGACAATTTTGAAGATCGAACCAGGTCGAAGAATTGGTAAAAAGAGAGAGAGAGAGAAGGAGAGAAGAGTCCGGAGCTCAGGCAAAGAATAGGGGTCGACGGCTTTGGCATCGTGCATCCACCCTCCTCCGCAACCTTCGAAGCTGCTACCCGTCTTCCACGGCACTTCTTCAACATCGTGTAGTCCAAGGGCTAAAGTGATCGACTGCAGATCAGACACCTATAGCAATTTATACCCAGATTAAATAAATTGTACTCCCGCATCCTCGTATAGGATCAAATTGTACAAGTTTGTTTGTAAACCAAAGGGCACGGGTCTCGTATAAACCCTGTTATTGAAATACACTTTCATTCTTTCGTTTAATACCACAAACACCTGCACATTAAATGCAGAGGCGTGTCTTCGAAGATTTGCCATCATTCTGCGAATTAAATGCAGATACGCGCCTCAAACCCTGTACGAAGAGCAACTGATGACGTGGCAGTCTGTTTCTCTTCCGCGGAGTGTAAGAAGCTCACGTCTGCCTGTGTAAAACTAGGCAGCGTATTCCAGAGGCGTGTCTCGAAGATTTGCCATCATTCTGCGCATTAAATGCAGAGGCGTGTCTCGAAGATCTGCCATCATTCTTCATATTAAATGCTGAAACGTGCCTCGAGAATCTGTCACCATTCTACGCATAAAATACAGAGACGTGACTCGAGAATCTGTTACCGTTCTGCGCATTAAATACAGAGACGTGCCTCTAGCCCTGTAGAAGAGCAGCTTTTGACGTGGCAGTCTGTTTGTCTTCTGTGGAGCGTAAGAAGCTTACGTTTGTCTGTGTAAAACTAGGCAGCGTATTCCCTTGTATGAGTAAAAGCAGTTTACGCCAAGGAAATGGCACTAAACGACAGCCTGGGTCGTTGTGCCACGCCATCATTATAGCCTGTGTAAAACTAGGCAGCTTTTGACGTGGCAGTCTGTTTGTCTTCCGCGGAGTGTAAGAAGCTCACGTCTGCCTGTGTAAAACTAGGCAGCGTATTCCAGAGGCGTGTCTCGAAGATTTGCCATCATTCTGCGCATTAAATGCAGAGACGTGTCTCGAAGATCTGCCATCATTCTTCATATTAAATGCTGAAACGTGCCTCGAGAATCTGTCACCGTTCTACGCATAAAATACAGAGACGTGACTCAAGAATCTGTTACCGTTCTGCGCATTAAATACAGAGACGTGCCTCGAGCCCTGTAGAAGAGCAGCTTTTGACGTGGCAGTCTGTTTGTCTTCTGTGGAGCGTAAGAAGCTTACGTTTGTCTGTGTAAAACTAGGCAGCGTATTTCCTTGTATGCGTAAAAGCAGTTTACGCCAAGGAAATGGCACTAAACGACAACCTGACCTGATTTTGGCCCCATGTACTCCTAATTAATTTTAGAACACAACTTGCATTTATTTCTAATTAAATTGAGGATACTATTTAAACCAATTCTGAAAATCCCAATTTAATTCCAGTGCCCTGCTTATTGAGCCCATACCGATCATACAGTGCCCCTGACCCTACAAGACACCGGACACCGAATCGCCCATCAATTTTTCATCATTTCATGCGTCTGTGCAAATACCCAAATTTAAAGGGGCTAAATTACAAATTTGTATTTTTGTGTCAACACCTCATTTGTTTAAAATAATGAGGGAGCCTAATAATTATTTAACTAGCCCTCACCCTCATCCCCACATGAAATTCATTCCTGTTTAATCTGGACCACCCATTTAATTGGGTGCATCCTCACCTTGGATTTACCCACACCCTCATCTATTTAATGTCCTATCTACATCAAACCCTAATCCCTAGAAAACCTAGGTAGCACACCTCCCCAAGCCCCCAAACCGTAGCTCCTATTCTCTTCTCCACTTTTCTTCTTTTTCTTCTCTTCTTTTCCTTCTTCCCTACTTCTTTTTCTTCTTTCCTTTGTATTTTTTAAATTTGGAAGGGGGGAACCATCTTTACCACCCTATCATACTGCTCCGGCCACCCGGCCAACCCCGGGCGGCCGAGTTCCCCGTAGCCGGCCCCCTGCTGCTCGAGAGCCACCCCCCCCGCAGTCCCTGTTCGCCCGGCTGTGCTCCTCCCCGCATCTACTGTTCACCGGGTGCCGTTGCACGCTGCTGCCGGCCGAGCTCAGTCCTCCGGCGGCCCCCTCACTGCTCCGGCGGTCCCTGCCCACTCCGGCGCCGGCGCTCCAACTCCCCATCCCCGCTGCCTTCATCTCCACCACCATCTAACACCACCACCACCATTATCTTCTACCTTCATCACCACCATTACTCCCCGCCGGCCGGCTCCCCTCCGACGAGACTCCGGCCGACCTCCCCTCACAGTAAGTTTCCTTCTTCTTCTTCCCCTTCCCTCTTATATATATATATATATATATATATATATATATATATATATATATGTATATATATACGTACGTATATACGTATGAGTATATATATACTATATGTATATGTATAATAGTTATCTAATTAATGTTTTAAATACATGAATATGTATAGCATTTATTTATTTAATATTTTAACACATAATGTATTAGGATGTTAATGTAATTAATGTATAAGTATGGTATATATATACCTTAGTATAATGTAATGTATGTATTTAATTAATGCATGTGTATATGTATGATTATTGGGTATTCTTATATGGTATAAATTTAATTTGGTGAATTAATATTAGTATGTTAAGAATGATGTTAACAATATATATATGTATATTCAAAAAATGTACTTTTGCACATATATGATATATACGTATTTTAGTATATAAAATATAATAGTATACGTACTATTTTGGTATGTGTATATATGCATATTTTGTATACGTAATATATTTTCGATATTTCTAATTGGTTAGTATATATGTATATATATTGGTTTATTTTTATATACTATCTATTTATTAAAAAGTATATGCTAGTATAAATTTAATTTGGATTGGTATATTTAAATGATAATGTTGACAATATATATATAATCTAAAATGTATTTTTGGCAAATATATGAGTATACATATATAATATTCAACTAGTATAAATCAAATATGTATTTAAAAGGCATATATATATATATATATATATATATATATATATATATATATATATATATATATATATATATATATATATATTGTTAATACATTTAAATTGGTGCATGAATAAATATGGTAAGTATTAATAAGTGTAATGTGTTTTACGTATCCCTACTAGATGACCCTAGTTGACTAGTGCCCTGCCTAACATGGCCCTGAGGCCAGTGTTTATAGACTGTGTGTTAGGGTAGCACCTAATGCAAGTGTTATTGTGATATGTTTATAGGACTGTTGCTTCGTCCAGGGGATACTCTGGAACAGGACACCAATAAATACCAGCTAAGGACCCAAGGCAAGTACATTCTCTGATAATTTCCAATTCCTTGATAATTTCTATAAATTAAATAATCATGAAATATTACATCTGAATCCTTGACACTGTGTTGCACGGACTAGTATAGCTTGGATCTGCAGTCATGAGATGTTATATTGATTATCGTTGACATTGTACACGACATGTATATTAGACATCGTACATGACAGATTGGACTTGCTCGTGTATCGTGACGTGTCATGGTTGGATCCACATTGCTAGTTGGGGGCGGGGAAGTAGTTAGTAAGAAATGTGATCATAACCTCTTATTGTAGTGTAGAACAATGTAAGTGTTAATCATGCTCTTCACCCATGATTAGCCAGGCCCTGTAGCTATCGTACATATTCCCAAGACGATCACATTTTAAAACTACTATTTCAAACACTTAGAATAGATTACAGTTTCCTATTTTAAATCATATACTACATCACCCGTATATGATACTGTTCCTTGTTCTTTTCATTTTCATACATGCACTGACTATATCATATTGCCTATTGCCTGTCTCTTTATATTGCCTGTCTCTCTTTAATTGCCATTGCATTTATTTCACTATCTTCTCAGTAGCTAGCATCACATGTTTATTGCTTTATAGTCCTTATCAATTAAATGGAACTGTTATTTGAGATTGTACTTTGCTCCTTCCTGACTGGAAATATTTTTCCAGACTATGTCTTAGAGGATCGGTAGCCAACACTTTATGGACCATATGGTGAGTAGCTGCACTTGGGCTTGATAGTTAGTTGCGATTCCGGAAGGCCTAGCCGAAAATTACTATATTTTAGTTAGTTCTTTTAGTAGACTATTTGGTACCGGATTTGTCTCCGGCATTTTTATTGAGACTTGGATATTGTTGAGTTTGATTATTACTTTAGACTTGTGTTGTATTTAATTTTGTTTCGCTATCTTATCGTGCTGTAATCCTGTGATTGAGTATGTGTTCATTTTATTTGTGTCATCCGTGCCTCCTTATGGAGATTGGATGCTTGTATGAGATTGGCTAGATAGTATCAAGACCTTGACAGCGTTCTACCGCCGATGCTGCGGCGTAGGCTGGACGTACTCGCGTACTCGTGCCCCAATTCCGAGTGCGGGTCGTGACAGTTACATATTAAAAAGGCAGATACAGCGACTAATTGACCCAAAATCCCTCTATTTAGATTATGAAGACATGACAGTCACTGCAAATATAGTGTCTCTCCTGTTCGGCACTTTCCCGACAACTGAGTCTTAAGATGGCGTCGTCCCTATTCCTAGGACAACCATGGAGGTCGTCAACCTCCCTCCAGCCTGAACAAAGGGGTTCGTCCCCTTTGCTACTCCAAGAGATGAAGTCATGTGGGTTCATCCAGACCTCGGCCCCAAAATAATATAGCAAGCAGTGCCTTTTGTGTCTAAATCTAAGAAGACCAGGTCATGTCACACAGTCTTCCCATCAGCATACAACGCTCTCGCTGGTGTTACTAGGTTGGACCTAGACTACCAATATGACTACAATGCTCTCAAAGATGGTACACCCCTAACTGTTCTATCTCCTACCTCAAATCCAGGTCTATCCCATCTTTTCGCAGTAGAGAAGCAAAAGCAGAAGGAGATGCAATTTGATAAACCTTTACGAAAGGATACAAATCAAGGGCTGGAGAAGTCTTACAACTTTAAAATTTTGGCATAAATAACCAATACTCCCATGAAGTTGTCTCTCTTTGAGTTCCTACGTCTCTCCAAAGAGACTCACCACGCTTTGAGTGAGGCATTGTAAAACTCCAATTTTTATCTGGCCCGAGTCAAGCCACCAGCCGAAGACCCTACTGTATGTCCCCACTACAAGAGTGTGATGGAGGCGATCCCCAACATCACATTCTCTAAGTAGGATATGTTACTAAAGAATAATAGGCACGATCGCCCTTTGTATTATACGGGATCTATCGGAGCAATTAAGGTAGATCAAATGCACATTGACCCCGGCTGATCCCTCAGCATTATCCCACGGAGTCTGCTATAAATCTTGGGAATACCGATGCATCGGCTAGCAGCCACCGACACCACCATTAGCGGCTTCGACGTCGAAAGAAGTTACCCTCTAGGCAAGATTCATCAGAAGTGTCAGATATGTAATCTTCGTACAAGGATGACCTGCTACGTTATCAATATGAAGGTATCTTACAACATCCTGCTAGGACGCCCGTGGATACATGAGTACATGATCATCCCATCCACGCTCTACCAATGCTTAAAATACGTCAATGCAGATGGCATAGTCAAAATAGAATTTGTTGACGTAGATCCTTTTAAAGGGGTCGATGCGTATTACTATGATTCGATCATGTATAAGAAAATTTACCTAGATGAAGGAGGTAACGATGCCGATATGGCCACATCTTCTGGAGATCCTCTAAGAATCTGTCTCAAATGACGTCCTTCCGGTACATCTACCCCTAGTGGTTAAGCTTCGCAGAAAAGTGCCCGAACCTTTGTTGGTCAAGCTCCAGGGACAAAGTCGCCTTCCAGACAAAAATTCCTTGGCTATAAAAACTCCAGGGCAGCTGGTGGTCAAGCTTCACAGAAGGACACGGGAACTGCCAACATCACTAACCGTCATCGAAGAAGATGAGCTAGAAGAGTACGTCACGATATCTACTAACGTACCATCCTACGATGACATAATCCCTTCAGAAAAGATACCATATTTTCTCAACAAAGGTCTCTTTTTGAATTGCTTTATTGTGGAACATTAGAGTATCGCATATTCTTTGGAGCATGGTATAGACTTACACCTTTATACGCAAGTAGCTGCTGTTCACGCGGTCAATCGGATCCTTCTCTGTGAGAAAATGGGTACGACCTAAAAATCGACCCATGCTTCGTCGTTCTAGCGAGAAAGAAAGGGGACAAACCCATCATCTTTGAAAAAATTAAAGGTCGCCAAAATTTTGTCTACTAAGTGCCAGAACCAGAAAGCGGTCAAATGCAACTTCCCTACTATAACATACAAACTAAGCATATCCTATAGAAAATGGGTACCACCTGAAAAGTGACCAAGGCCTAAATTATGGAAAAGGATGACCCTTACCCCTGTATCACTTTGTCCTCAAGGAAAAACATGAAGCATACTATCAACGAATCAGTCATGTTTTTGAGTATATCACTCCTCCCACAACTCCTGAAGACTCGGGAGAGGAAGATGAAGTAAAATCTCACTCGTCACAATCTTCCGCTTGGGACTCAGATACCAGCATCAGGGATGCACTCAAACAAACATTGTCCGTCAACATGACGCCATCAGACCTCGAGAAGGACTCACTGACTACCGAAGACAATCATTATTGACGATTGCAAGAATTAGACGCACTCGATGAAAAATCTCTCTTGGCTCAACAGCGTATTGAGCTATACCAAGCACGAATTTTTGGTGCCTTCAATAAAAATATCAAGGAAAGGACATTTCAAGTGGGCGACCTAGTCCTCACAATAAGAAGACAAAAGGTCAAGACCCACAAGAAGGCAGAAAAATTCCAACCTAAGTGGGAGGGCCCCTTCATGGTAGAGGCAGTATGTTCCAGGGGCGCATATAGACTCGCCAAGCCCAATAGTGACTTTCTTATGATGTCCATCAATGGCAAGTTCCTAAAGAAGTACTACGCCTAATCAAGGCAATAGCAAAAGAAAATTTTTATTTTTCTCTTCTACTCCTAACAGAGGGAAATGAGAGGACAATGTCTACAGTTAGCATCCTCCTCAGCATGTTATCTCTATGACCATCCGTAGTAAGCGGATAAATCTGTTATCCGTACTCGGGAGTCCCGAGTACACAATGGGTAACGGATCCTCAAAAAAATTTCCTGAAGATAAAAGGTTCACGTCCATATTACCTCTGAACTATGTGCCATTCCCCCCACTAAAAGAAGACAATCACGTCTATATTATCTCTGACTCATCCCTTTTAGTGTTATCCCCACAAAAAATACATAAAAAGTGAGTAGTTTACGTCCATATAACCTCTAAATTACGAGCAGTCCGAGAAAGCATTCACATCCATATTACCTCTGACTTATTTTATTCGCTCTCTCCATAAAACACTCTGCCATAACAGTGCTCAGCTACAAAACTGATGTGCTTGACTCTCGGTTCTACACCAAAGTATCTCCACAATCGCATATAAAGTCTCCACTGGACCTCCTTAATGGAACCAATCTAACATATCACTTCCATATTACCTCTGATGGGACTTAGCATTATCGCTATTATGATATTATACTAGGTCCATATTACCTCTAGTATAATACTCATAAGATATCCACAACAATAAGAAAAGTTCCATACAGGAAATAAGGCAAAAGTTTTATTAATATTCAAGATCATTAATATATATTGAAGTCCATTACATTAAAGGATTTTCATTAATAATCAAGTTCATGGGTACATATGAAAAGAAGGAGACCCCCTCTGTGCTGTTTCAGTTACCAACTGTAAACCCCCTCGACCAAATTTAGCTCTACTTGGCTTAGAGAGAGAGACTAGGGTTAGTTTAGATCCATTTATTATTAGAACATGGTGTTTAAATTAATGTACAAAATTTTGTATCACTTGCTGTACCTTATCGTTGTTTCGATATTTGGAGCACTACTCTAGCTTTTGCTTTCAAACAAATTTCACACACTTGCCTTAGACGTGCCAGCCTTCCATTCTGGCCTTTTTATAACTCATAAATACCCTCTCTTGTACTTTATTTTAGTCGCATAATATTCGTTACAAATATCTATTTTTAAATCCAAAAAAATTTAACTTTGCATCTTTGTCCGTTCCAATAAAAATTGGAGACACAAACTCGACTTGACCCATTAATGCAACCCAATTTATGACAATAATCTATTCCGAGTCTACTACGTCCATGACACTTGTGTCCCACCCAATTTAAAACCTATGCACTTGCAATTAATTAAAGAACAACATTGACACTAATTTTAACTAAATTGGTACAATGACTCTACCTAACCCAAAACTAGACCCAACACTAACCCAAACCCCTACTCACACCCTCATGGTTCATACAAAATACCACACCAATTTTCTCCACTATAACACACCAAACATGGTGATTTTCCTCATCCAATCCCAATTCTCCTTTACTTGTGCAATTTCTAAACTGCTGGGGGCCTTTGTGCAAATAAATAACTAGGTGTCCACCTTCCATTGGAACAAAGAAATGAAGAAAGCCCTTCTTCGTACCTTGACCGATCACACCTTTATTTCCCCCTATTTTTGTATGGTACTGTGCAATACTTTACACCCAAACTTAATCCCAACCCTCCATTCAAATTTAACCTCAATCCCACCACTCATTCCCTCATGACAAGCCTTCCCTCATCCTTAGAAATAGGGGGAGGTATCCAGCCCTACTCCCCATGCTCACTACTCCCTCTCTCCTTCAGTAATACTCTCTCTCTTCCTCAAATTTTAGCCAAAAATACCTCTCCCCTAAAAAGAAAACCGAAACCATCATTCACCACCACCTCCTTCTTCCCCTCCTCCCCTAGCAGCCGACAACCACCCTCACCTTCCTCCTCCATCCGACCATTAGCCTCCACCACCATCACTCATGACCATCAGTCAACCTCCTCCCTCTCCTCGACAGCCAACCACACGAGCCTCACGATAATCAGCAACCCCCCGAGCCACATGATCATCAGCCACAACCACCTATATACGACCACAACCACCCGACTACCACCACCCACGACCTCCTCCTACTCCAACCCGACCTCCACCTCTACCACCTCCATCAACATAACCACCATCAACCCCGACCTCCTCCTCTAACACATCAACCTCCACTATCATCATTCACCACCGTCACCTCCCTCACGGCCATCAACCCCCGAGCCGCTGTCGCTGCTGCTACAAGCCACTACTGTTGCTGCGAGTTGTTGCTGCTGCTGTGCTACTTGGCCGGAGCACCCACCCACCCTCCGGAGATAAGCCGACCACAGGCTGCAGGCCGAGCACCCCCTTCCTTTTTAAGATTAGCTCTAGGTATATTCACCTCCTCCTCCTTCAACTTTTTGTGGTTGCATGAGAACCCATGATATTATAAACCCTATTATCTCCATGTTACATATAATTTCAGATTATATATATATATATATATATATATTAGTTGGAATGGTATTTAGTGATATTAAATATTGCATGAGCTAGGTTGTTTAGAATGATACTTATATTTGTGTAGTACCTAGGTTCATAGACTAGTTTATCATATATATATATATATATATATATATATATATACCTTAACCTAATAGTTAGAATACGTGATTTGTGTTACACAATATTTTGAATTATAAACACGTATTGGTAGCATAGCAGCTAGCTGACTTATTATGCACAATATTTGAGGATATTTTATATACTTCTACATGGAGACCTAGAGGGTTAACACTATTAAACTTGTCTTGGAGAATAACTTAACACCGTTGTAATATTTGAGATATGTACATTTAGAGGGACATGACACTTGTGCATCGTTAGACTCTTGCACCCTCGACCCTTCTAGTTGACCGGTTATAACCCCTACTTGCGTTAGCTTATAAGTGACGTATAGATGTACTTTTGTACATACTAGTATAATTACTGATTGTTATTATATATATAGGATCATCGGATCTTTCGGGCGAGGCTTCGGGAGCCGGACTTTGGCATTCACAGCTTAAGAATTCAGGCAAGTATACCTTGCCTTATTTATTGTTTAATTCAAGTTATTAAATGTTGCATGAGATGTTATTATAATTATTATTTATAACTGTATGCGTCCGAGAATGACTCGGGTGCAGTCGACGATTGCGTCGATGAGTAGTTTAGCAACTTAGACTCTGGCAGACTCACCTACTGTTGTGGAGATATTCTGATATCTTCCTAGACCCTGACACTTCTTACACATATTACGATAACAAACTCATATTGGAATACGAGTTGGCATACCCGACTAGCTATCGGTGTGTGTGACATGCATCACGGTTTAGTGCATAGTCAGGTTAGTCTAGTTATTTGAGACCTGGCATGTTAGTTACGTAGTATGCACGTCAGGTATTCGACTTGTATATTTTTATTGGGCAGGGAGGATAACTGGTAAGCGTATGGGATACACACATTGGAATCCGTAGCATCCAGAGGAGCCACGGATCCAATAACCCCTTTTATTCAGATAATGCATTCTTCAGATCGTTACGGACATTTATATATATATATATATATATATATATATATATATGCAGATATATCGATTTTTCGGAATGATGGACGTTATATGTGTAGATACCATGCTCTTCGGAGTATTGGACGTTATGCCTACACCTACCCATATGTACCAAGGTTGTCCTTATATTGCATTCACTTAGATGGTTAGTTCACCCCCCTTACTTATTCAGTATTTATATTCGGCATATATTTTTGTATCTTGTTGCGTCTCTCTGAGGACCTGGTTCCCTTCCATATTTGGACGAGACGTACTATCCGACCGTGTACAGGCCCGGTCAGGAGGCGAGGTACGCGACTGAGGAGGAGCTTGAGGTGTTACCTCGGAGTTTCCTTGATCACTGGTAGGCCTTCCGCCTAGGGCTGGAGCATCTTTATCTAGCTAGTCAATGTTCTAGTCTACTATTCTTATCTGTCCTTCCGTACTCTTATTTCAGTATTGTATTTAGTGGATTTTTTCCCATCAGACTTATTTTGGTTGTATTATGACATTCAGACTTCGCACTTATTTCCAGTATTTATTTTAGCACTTCTTATTTATATTTTATGGATGAGATTAGATATTTACATGTTTTATGTTAGCATATTAGACCTGATAGTAGTTTAGGACAGCGTAGTACGCTTCATCGGGTCCATTAAATTGGGAAATCCATCGGAGGCGTATTAGTTGGCTATTATTACGTGGCCTGGTCTCTTGTATTTTGGGACTAGGGCATGACATGGTTTTAGTGGTGGCCTATGCAGGTCTATGTTTATCGCTTGTGGTATGGTATCATGCCCAGCAAGCCTGCAATAGGATAGAAATTATTAGATCTCATCCACCTTTACTACAGTATTTGAACCTCCTTCGTATCTAACTACTTAAATATCTGCATCCTATTTTTTTTTCGTACTCTTTAATTGTAGTTATATCTCTTTGCAGAGAGATAAACTTGCGTAGTGGACGAGGGAGGATACATCCCTGGGACCACCTGGAGAGAAGCCACCACCACAGGTCCCGGTGATACCTCAGGCTCCGTTGATACACAGGCGCTAGACTTCTCAGGCCAATTCGATACAGCAGTATGAGGTCCAGACTTCACAGGCTGTCCCGATACTACCCCTCGAGGGTCAGACTTCGAGGGCCACGTCGATGCCGCAGCCCGAGAGACCGACATCTCAGTAGACTCCTACAGCGCAGTCGGAGGTTCCTTTGCCACCAACTCCACCCTTTCCACCTCAAATGCCAAAGTCAGAGGGACAGCCGCAAATATTCTAATTTTTTCAGGCCATGATGCAGGCGTAGTGGCATCAGGCCAAGACTATGAGACAGAGCTTGATGGCAGTTCTGGAGAGGCCACCTACCCCAGCACCTGTACCAGTACCTATACCTGTTCAGCCAACTGGTACTATTCGAAAGTTTCGTCAGATGGGCTCGGATACCTTTTCGGGCACCAAAATCGCAGAAAAGATCTCTGATTGGGTCGCCAACACGGAGATGCTGCTGGAGGCTTCTCAGCTACCTTCGGACCTTTGGATGACAGCAGTGAGGTCCCAATTGAAAGGTAATGTCCATCACTGGTGGGACTCTATGGAGCGCCGTATCGACAAGAAGAAGACATGGAAGAAGTTTCTAGAATACTTTAATGCGAAGTATTTTTTGGCTATGGTCAGGAAGGCACTATACTCTAGTTCCTACACCTGGAGCAAGGGAACATGACTGTAGACGCGTATGATGCAGAGTTCAGTCGTCTTAGTAGATTTGGTATTGCCCTGATACCCAATAATCTAGAGAAGGCCAGGAAATTATATTATGGTCTGACTTATAAGCTACAGAGGTACACTACCACCCAGGCAAGGATCTCTTACGAGGAGGTTCTGACAGAGTCTAGGATTCAGGAGGTTATTGGCAGAGGATCGAGGCATCCCAGTATGGTCGTACCAGCCAGAGCTCATCCCAGAGCGGGATGACCGATCCATCGTCCGGGACCGCAGACACAACAGAGGCTAACACCATACCAGCACAAAGAGTTCCCGACTTGTCACCATTGTGGCAAGAAGGGACATGTTATCAAAAATTGCCGGAAGAATCTGGGATTGTGCATGATCTATGGGAGGAGTCAACACCTTGCCCAAAATTATCCACAATGTAGGGATGCAGCACTGCAGACAGGATAGAGGCCAGTAGCACCAGTCCAGAGGATACTACCCCAGACAGGAGGTCAACGTCCACCTGCACCCGGTAGATTTCAGAGGGGACCACCCTTGGCCCCACAGGAGGCACAGTTTGATCGAGCCAGACAGCAGGCCAGAGGGCAGAAATGCGGGCAGGCCATTACACTAGTAGTGACAGAGGAGGAACCAGAAGGGGAAGCTATCACAGGTACCATTTTAGTTGCATTATTACCTGCGACTGCATTATTTGATTCTGGTGCTACACTATCTTTCATATTTAGTAGTTTCGTAGCAATTCATAGTGTAGCTACTTCCCCTTTACATAAGAGTTGGAAGATTCTTACCGGAGGAGGTATCATACCGGTTACTAGTAATATTAGAACGTGCTCGGTAGTCGTGTGTGTTCGGGAGATGATAACTCAATTTTTGGTATTCCCGATGCCAAACTTTGATGTTGTGCTAGGTATGGACTGGTTGATCCAGTACAATGCCATACCGGATTGTCAGAGGGGTAGCATCATTTTTAGACCGCCAGATCACCCGGAGTTTGAGTACATGTGGGAGACCATCGAGCAAGGAGTTGGCTAGATAGCTAGAGTTTACATGGCTATGGAGATAGTACCCCCACCGATAGTTGCAGAGTTCAAGGATGTATTCCCGGTGGAGTTGTCAGGCCTACTGCCGGATATAGAGGTAGAGTTCACTATTGATTTGGTACCTGGAGCAGCACCGGTATCTTCAAATATGTACCGGTTCGCGAAGAGTGAACTGGATGAGCATAAGCTACAGTTAGAGGAGTCGATGAGCAAGGGATTTGTTCGTCCTAGTACATCACCCTGGGGAGCACCAGTGTTGTTTGTACCAAGAAGGATAGGATATTCCGTATATGCATTGATTATAGAGCTCTTAATGCTTTGACTATCAAGAACAAGTACCCCCTATCGCATATTGATGATTTATTCGACCAGCTGACAGGAGCAGTGGTGTTCACGAAGATCGACTTGAGATCGCGATATCATCAGGTGAAGGTGCGAAGAGAAGATATTCCAAAGATGGCATTCAGGACTCGCTATGGCCACTACAAGTTCTTCGTGATGCCTTTTGGACTGACGAATATGGCTGCAGTATTTATGAACCTGATGAACAAAGTCTTCCACCAGTATTTGGACCAGTTCATAGTAGTCTTCATCGACGACATCCTGGTGTATTCAAAAAGCTACGAGGAGCACGGGGAGCACTTGAGGATAGCGTTGAAAATACTGAGGCGTGAGAGGCTCTATGCCAAGTAGAGAAATTGTGAGTTCCTCCTAGACCGTGTCTCTTTTCTCGGACACGTTATCTCAGGAGAGGGTATTTCAGTAGATCCAGCAAAGATTTTATCAGTAGAGACATGGCCGACCTCTACCAACGTCTCGGAGGTGAGAAGTTTTCTAGGACTTGTCGGATATTACCAGAGGTTCGTAGAAAACTTCGCAAGGATCGCGGAGCAAATGACCCGCTTGAACCGCAAAGAGCAGGAGTTCATTTGGACAGAGAAGAGTCAGATGTGGCATTCGATGAACTGAAAAAGTGTCTGACTACGGCACCTATTTTTACTATACCTTATGGACCTGGAGGATTTGTGATTACAATGATGCATCAGGGAAATGATTAGATTGTGTCTTGATGCAGCATGGGAAAGTTATGGCCTATGTCTCTAGGCAGCTGAGGACCCATGAGAAGAACTATCCCACTCATGACTTGGAGCTTACCGCAGTGATCTTTGCCCTGAAGCTTTGGAGGCACTACCTATACGGAAGGCGGGTAGAGATATTCACATATCATAAAAGCTTAAAGTATGTCTACACTCAGAAGGACCTAAACCAGAGATAAGATGTTGGCTAGAGGTGATGACAGACTTTGAGATTAAGCTACAGTACCATCCGAGGAAGGCCAACCTGGTAGGTGACGTATTGAGCAGCTGGAGAAGTTTGGTATAGAGGTTATTATGCCCGGAGCAGATGGCCAGTTATCGAGTTTTCAGGTGCAATCGATATTAGTTGAGAGGATCAAGGCTGCCTTGCCAACATTTGCCAGATTCCATAGACTTCAACAGAGAACAGAGGTCGGGATGTAGAAAGGATTGCGCATACATGAGGACGGGACTTTTAGATATGGAGATCGTCTCTATGTTCTAAACGGAGAACTTCGTCAGGAGTTGATATCGGAGGTGCAAAGTTTAGCATACTCTATTCATTCAGGAGGCACAAAGATGTACAGAGACTTGAGGCAGTTCTATTGGTGGCATGGAATGAACAGGGAGATAGCCCACTTTGTGGAAGTGCCTGGTATGTCAACAGGTCAAGGCTGAGCATTAGATGTCTGGAGGTTTACTTTAGCCGCTCCCGATTCCTGAGTGGAAATGGAAACACATCACTATAGACTTCATTACGGGCTTTTTGATGAGTCTTAGTGGTCGTTATGCGGTATGGGTGATCATGGATCGACTCACCAAGTTCGCTCACTTTTTACCTTTCAGAGTTGGGCAGTCTACAGAGGTCTTAGCAGAAATGTATATAAGGAAGAACGTACGATTACATGGGGTGCCATTCAGTATAGTATCTGACAGGGATACGAGGTTCACATATTACTTTTGGCAGAGCATGCAAGAGAGTCTCAGTACCCGCCTGAAGTTTAGCACATTGTATCACCCGCAGACGGATGGCCAGTCCGAGCATACCATTCAGATACTGGAGGATATGTTATGGGCGTGCATGCTTGATTTTAGTGGATTATGGGAGGACCATTTATATTTTGTCGAGTTTTCCTACAATAATAGCTATCAAGCGAGCATTCAGATGGCTCCCTATTAGGCATTATATGGCAGGAAGTGTCGTTCCCCAGTATGCTGGAGTGATATGGGCGAGAGGCAGATTCATGGACCAAAGTTGCATGTTCGTATAGTGGAGAAGGTAAAGCAGATTCAAGGGCACCTGCGAGGAGCACAAGACAGGCAAAAACATTGGGAAATACACACCGATGACCCCTAGAGTTCCAGGTTAGAGATCGTGTGTTTCTAAAAATCTTGCCTACCCGAGGGACCATCAGGTTTGGAGGCAGAGGAAAGCTAAGTCCGAGGTACATTGGACCATTTGATGTGTTGGAGCGCATCGGAGAGATCGCCTATAGTTTAGTATTGCCACAAACATTAAAAGGAGTTCATGATATCTTCCATGTATCTCATTTAAGGAGGTACATGTCAGATCTGAGTCATGTGCTTGACCACTCATAGATCACTGTCGGGCTGAGTTTGTCATATCAGGAGGATCCTGTAGAGATTCTGGACAGGAGCAAGAAGGTGTTACGAGGTCAGACTATCCCTCTAGTTAGTGTCGCATGGAGGCATCATACACCAGGCGAGTCGACCTGGGAACGAGAGGATGATATTCGGTAGTGTTTCCCCTATCTCTTTGAAGGCTTAGGTATATAGTAGCATTTAATTCAGTCAATAGTTTATAACATATGTCTGTTTTAATTTTGAGGACGAAATGCTCTAAGGAGGGTAGATTATAAACCACCTTGACCAAATTTAGGTCTAGTAGGCTTAGAGAGAGAGACTAGGGTTAGTTTTGAGCCATTTAGAATTAGAACATGGTGTTTAAATTAATGTACAAAATTTTGTATCACTTGGTGCGCCTTACCATGGTTCCGATATTTGGAGCACTACTCTAGCTTTTGCTTTCAAACAAATTTTACACACTTGCCCTAGACGTGCCAACCTTCCATTCTGACCTTTGTTTAACTCATAAATACCCTCTTTTGTACATTATTTTAGTCGTACAATATTAGTTATAAATATCTATTTTAAAATCTAAATAAATTTAACTTTGCATCTTTGTCCGTTCCAATCAAAATTGAAGACACAACCTCGACCCGTTTTGTGCAACCCAATTTATGACAATAATCTATTCCAAGTTTACTATGTCCATGACACTTGTCCCACCCAATTTAAATTATATGCACTTCCAATTAATTAAAGAACACCTTTGAATTTATTTTAACTAAATTGGTGCAATGACTCAACCTAACCCAAAACTAGACCCAATACCAACCCAAACCCCTACTCATACCCTCATGGTTCAAACAAAACACTATCCACCAATTTTCTCCACTATAACACACCCAACATTATGATTTTCCTCATCCAATCCCAATTCTCCTTTACTTGTGCAATTTCTAAACTATTGGGGGCCTTTGGGCAAATAAACAACTAGTTGTCCATCTCTTATTGGAGCAAAGCAATGAAGAAAGCCCTTATTCATGCCTTGACCAGTCATACCTCCATTTTCCCCCATTTTTTTATGGTATTATGCAACACATTACACCCAAACTTAATTCCAACCCTCCATTCAAATTTAACCTCAATCCTACCACTCATTCCCTCATGACAAGCCTTCCCTCATCCCTAAAAATAGAGGAAGGTAGCCAGCCCTAATCCCCATGCTCACTACTTCCTCTCTCTCCTTCATTAATACACTCTCTTTCTCTTTCTCAAATTTTAGCCAAAAATACCTCTCCCCTCAAAAGAACAGCCGAAACCATCATTCACCACTACCTTCTTATTTCCCTCCCCCTAGGAGCGACAACCACCCTCACCCTCCTCCTCCATCTGACCATCAGCCTCCACCGCCATTACTCACGACCATCAGTCAACCTCCTCCCTCTCCTCGACAACCAACCACCCGAGCCTCACGGCCATCAGCCAACCCCTCAAGCCTCATGACCATCAACCACAGCCACCTCCATCCGACCACAACCACCCAACCACCACCACCCATGACCTCCTCCTACTCCAACCCGGCCTCTACCGCTACCATCACCTCCATCACCACAACCACTATCGACCCCGACCTCCTCCTCCAACACATCAACTTCCACCACCATCATTCACCATCGTTACCTCCCTCACGGCCATCAACCCCTGAGCTGCTGCTTCTACAAGCCACTGCTGCTGCTGCGAGTTGGTGTTGCTGTTGTTGCTACTGTGCTACTTGGCCGGAGCACCCTCCCATCCGCCGGAGATAGGCCGACCATGGGCCGCAGGCCGAGCACCCCCCTTCCTTTTCAAGATTAGCCCTAGGTATATTCACCTCCTCCTTCTTCATCTTTTTATGGTTGCATGAGAACCCATGATATTATAAACCCTATTATCTCCATGATAAATATAATTTCAAAAAATATATATATTAGTTGGAATGGTATTTAGAGATATTAAATATTGCATGAGCTAGGTTATTTAGTATGACACTTGTATTTGTGTAGTACCTAGGTTCTAAGACTAGTTTATCATATATATACCTTAACCTAATAGTCAGAACACGTTATTAGTGTTAAACGATGTTTTGAATTATAATATTGGTAGCATAATAGCTAGCTGACTTGTTGTCACTACCATATTCTGAAAACAGGGGTAATTTCAACTTTTTACAATATTTAATATTATTGTAGTTATAATTAATTAATTGCATGAATAGTATATATTTAAATTAAATAACTGTGTGATGTGTACTTTAATATATTATAGACAGTGTTCATTTGTGTTTGTGATGGTAGACTTGACCTAGAAGCCAGTAGATGAGCACCTGTCGGAATTATGGAATTTTGAGGTTAATTATTTTATTTTAGAATTAATTTATTGGAGGTGTAATTAATTACTGTATTTTATTTAATATTTGCGCATTGCCTTTGCTTCGATATTTGAAGCGCTACCCCGACTTTTGTCTTCCAACAAATTTCATAATCTTGCCCTAGACATGCCCGCCTTCCATTTTGCTATTTTTGCAACTCATAATTTTGCTTCCTGTGCATTATTTCTGGCCGCACAAAAATTATCGCGGACGTTATTTTAAATTCCTATTTTGTATCGTTGTGTGTTCCAATCGAAAATTGGAGGCCATCTTGACCTAATTTTCGTGCGGCCCAAATTAGAGTAATATTTTGTTCTAAGTCTTCTTCAATATTGGTATTGATGACCTGACCTGATTTTGACCCCATGTACCCCTAATTAATTGTTGAACACAACTTGCATTTATTTCTATTTAAATTGAGGATACCATTTTATCTGATTTTAAAATCCCCATTTAATTCCAGTGCCCTGCAAATTCAGCCCATACCCATCTTACAGCGTCCCCTGACCCTACAAAACATCGGACCCCGAATCGCCCACCCAATTTTTGTCATTTCATGTGTTTATGAAATTTCCCAAATTTAAGGGGTTAAATTGCAAATTGGCATTTTGTGGCCTCACCCAATTATTTTAACTAATGAGGGAACCTAATATTATTTGTAGCCCTCACCCTCAATTCTACATGAAGTAATTCCCTTCATGATTTAATCTAGACCACTCATTTAGAGGGTCAATCACAACCCTCCAACAAATCCCCTCATCCCTATATAATGTCTACATCCTAAACCCTAATCCCTAGGCAACAACCTAGAAAACACCACCCCCCTCAAGCCTCCATCTCCCCTCAACCCAACGTATGTAACTTCTTCCTTTCTCCTTCTCTTTCCTTTCTTTCTTTCTCTTCTTCTTTTCTTCTTCTTCTTTTATTTGTTTTTGAATTCAAATTGAGAGGAGAAGGGGGGGATACTGTGCATTGTCCCCTTTCCCCCCATATACTGTTCTCCGGCCGGCTTCACGGGCCGAGCCCGACCCTCCGGACTCCCTGCACCCGATCCCGGCGGCCTGCGGCTGCTCCTCCCCGGCGGATCCCCCGACTGCTCCGGCCCGGCGAGTCCGCGACCCCATCCTCCTAACTCCTCCCTTCCGGCCCGAGCCACTGCTCCCTCTGGTCGACTCCAGCCGGCGGCGACTGCTCAGCCCGGCGGCCCTCGGTGAACTCCGGCGCCCCTAGATCATCTCCCCCGGCCTGCTGCGCTCCCCGGCGGCCGTACTCCGGCGACCCCTCCCCTGTAAGCTTCTCTTCTTCTTCCCCGTCCCTCTTTATATACATCTATACATCTATATATATATATATATATATATATATATATATATATATATATATATATGTGTATATATATACGTATATATATACGAGTATATATATACTATATGTATATAAATTGTAGGTACTTAATTAATGCTTCAATATGTGAATATATAGAGTATGTAAATTCTTTAGTAATGTAATGTATGTACATGTCTATTGTCTAATTAATAATTAAACATAATGTATGGTATATGTAATATATTCATGTATATATATAACCAATGTATATTTTGTATATATATTAATAAATGTGTATAGTATTATTTTAAATTAATGTTTAATAGTACATGTATTTGTATATATTATTGATGTGTAGATTTATATATATAAATATAAATACGTATATGTGAATTGGTGTGTATTAAAATAATACTTAGTGTATATGTATTCATGTACATACAAGTATTATCTTAGTATATTTTCATATGGAATATATGTAATAAAAATACGTATTTTTGGTAATTGATATATATATATGCACCTATATATATGTATATGGTAAATGTATTAAGACTGGTAAGGTAGGAATTTATAATGTGAATGTATATTATTTATTTAATTTATGTTTAATATGTATATATGTATAATATATAAATACATTGGTAATGCATGTTTTAAAAGAGGTAAATTGGTATATATTCAAATAAACGTATTTTGGTGTATAGTATGTGTACTTCAATTAATATATATATGTATTCTGGAATAAAATATATCATGGTTGGTATTTGTATATATATATACATATATACTTTGTACATACCATTAAAATATTTTCTATATATATATTCTAAAAATGCACTTTTGCACATATAGGATATGTACGCATTTGACATGTGTTAATATATAAATGAACGTATTTTGGTAAAAATACAACTATAGCAGTGTATTTATATTGGTATATATATTTTAGAGATATACATATATTAGGTTAAATTCTTTTGTGTGTATACAAGTATTTTTATTAAGTTTATACATATATGCAAGTATCACTTATTTTAAAAGTATATATTATGGGTATTTAACCAAGGTGTATGTATTAAATTTAACTGGTATAAATGTAAATATATTATGTGTATAATTATTTTGATATATATTGGTATATATATTTTGTATAAAAACCTTAGCATATTTTAATATATATATATACTTATATTTTGTATATGTATTTAATTTGATGTATATACTGTAAGTACATATGTTAATTAAGATGTGTATAATTATGTATCTATCTACTAGGTGACCCTAGTTGACTAGTGCCCTGCCTGGCATAGCCCTAAGGCCAGTGTATTCTATTGTGTGTTAGTATAGCCCCTAATACAAGTGTTATGGTGATATGTTTATAGGACTGTTGGTTTACCAGGGGATACTCTGGAACAGGACATCCATAAATACCAGCTAAGGACCGAGGCAAGTACATTCTCTGATAATTTCCAATTCTTGATAAATTCTATAAGTTCAACAATCATGAAATGTTACATCTGAATCTTTGACACTGTGCTACACGGACTAGTATAGCTTGGATCTGCAGTCATGAGATGTTACCTTGATTATCGTATTGACATTGTACACGACATGTATATTTAGACATCGTACATGATAGACTTGACTTGCTCGTGTATCGTGACGTGTCATGGTTGGATCCACAGTACTAGTTGGGGGCGGGGAAATTGCTAGTGAGAAATGTGATCAAATACCTATCGTACAAGTTTATATTATTGGTGTTAATCATTCGCCTCACGCATGATTAGCCAGGCCATGTAGCAATCGTACAAGTCCCAAGCCGATCACATTTCAAAGCTACAATTTCAAACCCTTAGAATAGTTACAGTTCTCTATTTTAAATCATATACTACATCACCCGTATATGATACTGTTCCTTGTTCTTTTTAATTCCATACATGCACTGACTGTATCATATTGCCTGTCTCTTTATATTACCTGTCTCTCTTAAATTGCCATTTTAATTATTTCACTGTCTTCTCAGTAGCTAGCATGACATGTTTTATTGTATTATAGACATTATCAATTAATGGAACTGTTATTTGAGATTGTGCTTTGCTCCTTCCTGACTGGAAACATTTTTCCAGACTATGCCTTAGAGGACCGCTGTCCGACACTTATGGTGAGTAGCTGCAGACTTGATAGTAGTTGTGATTCCAGGAGGTCTAGTTGGAAATTACTATTTTTAGTTAGTTCCTTTAACAGTCTATTTGGTTCCGGATTTGTCTCCGGCATTTGATGATTCTTGGATATTGTTGAGTTAGAATATTACTTATGTACTTGTGTTGTGCTTAATTTAGTTTTATTATTCGAAATCTTATCGTGCTGTAATCCTGTGATTGAGTATGTGTTCATCTTATTTGTGTCATCCGTGCCTCCTAATGGAGATTGGATGCTTGCGTGACAGTAGTTAGATAGTATCAAGACATTGACAGCGTTCTACCGCCGATGCTGCGGCGTAGGCTGGACGTACCCACGCACTCGTGCCCCTAAACTGGGTGCGGGTCGTGACACGTTTTTAGTGGTGGCCCATGCAGGTCTGACTTCTCGAGTTGTGCGATGTTGTAGTAGTGTGGCATCCTTGTTATACTACTGCGTACCTGCTATTGAATATAGGACATAGGATACTAGGATGAGAGAGGATACTCAATCACAAATTCTTGAAAGATTTCCTGGGATGACCCCATGAGAATCTTATTTTCAATTTAAATCTTTCCTTGTTTCCGTCCTTCCTCACTTATTGATATTGAGTTTAATTCTTGTTGACCAGTTGTTAACTTTAATTCTTGATATCGTTGTGGAGTTTTGATTTCATATCGAGGTGAATTTTATGGGCTAAAATTTACGGTATCATCTGATGACGTATATTGATGAGGACAGTGAGAAAGGTAAAACGTCTACTTTGATTATGGAACCTAGAATTTATCGCAGCCATATTAGCTATCGTGACGAGAACGTAGGAACCTGACTTGGATGTACATACTGTAGTTATGAAACTTAGGATCTCTCGCAGCCATACCGGTTGGCGTGGCGAGGATTCTAGATGGCATGATTATAGAGTTGCATACCATAGTTACGGAACCTGTCGTTTATCGCATCTATGCTTACTGGTATGGCAAAAATTCTGAGCGTCATGATTTCGGATAGACGTGTATGATTATCAGGTTGTATCTTAAATTGGTCCTTAAAGTATCATCTCAAGACTTATCCATTTTGTTATTCCAGGACTTTGTTCCATCGCTTCTTTTCTTTACTAGCAGTAAAGATACCTTCCGTCCTTGATCCAATTCCTTTTGAGATTATTTTCTTTGAGGATTCCTTGTTAGTGTGATAATTAGTGACTTACAATTTTGGTTGTGTCTTGTATTAGTTTGACTGAGTGTGACTTGTGAGTTTGTAAGTGCTTCTTAGTTGGACCTGGGAGCATTAGGCATTAATCTAGAGATACCCATAGCATAGTACCTTGTAGCAATAGTTCTATGATAGGTGTTATTATAATTAGTATTGGTATTATAGAAAGTGCAAGTGATCGTGATTTGTAATAAGTTTGATGAGTTAATCTAATGATGAAGCTAGCATCACCATACCAATAGTGCTAGTGATTCTATATCAAATATTTGTTGAGCAAGGTGCAAATGACAGTAAGTACTTCGTGTGATGACAAATAGATTGGTGTATTAAGTAATATAGATAGAAAATCATTGAAGAAAAATGTGAGATGATAATTTGGATTATTGGAAATGATATTGCAAGTAATCCGGGCAGAACAAATTTCAGTACACAGCTGAGGTTGTAGATAATTGGTGTATTTTGTGTGGACCTTGAGTATTAGAGACTGGGAGTATCTATATGTATGCTTGTGGATTTAAATTCATAATTTGTAGAGTGGAAATGAATTTCAATTTTTAAAGAATTTTTGAGGAGATGAGATTTTATGTTATTAAATTTTGAGTATTCGAATTCAATTCAATAAACATAGTCAAAGCTGTAAGGATTTTTAGAATTGATAAAAAAATTTCACCTCAATATTTAAATAATTGACCTTGAGGAAAGTATATGCAATTTTACTTTAAAATTTATTCGAGGAGTTATTTTGAGGAATTTTATTTGAGGATAAAATCTTATAGTGAGAGATATATTAGTATATAACAGTTGAGGTGCATGTGTAAGGATTTGTTTTGAGCATGATTGAGATCTCACTGCCAACTTACTTGGGTGTCAATCTAGGGTTGTAGTAGAGAGAGCAGTACTTAGTATAGTGTGTTGCAATTGATATGCACTTGAGTGATAAGAATAACTAGTATCAACTATTGCAGTAGGTAAGGAAGCTAGCAGTGAGTATGCTTGTAGTAGAGTGTGGTACCTAAAGAGATAGAGGTATCAAACTTTCCATGCATCATTTGACCTATGATTAGGTTAGAGATAGGAGATATTGCAAGTGGTATGTTAGCAGTTTTTTCTTTCTTTCCTCATGTTCCTTTTTGTCTTCTGATTGATTGATACCTTAGTACCGTAGCTTGTATGCATGATTTCTTGTTATAATTTAGTTAGTAGTACCCCTAATACAGAGACTGCAATACCATGACAAAAGACACCATGATCATACATATTTCCCTTAGGTTGCATGTTGTATGGTTGTAGGTAGAATTCTCTTAGACTTGATTGTTGAGGATTTAACTGTATTAAAGATTAACGAAGAGATTATGACTTGACAAAGAGAGACAAGGTGCCTAAAATTTTGAGAAAAAAATATTAAATAAAGAGTTGGAAATTTAATATGGCATAATTGAAGTTTTGTTAAATCATTGATTATGAAATGATTAAATTTATCATTGAATTTGAGGAATTTAAGAAGGCCATCGATATATTTATTGGACTGCAAGTTATGAACTTATATCTTGGATATTGTATTGGAGGTTTCATAAGAATTACATCGTTGCATATTATGTGGAAAAAAAAATCGAGGAATAAGAACACAAATGGATTAGTGTTGAATTCAAATTTTGGGATAGGATTCAATTTTAGAAACATGCATTTATTGAATTTCAATTAGAGGATTGAATATTAAATTCTTGTGTTTCGTTATTAACTTAAAATTTTGGAGGATATTGTGATAAGAATGGGATTTGATTTATATTTGAAGATTTTTAGGGATATGATATTTTGAAGAATATTGTGAAATAACAATATGGAGTAGTTCATGATTATATGATTTGATGAATTTAATTTTGATGGTAGTAAATAAATAAATAAAACAATTGAGGATTAAAAAAAAAAAAATAATCGAGGATAAACATTGATTAAACAGAGGGTTAAAGATTTAACATGGCAGAATTTATGATGTATTAATTCCAGGAAGGATATGATATGATTGAGGTTACCATTAGAATTTGAGGAAATTTAGAGAGATTATCACTATAATTATTTGATTGCAAGTTATGGAAATTTTAAAATGTTATATTTGGATGTTGCATTTGGAAAATCCTTAAGTATCGCATTGTTAATTATTTTGAGGAAAGAGGAAATCGTGGAATAAAAATTTTGATAGACTAATGTTTGAATTCAAACTGTGTGGGATTTGATTTATATTTTTATAATTGTGCATTGATTAAAATCAAATTAGAGGAATGGATATTAAATTCTGACTATTGAATTATTAACTGAGAAATTTCAGGGAAATTTTGATAAAAATAGACTTTGATTTCATTTCGAGGATTTTCAGGAATGAAATAATATCAGAATTTTTGAAAAGACCTTGTGGATTATTAAAAGATTTCATGGATGATAAATTTAAATTTGAGGGAAATAATAATGTGTATGAATAAACGCTACCTTGAGTATTTTGAATTTCGAGGACGAAATTTTTTAAGGTGGGTAGACTTGTCACTACCACATTCTGAAAACAGGGGTAATTTCGACTTTTTACAATATTTAATATTATTGTAGTTATAATTAATTAATTGCATGAATAGTATATATTTAAATTAAATAACTGTGTGATGTGTACTTTAATATATTATAGACAGTGTTCATTTGTGTTTGTGATGGTAGACTTGACCTAGAAGCCAGTAGATGAGCACCTGTCGGAATTATGGAATTTTGAGGTTAATTATTTTATTTTAGAATTAATTTATTGGAGGTGTAATTAATTACTGTATTTTATTTAATATTTGCGCATTGCCTTTGCTTCGATATTTGAAGCGCTACCCTGACTTTTGTCTTCCAACAAATTTCACAATCTTGCCCTAGACATGCCCGCCTTCCATTCTGCTATTTTTGCAACTCATAATTTTGCTCCCTGTGCATTATTTCTGGCCGCACAAAAATCGTCGCGGACGTTATTTTAAATTCCTATTTTGTATCGTTGTGTGTTCCAATCGAAAATTGGAGGCCATCTTGACCTAATTTTTGTGCGGCCCAAATTAGAGTAATATTCTGTTCTAAGTCTTCTTCAATATTGGTATTGATGACCTGACCTGATTTTGACCCCATGTACCCCTAATTAATTGTTGAACACAACTTACATTTATTTCTATTTAAATTGAGGATACCATTTTATCTGATTTTAAAATCCCCATTTAATTCCAGTGCCCTGCAAATTCAGCCCATACCCATCTTACAGCGTCCCCTGACCCTACAAAACATCGGACCCCGAATCGCCCACCCAATTTTCGTCATTTCATGTGTTTGTGAAATTTCCCAAATTTAAGGGGTTAAATTGCAAATTGGTATTTTGTGGCCTCACCCAATATTTTAACTAATGAGGGAACCTAATATTATTTGTAGCCCTCACCCTCATTTCTACATGAAGTAATTCCCTTCATGATTTAATCTAGACCACTCATTTAGAGGGTCAATCACAACCCTCCATCAAATCCCCTCATCCCTATATAATGTCTACATCCTAAACCCTAATCCCTAGGCAACAACCTAGAAAACACCACCCCCCTCAAGCCTCCATCTCCCCTCAACCCAACGTATGTAACTTCTTCCTTTCTCCTTCTCTTTCCTTTCTTTCTTTCTCTTCTTCTTTTCTTCTTCTTCTTTTATTTGTTTTTGAATTCAAATTGAGAGGAGAAGGGGGGGGATACTGTGCATTGTCCCCTTTCCCCCCATATACTGTTCTCCGGCCGGCTTCACGGGCCGAGCCCGACCCTCCGGACTCCCTGCACCCGATCCCGGCGGCCTGCGGCTGCTCCTCCCCGGCGGATCCCCCGACTGCTCCGGCCCGGCGAGTTCGCGACCCCATCCTCCTAACTCCTCCCTTCCGGCCCGAGCCACTGCTCCCTCTGGTCGACTCCAGCCGGCGACGACTGCTCAGCCCGGCGGCCCTCGGTGAACTCCGGCGCCCCTAGATCATCTCCCCAGGCCTGCTGCGCTCCCCGGCGGCCGTACTCCGGCGACCCCTCCACTGTAAGCTTCTCTGCTTCTTCCCCTTAACTCTTTATATATATATATATATATATATATATATATATATATATATATATATATATATGTGTGTGTATATATATACGTATATATATACGAGTATATATATACTATATGTATATAAATTGTAGGTACTTAATTAATGCTTCAATATGTGAATATATAGAGTATGTAAATTCTTTAGTAATGTAATGTATGTACATGTCTATTGTCTAATTAATAATTAAACATAATGTATGGTATATGTAATATATTCATGTATATATATAACCAATGTATATTTTGTATATATATTAATAAATGTGTATAGTATTATTTTAAATTAATGTTTAATAGTACATGTATTTGTATATATTATTGATGTGTAGATTTATATATATAAATATAAATACGTATATGTGAATTGGTGTGTATTAAAATAATACTTAGTGTATATGTATTCATGTACATACAAGTATTATCTTAGTATATTTTCATATGGAATATATGTAATAAAAATACGTATTTTTGGTAATTGATATATATATATATGCACCTATATATATGTATATGGTAAATGTATTAAGACTGGTAAGGTAGGAATTTATAATGTGAATGTATATTATTTATTTAATTTATGTTTAATATGTATATATGTATAATATATAAATACATTGGTAATGCATGTTTTAAAAGAGGTAAATTGGTATATATTCAAATAAACGTATTTTGGTGTATAGTATGTGTACTTCAATTAATATATATATGTATTCTGGAATAAAATATATCATGGTTGGTATTTGTATATATATATACATATATACTTTGTACATACCATTAAAATATTTTCTATATATATATTCTAAAAATGCACTTTTGCACATATAGGATATGTACGCATTTGACATGTGTTAATATATAAATGAACGTATTTTGGTAAAAATACAACTATAGTAGTGTATTTATATTGGTATATATATTTTAGAGATATACATATATTAGGTTAAATTCTTTTGTGTGTATACAAGTATTTTTATTAAGTTTATACATATATGCAAGTATCACTTATTTTAAAAGTATATATTGTGGGTATTTAACCAAGGTGTATGTATTAAATTTAACTGGTATAAATGTATATATATTATGTGTATAATTATTTTGATATATATTGGTATATATATTTTGTATAAAAATCTTAGCATATTTTAATATATATATATACTTATATTTTGTATATGTATTTAATTTGATGTATATACTGTAAGTACATATATTAATTAAGATGTGTATAATTATGTATCTATCTACTAGGTGACCCTAGTTGACTAGTGCCCTGCCTGGCATAGCCCTAAGGCCAGTGTATTCTATTGTGTGTTAGTATAGCCCCTAATACAAGTGTTATGGTGATATGTTTATAGGACTGTTGGTTTACCAGGGGATACTCTGGAACAGGACATCCATAAATACCAGCTAAGGACCGAGGCAAGTACATTCTATGATAATTTCCAATTCTTGATAAATTCTATAAGTTCAACAATCATGAAATATTATATCTGAATCTTTGACACTGTGCTACATGGACTAGTATAGCTTGGATCTGCAGTCATGAGATGTTACCTTGATTATCGTATTGACATTGTACACGACATGTATATTTAGACATCGTACATGATAGACTTGACTTGCTCGTGTATCGTGACGTGTCATGGTTGGATCCACAGTACTAGTTGGGGGCGGGGAAATTGCTAGTGAGAAATATGATCAAATACCTATCGTACAAGTTTATATTATTGGTGTTAATCATTCGCCTCACGCATGATTAGCCAGGCCATGTAGCAATCGTACAAGTCCCAAGCCGATCACATTTCAAAGCTACAATTTCAAACACTTAGAATAGTTACAGTTCTCTATTTTAAATCATATACTACATCACCCGTATATGATACTGTTCCTTGTTCTTTTTAATTCCATACATGCACAGACTGTATCATATTGCCTGTCTTTTTATATTACCTGTCTCTCTTAAATTGCCATTTCAATTATTTCACTGTCTTCTCAGTAGCTAGCATGACATGTTTTATTGTATTATAGACATTATCAATTAATGGAACTGTTATTTGAGATTGTGCTTTGCTCCTTCCTGACTGGAAACATTTTTCCAGACTATGCCTTAGAGGACCGCTGTCCGACACTTATGGTGAGTAGCTGCAGACTTGATAGTAGTTGTGATTCCAGGAGGTCTAGTTGGAAATTACTATTTTTAGTTAGTTCCTTTAACAGTCTATTTGGTACAGGATTTGTCTCCGGCATTTGATGATTCTTGGATATTGTTGAGTTAGAATATTACTTGTGTACTTGTGTTGTGCTTAATTTAGTTTTATTATTCGAAATCTTATCGTGCTGTAATCCTGTGATTGAGTATGTGTTCATCTTATTTGTGTCATCCGTGCCTCCTAATGGAGATTGGATGCTTGCGTGACAGTAGTTAGATAGTATCAAGACCTTGACAGCGTTCTACCGCCGATGCTGCGGCGTAGGCTGGACGTACCCACGCACTCGTGCCCCTAAACCGGGTGCGGGTCGTGACACTTGTTGTGCACAATATTTGAGGATATTTTACATACTTGTACATGGAGACCTAGAGGGTTAACATTATCAAACTTGTCCTGGAGAAAAACTTAGCACCTACATGAACCTTAGTTGACCTTGGTTGTAATATTTGAGAAATATACATTTAGAGGGACATAACACTTGTGCATCTTTAGACTCTTGCACCCTCGACCCTTCTAGTTGACCAGTTATAACCCCTACTTGCATTAGCTTCTAAGTGTCATATAGATGTACTTTTGTGTGTACTAGTATAATAACTGATTGTTATTATATTTTATATTATATATATATGATCGTTGGATCGTTCGGACGAGGCTTCGGGAGCATGACTTTGGCATTCGCAACTTGAGGATTCAGGCAAGTATACCTTGCCTTATTTCCTGTTTAATTCATGTTATTAAATATTGCATGAGATATTGTTGCAAATATTATTTATAACTGTATGCGTCCGAGAATAACTCGGGTGCAGTCGACGATTGCGTTGATGAGTAGTGTAGCTACTTAGACTCATGGTGTAGCCTAATTTCTTGGCCGCATGGTATAGCCTAATTTCTTGGACTCATAGTGTAGCTACTTAGACTCATGCTGCACTTTCTTGGCCGCATGGTATAGCCTAATTTCTTCTGAGTCGACCTTGGGGCACATTATTTCTTTTTTGCGGCCGCATGGTCATTCTGATCTATTCTTAGTCAACTTTGGGGTGCATGTTTGTTGAGTGCATGGATCCAGATTTTCCATGCTTCTACAAGACCCCCTTTAAAGTTTTCAAACTGATAAGTTTGGAATACTTTTAATAAGAAGCATGGACGAGAGGACTTTGGGCCGTATGGATGGCGGGCCACATGGACAAGTCTTTATCAAGCTGTCAAATCTCTATTTAATACATGATTCGGCTCGATCCTTGAATGGATCTTCTTGGGATTCTGCACCATCTCTTATTAAGGATCCCGAAGTAAAGATTTCTCAAACGATATAAGGTTGAATGGAAAACCTAAACGTTGCCATCATAATTAATGCTGACAACACATCACAAAAATTAAGGGGTCTCCACCATCTTCTTTTCCCTATAAATAAGGGTTTTTACCGACGAGAGAGAATTTTTTCTCTCTGCTCGAGTTTTCCTCTTTTATTGGAAATTATCAGTGTAAACTTTGGGCATCGTACGAGAGGTAATATAGATGTAGTACAATGTTACAGTTTATTAAGGATATTCCACTAGGGGATCTTTGGTAGACCTATTACCTTTTGCACACTTGGGTGCAAGTAATAAGTTCGAAGTAAAAATCCTATCAGAGGTAATATGGACATAATATATTTTATGGACAATTACTTCTTACGTACCTGTGCAAGTAATAGATTTGAGACAAGCCCTGTCTGAGGTGATATGGACATGGCAGGTTTTGTAGACTTAACAACGCTGGCATACTTAGAGTTAAGTACGGGTGATAAGTTTAGATGACAACCGATATCAGAGGTAATATAGATGTGATAATTTATAGTCAAGTAGGGATGTTTGCTCTTAGGTAAGAAGGATATGGAAAACTATACTAGGAGGATATGAGGATGATAGCGCAGAGGTAATGTGGACGTGAGCTAATCGATAGTCGTACAGAGAAGTTAATTACGATCATGGTATTTTTGTAGAAAAAAAAGAAAATGAGCTAGTGGTAATATGGACATGGTTGTTTTCTTTGGATGGAAAAATGGGCAGCTCATAGTTCAGAGGTAATATGGACGTGAACTGTTTGCTTCCATTGAGGACATCCCACTGGGGGATCTCTGGTAGACCTATTACTTCTTACGTACTAGAGTGCATGTAATAAGTTCAAAACGGAACTTTATCAGAGGTGATATAAACGTGATATATTTTGTGGACTCATTACTTCTTGTTCACCTGAGTGTAATTAAAAGTTTCAAGACAAGACCTTCCAGAGGTGATATGGATGTGACAGGTTTTGTGGACTTAACATCGCTGGCGTACTTAAACTTAAATATGGGTGATAAGTTTAGATGATGACCGATGTCAGAGGTACTTTGGACATGACAATATATAGTCATACAAATAGGTTTGCTCAAAGGTAATACGAACATGGAAAACCCTACTGGGGATACTCAGTTAGGACAGTAGTTCAAAGGTGATGTGGACGTTAACTAATGCCTAAAAAAATTGATTGTGAGTAGTATACCAGAAAGTGTGGATAGACCTGATGGTTGCTCCACTATAGAGTTTTTAAGGATCCACTATCTGTTGCGTATTCATGATTATCAATGGCTTTCATCAAACTTGTGTGGCAAAGGAAGTGCATGTTGTGCTTACATACTTGTCGATGATGTATGACGGAAAACGTACACTGTATATTTTGTTTGCCCCCGCTGGTAAGGGGAGTAAAAGTCTAGCTTAGACATAGTACTTTTCGACAAACTTGTCGTTGATATGCATCATGAGAAAGTTGTCATTGGGTTTTGCGAGCCGGTAGGCGCTGTTGGAGAACATGTACTCCATGATGATTGGACCCGCCCATTTAGGCTAGAATTTATCGGCCGTCTTGTGGGTCATGAGCATTGGTCTTCTTACTCTCAGGACAAGGTCACTTGGTAAGTCCTCTTCTTGACCCATTTGTTGAAGGCTCCTGAGAGGCACTTGGTACAGCTCAATTCATTATTGAGCTAAGAGATATTTTTTGTCAAGTCCTTCTAACTCTTGTAGCCGTCGGGGGTGATTATCGTCAACGGTCAATTGGTTCGAGAGGGCCACTCGGAGCAAGAGAATTTAGATCTCGAGAGGGAGGACTACGTCACTCCCGTAGACTAAAAAGAATATCCTGGTGCCGGTAGGTGTCCTTACCGTTGTTCGGTAGGCCCAGAGACATTCATCCAGCTTCTTATTCCAGTCGCGCTTATTGGATGACACAAAAAATTTCATTAGCTTTATGATGGTCTTGTTGAATGCTTTCTCTACACCATTTGTTGTTGGGTTATAGGCCGTCTAGGCTACATTCTGGATTTGATTTTTGTCACAAAACCAATAAAATGCATAACTTGTAAACTGTGAAACATTATCGTGGATAATCCTCCGTGTCAAGCCGAAGAGGTATGTGACGTGATGCATGACAAAGCTAATCACGTTTGAGGTCTTAACTTCATCGAGTGGAACAAATTTCGCCCATTTATAGAAGTAGTCGGTGATAGCCAAGATAAAATGATGTCCCTTAGAAGAAGGTGGACTAATTGGCCTGATAATGTCCATTTCCTATGATTAAAGCAGCCAAGATGTTACCGTTGGTTGTAGGAATTCTAAGGGCTGGTGGTTAAAGTCTTCTTGGATTTGGCACACTTGGAACTTTCTCGCATAGTCAACAGCATCCGCTACCATTCTTGGCCAATAGTAACCCATTCTAAGAAGACAGTCCTGTAGCTTGGGTTTGGGCTGATGGACACCGCAAATCCCATCACGAGCCTCACAAAGGGCGTGCTTCACTTCTGTATTTTATAGTTATCATAGTAGAAGGTCGTCGTAGGAATGACGATACAACACTTTGGTATCTGTATCTTAATAGAACCGCAGGAAACATCTTCTGATGGAAGTGGCTTCCTTTGGGTTCTCGGATAGAATTCCATAGACTGTATAGTCGATGAATAGGAGTCTCCAGTCTTGGGAGTCGATGTTTCTTTACTGAGTAGCTCAGGCACAGACATAGATTATTTTTTGGGCAGACCAGCTCTTGACTGACAACTGTGATCAACTGATAGGTTTTGACCGGGACTGATAAAGAGACAGCGAGGATGGCCAGGGCGTCAACCTCAATATTTTATAGCCGAGGGACGTGCTCTATGAAGAACCCCTCGAAGGTGGAGATAATTCCAAGCACGACTTGCTGGTAGGGAATTAAGTCCTCCTGTCAGACCTCGTATTCACCCCTGACCTGATAGACTATCATTTTGGAATCGTCGTAGGTTTCCAAGTAGTCTAATCCCACTTATTTAGCGAGTTAGAGCCCAATGACGAGGGTATTGTACTCTGCCACATCTGGAGCAGATCTATGTGAAGGAGTAAGAACAGTTGATGACCAGATTATATAAAAAAATCAGTACTATCCCGACGCCAACAAATATATTGCCTTTGGGCCCTGTTATTGAAGTACCACCAAAGAACATTCGTTAAACGGCTTCTGTGCTTATGGTCATATTTGAGGCTGTTACTTCATCTAGAATCTCCTTATAGAGCTTCCAGGTTTCGTTACAGGGTGGGCTGCCACAAAATCTGTTAATACTTGTCCTTTGACCGCCTTTTATGGGATAAATACCATGTCATATGGTGACAACAATATTGCCCATATGGCTAGCCGAGAGTTGAGCACTCCGGATTTAGTCATTAGGACCCTGAGAGGATTAATTCGTGAGATCACATGGATTATTTGTCCTTCCAAGTAATATCGAGTATTTTAAATGGCGAAGACCAGAGCGAGGTACTCCATCTCAACAGGGTTGTATATATGCTTTGGGCCGGCCATTATTCTGTTGAGATAGTAGATAGCATGTTCGTGACCTGCATCACTTTTTTGGGCTAATAGAGCTCTGCGGGAGTGATCCATCGCCCGCACATATAGCAAGAAGGGTATTCCTATAACAGGGGCCACCAATATTGGGGGTTCATGAGGTACTCCTTGATGTCATCGAAAGAGGGCCAATATTCTTAATTCCAGACAAAGGAGATTCCCTTCTTCATAAGCTGAGTGAACGATTGACAACATCCAAAGAGGTTTTATATGAACCTCCTGATGTATGCTAGTCTTCCTTGAAGTCTATGAAGTTCTCTAAGGATTTTTGGTGGGTACATTTCAAGGATGGCTTTAGTCTTGTCAGGGGCCATGTTGATACCGTTCGAAGTTATGACAAAATCTAGGAATTTGTCGTTGAAGACTCCCAGAAAGGATTTGGTAGGATTCATCTTGAGCTAGTGCGCATGCATCCGGTCAAACACAGTCTTCAAGTCTCGGAGGAGATCATCTTTGGAGCAACTCTTGATAGCGATGTCATCAACATAATACTCCACTGTCTTGCGTAAATGCTCATGAAAGATGGTGTCCATAGCTCACTGGTATGTAGCACCTGTGTTCTTCAGATCGAAGGCTATGATTGTATAGTAGTATACTCCTATTAATATTTGGAACAATGTATGCTTCTCATCGTTAGAATATATCTTGATTTGATTGTAGCCTGAGAATCCATCCATGAAGGACATGCATTCGAAGTCACAAGTATTTTCGATCATTATATCTATGATTAGAAGAGAAAACTCGTCCTTAGGGCATATCGCATTTAGATCACAAAAGTCGATACAGATCCGGATCTTCTCGTTCTTTTTGACGACGGGAACGATATTGGCTACCTAATATGGATATTATTCTTCGTGGACAAACCCACTAGCAATCAGTTTGTTTACTTTAACTTTGATGGCATTCATGATGTTCGGCCAGAACCGTCATTGTTGTTGCTTGACTAGATTGGCGTTTGACAAGATGTTGAGCTTGTGGACCATAATATGGGGCCAGCCCCGGCATGTCCTCGTAACTCCAGGCAAAGATATCGATGTATTCCCTGACGAGCTATCACAGGGATTTTTGATCCTCATTTAACAGACTTTTACTGATAAAGATAAGTTTAGGGGAGGATTTGTCGCCCAGATCAATTTGTACGACTTTGTCCTTAGTGGAAGGTTCTCATTGTTCGAACCGCATCTCCCATTGTGCATCTAGGCGTTAGGCCCATGGCTTTATTTCAAAGAGTTCAGGTGGATACTCGTCGTCTCCCTCAGGGTTATCTGATACCATGCTGGCAGACAATGTTTGTTTGAGCATCTCTCCGATATTGATGTCGGAGTCCCAAGAGGAAGATTCAGAAGAGTGAGAGTGTATCTCATCTTCTTCATTCGAGCCTTCGGGGGTCGTAGGAGGTATGATGTACCCTAAGCCATGCTTGGTCTTATGGTACTAATCCTCGGACTTGCCTGCAGGAAACTGCAGAAGTAGAGGCAGTCGTCGTCCTTTGTCATAGTTTAAGTCCCTAGTGGCTTTCATATCGTATTCTATTTGGGTGAGATAATTGGTTTGAGAACTGTACCGGTGAAGTGATATTTTGCCGGTATCCAGTTCTGACTCCAGTTCTTCTAGAAAGGAGGATTGGAGACTTTTTACTCTGCCAAAGATGATGAGTTTGTCTCCCCTCTTCCTTATTGGAACTATGAAGTAGGAATTTTGACTGGGGAGAACCCAGTTCACTGCATAGGTGGAAGTCACATGTGTATGCAGGTGCAAGCCTAGACCGTACTCCGTGGAATATAATGTGCTGAGATGTGCGACATCCGAGTAGTTCAAAGATAGCCCTTTATTCATAAAATAATTTATCTTATTCTAAAAAATTACATCATCAAGAGAAAGAAAGTTAGTATGAGTGGCTACGTACTCCTCCAGTTTGTCCTTTCCGAGATCTACCCCCAGTGCAAACGACATCTTTGGAGGTCTCCTGCACAGCTTTACCACTAGAGGTTCGGAAGTCGTAGCAGGTGCCGAATCATCCTTCAGTAGTTGACTCGGTCTATGAAGTCGAACGACCAGAGTCTCAGGTACTTTCCTGTGCAATTTTACCCTGAGGGAAGGGGCTGTGTCGGGATCTCTTGCTTTGAGATTGACTCTCAAGGGCTCATCTGATGTTGTCCCAGTCTCTGCCTCATCGTCGGCATCATTGCCACATTTATCATAGTGGACTTGCTTGAAGAGGAACGAGTTAGAGTAATAGGCCTCGACCTCTTTGAATGGATCAACATCGACAAATTTTGTCTTAACGATGTCGTGATTATCCACGTACTTCAAGCACTGGTGCAAGGTTGATGGCACGATCATACATTGATATATCCATGGACGTCCCAATAGGATGTTGTAGGATACATTTACGTCTATGACGCAGAAGGTAACCTATGTTTTTAAGTCGCTGATCTGACACTTCAAGCGAATCTTTCCCAGAAGTAGCTCCTCCCTGCGTTGAAGCCACTAATGACAGTATTGGTTGCTGTCAGGCAATACATCAGGATGCCCAAGTTCTAAAGTAGACTCCGTAAAATAATGCTGATTGACGAACAGGGGTCGATATGCATCCGGTCTACCTTGATGGCGCCGATGTACCCTATGTAATACAGAGGAAGATCATGCAGATTATTCTTCAGCAATATGTCTTATTGCGAGAACGCGATGTTGGGTATCACCTCTATCACATTATTGCAATAGGGGAATGTAGCAGGATTCTCAGGTGGCGGCTTGACTTGTTCCAGGTAGGTGGCGACATTCTGCAATACCTCACTCAGAGCAATCCGAGTGTCTTTGGAGAGTCAGAGAAGCTCGAATAGTAACAACTTTGCTGGAGTATTGTCCAGTTGTGCCAAGATATCGAAGTTGTAGGGCTTCTCCAGACCCTGAGAGGTATCTTTGTGCAGCAGTTTGTCGAATCAAGTTTTATTCTGCTTGGACTTGTCTGCTGCTGGAGGCTGGGATAGACTTGAATTGGATGAGGCAATTGGGAGTGCACCATCGTTAGGGATATCGTACTCTCGTTGGTAAGACAGTCCTGACCTCGTTGTTCCTGCTATAGCTTCTTCGGGGGGGATAAAAACCGTATAGTAGGACTTGGATTTCTTGCCCTTAGACTTGGTGGCAGAAGGTGTTGCCTGCTGCATTAAGTCAGGAGCAAGATCTGGATGAACCCACATGACCTCCCCTCGTGATGCGGTGAGAGGAATCATCCCGGATGTCTGGTCATGAGCTGGAGGGAGATTTACAACCTCCAATGTTACCCTGGGGATCAGGATTACTCCGTCTTGGGCTTCCGTCGTTGAAAAGTTGTCGAACTAGAGAGATACCATGTTAGCACAACTGTTTTGTTATCGAAATCAAAAGTTAGGGCCTTTGTATCAAGCAGACACTGGATGTACAACTTCAGTGCGTAGCAATCATGCATTGCATAGTAGACGTATCGATGGTAGTGGCAGTACTTTAGATTATTCACATTGACTGCTTCAATAGTATGCTTGACGTCGGGGACCCGAAGCTTGTTTTCCTTCATTAGCACTTCGAAGATTGTTATGACATCGTCATCTTCATAGGAATAAGTTTTCTTTGATTTTGGAGCCTTTGCGGGCTTTTGCTCGGGCTTCTTGGTTATGTTGGCGACTAGGGCCTGCTTCCCCTTGCCATCCGGTGCTATTATCGATGTTGTTGTTGCTACTGTAAGGGCATTTTTTCCTATCATCAGAGACGAAGATCTATATTCCCAAGAGATAGGCATCCTTCACCTTCTTCTCAGCACTAACAGCATTTATGATGAATGACGTCCAATTTTTAAACTTAGAGTCGCTCATCCAGAGGCTGACTGTGGAAAGGAGATTTCTCGGACAGGTGTCCATCAGTTTGGACTCAGGGTTACCGGGGGATAACTTTAGCTCCACTCGATATACTCCCATACAGACTCTTTCTCTCTTTGCATAATATCTATTAAAGAGGACATCGTCATGTCATTTCCTCTGTCGTAGACCCGAGCAAGAAAAAGACTTTTGAGATTGTTGAACGACAAAATATAGTTATCCTGGAGGCTGCAGAACCAATTGAAGGTTATTCCAGACAATTCCCTGGCAAAGAGCTTTGTTAAGAGGGCATCATTGGGAGGTAGATGCCTCGTTGTCATCTCAAAGTAACTCATGAACTGACGGGGAGATGTATTCCTATCAAACAGAGTCAAGTTGAAGGGCTTATACTTGGGAGGGTACGGTACATCTCTTCATTCGAGGGGATACGGTTATCGGATCCTAAGCTCGCGCAGTGAGTACCGATTGGTCATTGAGTCTAGGCGGGCTCGGAGTTATCGGACCTCCCACATTGCTTCTTGAGCTTCATTGGCTACGGAAGGAGCAGATGATTTGGGCAGGGGATGATTACCGCCAGCGGGTGAAGCAGATGCATTTGAATCCCCGTTGGTCCCGTGGTCCAGGCTTGCTTGACCAGAGGCCCTAGCTAGTTTTGAGGCAACATTAGCCTTGATCTCCAGCATTATCTGGGTCAAGGCCTGTATTGACGTGCTCATGGTTTACATTATGGACTCGAGGGTTTTGAGGCACTGTCGATCGTTGGAGCCCTCATGATCATCCTCTGCCATGTATATTGTTCTCACATGGGAAAAAATAGATGGGACGATGGACGTAACACTTTTTTCCTCGGACTCTTGCTGTGAATAGTTCCTGGAAAGTTGGTAGTGCCGCATCTTCTTCTGACTCGGAGGGAACACTACCCCCAGTATAGGAAGCTGCGTCCGCTTGACGAGGGTAGCTACCCCCAGGGATCTCAGCATCTGTGCCTTGGGAATCACCGTCTTCTCGGAACGTCGGATTGTCATTGAGGTCCGGTGGATTACAACCCCCAGCTTGTATAGCCACCTAGGGTCCTAAGTAATAACAACCCCCAGCGACTAACTACTTCTTTTTTTATCAGGTGCCCAGAGAAACACCTTTTGCGGGTTCCGCTGCCTTTCCTCCTTGGTTCCGTCTTCTTGACTCACTGGCCAAGAGCGACGGACTGGAGGTATTGGACTTCTGATCTCCCCTCATGGAGGGAGCCTTCCAAGAAGAATAACATGAGACGAGGGGCATCTCCTCTGCCTCTAGTGGTTTTACATGTTCTCCGGGTTGCAGCCGAGTGGGTGCGCTTGATTACAGCCACTGGAATGTCGACTGTCTTTTTGTAGGTGTTGCTACTTTGTTATAGTAGTAGTTGTTGACAATGTTGGCACAGTGACTCCCGGGGGAGGATACTTCGTATGCCGTAGTTGTTTTCTCATTTTACGCTTGTGATTGATCATGTTGCACAAGTCAAGCGAGAGCTGATTTACCTTTGTACTTTACTTTTGAGCCCTGGTAGACCGAGCACATGGGTGCGTAGGTATTGAATTTGCTTCCTGACCTGGGTTTTGTACAAGAACTTTTTCTAGGTTCCTGATGTCACGACCCGCACCCGGTTTAGGGGCACGAGAGCGTGGGTACGTCCAGCCTACGCCGCAGCATCGGCGGTAGAACGCTGTCTAGGTCAAGTGCTATCTAAACAATCTCACGCTAGTATCCAACTCCATAAGGAGTCGTGGATATCATAAAATAAATCTAGAAATACTCAATCACAACTACAGCACGATAGGAAATGAAGAAATAAAAGAATACAGCACAAGTCTAATGATAACATAACATACCTGCAATCCTTAACTTCCAATCCCCAAGAGTCAGAACCCAGTCTACTAATGTCACAGTCTGGAAAAATATTTTCCAGTCAGGAAGGAGCAAAGTACATCTCTAACTAGCAGTTCTATATAAATGACATAAACTATGTAGCAGTTCTAGATGGAAACATACCAGATGCATGTGTAAGTACGAGAATGTACAATGAGAGAAGTACTGGAAATACTGTAAGTAAATGCAGGAAAAGAAACAATATGTCCATGAGCAAGAAACCTATGACTAAGTGTGTGAGTACTAGCTTTAACATGTGATCGGCTTGGGAACTTGATCAGGCTGGTTACATGTGATTAGCTATGATTCATGGAAGGTCAGGCTAACCGTTGGTTAGCTATGATGCAGGGAGAGGTCAGGCTAATCACACGTAACAGCTATGAGGCATGGAGATGGTCAGGCCGCACCCGACGTGAGATGTGGGGTGAGCTATGATGCATGGATAGTTGGGTATGATCACATATCTACACTAAAATACTCCCCAAACCCCCCGACTGGTATAGTAGATCTAATCATGGTACGCTATGGCACAGGATTCCCTAGGAAGGTAGCAAATCTCCCCGGGAATCAGTGTCTGTACATGCACAAGATAACAAGGGAAACAAGACTTGTACAAGCTACACCATGAATAAGGAATAACATCTCATGACGAGATCCGTGTATACCAATCCGTGTAACCAATGTGTCGAGAACATGGATATTTACACTAGATACAGTGAACATAGGAGATATCATAAATTAGAAACTAATCAGAGAATGTACTTGCCTTGGGTCCTTAGCTGGTAAAACCAATGTCCTGTTCCAGAGTATCCCCTGGGTAAACCAACAGTCCTATAAACATAACACAAGCAAACCACATTCGCATCAGATGCTACACTAACACAGTCAAAAATACTGGTCTCAGGGCCATGTCAGACAGGGCACTAGTCAACTAGGGTCATCTAGTAGGGACACGTATATAATATACACATATTATTAATACTTACTATATTTATACATGCACCAATTTAAATGTATTTACAATATATATATATATCTTTTAAATACATATTTGATTTATACTAGTTGAACATCATATATGTATACTCATACATATGCTAAAATACCTTTAAAAAAATATATATATAAATACTAAATTGATTACATATACTAGAAATACGTATTTACGTATATAAATCATTTCGAACTTATTTTGAACAATAACTTCAAATAAAAGTTTATTTATAAAAACTAGAATTTATGTAAAAGTCAATATTTTTATATCCATGGAAAAATTGGTCACCAGCCCAATAAACTAATTTCTGAACTCATTTTATTATTGAAACTATATTTTTAATAATAATATAAAACCCAAGATTTATTATATTTAACATAATCAAAAACCCTTTTAATTTAATACGTAAAAATGAACTAATTACATGAAATCACTAAACTAATTATATGAAAATACTAACTAATTAATTAATAGTTACTAACTAATTAATAATTAATTACTGATTAATAATTTATTAAAACTTAATTACTGAATAATTATAACTAATATAATTAAACTAATTGATTAATTATAACTAATTAAGAATAATTAACTACCCTAATTACATGAAATTTCTATACTAATTACATTAATTTACTAGACTAATTATAAATTCAATTAACTAATTACATAAAATAAACTAATTATATAAATAACGAATTATATAAAAAATGAACTAATTATATAAATTAATTAACTAATTAATGAATTAATGAAACAATTTTGGGTTAATTAAGCTAATTATAATTTACTAAACGAATTATTAATTAACTAAGTTAATTAATATAATCCCTAATATAATCCCTAATGTAAGTCTGAATCGAAAAGAAGAAGGAAAGGGAAGGGGCTCACGGGATTTCCGTCGAGGTCGGCCGGCCAGGGCGTCGGCGAGGCGGTCGACGTGGAGCTCGAGGCAGCGGGTCTGCTCGCACCGAGGCGACGGCTTCGACTCTGCGAGGCGGTGGCGGTGCTCGACTTCCAGCGGCGGCTTCGAGGCGGCTCGAGGTCGTCGTTCTCCTCGGCGGCGGTGCGTTCTCGACGACGGGTCGTCGGCTGGCTCGAGACAGCGGCGGCGGCGACTTCGTGGCTCGACGACGGGTCTTCGACTCAGCGGCGGTGGGAAGTCGACTCGGCGGAGGCTGGATCTGCAGCGGCGGCGACGCTCGGCCCGAGGCGGCGCTCTGATCGAGGTGGCGGCGCTCGGATCGAGGTGGCGGCGCTCGGATCGAGGGGGCGACGGCTTCGAGGACGGCGGCTCGGCGCTCGAGGATGGCGTTCGACGAATCTGGCGGTCACCGGCGGCGGCTTCGACCCAGGGCAGCGACAGCTCGAGAGTAGCGGCTTCGACGACGGGTCTTCGACTCGGCTGCGACAGGGCAGCGACGGCGGACCTTCCAGCGACGGCCACCGGCGATGGTTAGGTTAGGTTCTGTCGTGTGTCCGGGGTCGGGTACGTGTCCGGGATGGACACGAGGGTCTGTTGTGGGGGACGTGTCCGGGATGCCGGACACGGGGATGCTGATCTGTGGGCGTGTCCGGGTTTGCCGGACACGGAGATGCTGTGTACAGGGGTTGATGTGGAGGTGGTGTCCGGGTGTGTCGGACACGGAAAGACTGGTTGTAAACTGTAAATCTGGACACAGGAAAAGAAATGGATATGGTGGGACACCCGGGGTCGGACCCGAGGCCATCACGGCTGACACGGTGATGCTGGACACACGGACACGAGCACACAAAAATGGTGGCTGTGGCTTTGAGGGAATTTGTGGAGGCTAGTCAAAGAATTGAAGATTAGGGTTTCTAGGGAAATGTGAGAATGAGAACCTAAATAGGGAGAGATGGTGAGGGATAAAGGGCTGCGGGTTGGCCCAATAATGAGTGGCCCAGAATTAGTACATGATTAAGTTCTTCATGTGGAAAAGGGTGTGGGCTAGTTAATGGAAATGGCGACTTGTAAAATTAAAGAACAAAGGTTATAATTTCAGAAAATATATTTTTTTTTTTTTTTTAGGAAAGCTAGCTAATTTTCAATTAGCTACTAATTTAATACATTTTGCAAAATCTTAAAAAGTATGACATTTATTTATTTACTATCCCAATAAATAAAAATCTATTTTATTTTATCAACTAGTCTTTTAAATAACTATTTAGTTAAAACAATAATTTTATGACTCAAGCCAATAAATATTTGAAACCAGAAATATATATTATTATTTATTTATTTATTTTGTAATACATCGTCATTTAGGAAAAAATGATTTTTATAAAGATTTTTAAATTACCTTCTAAAATCAAACATCGTTCAAAATCAAATAAAATTTTCAAGGAGAATTATTTTATAAAACTTGATATTTTAAAATAAATTAAAATCTAATTATTTTGGAAATTGGAAATCGGAGGTTACAAGTCTATCCACCTTAGAAAAATTTTGTCCTCGAAATTTTAGGAATGACTAGGATAGAAAAAAATTGTTGTTCATAATGATGAATATATCATTGAAGAAAATATTTCTATAAGGAGAATATTTACCAAACAGAAGAAAACATGAAGAAAAGTAAATATGGTTTAAGACAGGAATAACTTGAAGGAATTATGGCTCGGCCTTGAATCCTCTAGAAAGTTTAGGTTTGGGAAGTAGACACGATCACTGAAAACAGATAATTGGAATAATGCACGTTGCCTTTCTCAATCTTGTGATTCATCATTAACTAATATCTATAAAAGTTTCAAATTCCACAAACTTTATTAGATTAGATCCTAAAATTTCTGAATCAAAATTTATTACATGTCCAAAAATCCTTATTATCAAATTCGAGTTTGTTTATCTTAGCATCAACTATACCTCGATTATTTTCTTCGGTTCAAATGTTACTGTCATGGTCAAGATTTTAATTTAGATCACAACCTCAATATACCCTGATCTAACCTTACGACCTTCAATTATACGATCCCATAATCAATTATATTAAAATCTTCTTTACCATGAGCTTTATTTCATTCCATATTTCTTTATCCGTATGTATAATGTTTCCGAATTTTGAACTATATATATATATTTTTTTTTCATCCTCTGAATTTATTATCCCAATGTAAAATTTTTACTACTCAGTCCCTCAATATTTTAATTTAATTCCAGTCGTATCATAATCTCCTCAAATTTTGAGTAAATAACTGAATACAAAATTTACTATCCAATCCAAATCAATGCATATTCATAAAACTTAAAAATTTGCATCCCAAAATTTAACTTTAACACTCATCAATCATCTAACTAAATTCAATTGATGCTTATTCCAATCTAACTCCTCATCCCAAGAATTTAATTTGACACTATTCCATTTACGATTTTATTTCCTGCTTTTCTTTTTTCCTCAATACTCAACGATGCGATGCTTCCAGTATCTTCAATGCAACATTCATACTATATAAAATTTCTATCTTGCAATCAAATAGATAAAATGATAATCTCTCAATTTCTCAAATTTTTAATAATCAAATCAATCATATCAAGACCTCCTTAAAATTAACAAATCCTCAAATTTTTGGCTCTGTGAATTTCTTAATTCTCCCTTTAAGTAATTGTTTGTCCTCGAATTTCAATCATACCTCGATTTTCATAAAATCAATGATCCATCAACTCCGTTATAACAACCCTTAAATCCTTTATTTAATTTAATGCTCATCCACAATTTAATCCTCTTGTCTCTTTTGTCCGTCATAACCTCGTCATAAATCTTTGCTATGGTCAAACCCAATGATCATGGTTTAAGAAAACTCTACCTACAGCCATGCAATTTAAGAAAATATAGGTCATGTGTCTTGTCATGGTATTTCAGTCTCTGTTAGGGGGTACTACTAGTTATATTCTAACAAGAAAATCATGCATGTGAACCACAGTACTAGGAAAATCAATCAATCAATCGAAAGGCGAAAGAAAAGGAACATTAGGAAGGAAGAAGGATCATGTTAACATATTACTTGTAGTGTCTACTATCTCTAACAAACACTTAACTCTAGCACACTAACAATTTTCTATTCATGTACACTGGTACCCATATCAACTAATCATATTTTAATATTCATATTTACCAAAAATTAATCCTCCAAATAATCGTCAAGGTTTAACTTCCCGATCAACTTAAAATAAAATGCATATACCTCCTCAATATTAGATATTTCACATCGAAATAAAATTTAATCACTTCTAAAATCTTTGTAGCCTTAACTATGTTTAGTGAATCAAATTTAAATCCTCAATATTTTAACAACATAAAATCTCAACTCCTTAAAAATTCTGAAAATTTAAAATTCATTTCCACCTTTTAATTTATAACTCCTCAATATACATATGAGTGCTCACGGTCTGATACTCAAGGTGCACTCAATACCTCTATTGTTTAGAACTGTGTACTAAATTTGTACTGCCCGAATCACTTGCACTATTACCTCCAATGATCAAAGTTATCATCAACGGTGTTTTCTTTCATAATTTCAATTTATGTCAGCTGGTATATCATCTAATTATCATCACACCGAGTGCTTACTGTTACTAGCACCATTTTCAATAATCCTTGATATAGAATCATCGGCACTCTCGGTATTATATCACTAGCTGTATTAATGGATTATCTCATCAAGCTCATTAGACTCATGATCACCTGTATCCTCTATAACACTCATGTTTCTTTACTCTCATGGGTATGTGTATGGTTCCTCATCTCGATGGTTGTATATGTATTTCCTTCAATCCTTTAAAGCCTATTAAACTAGTCCGTGATACGCTTCACAACTTCCCTTACTAATCCTGATATTTCTCTACTTATGACATCTCATTAAACCCTTTATACATATACATTTCTTTACCTTTAACATTTTCGATATCAATCATCCAATTGGACATCATGCTCCATAACTCCTTAACACAATTCCCGGATACTTAATCGTTTACATAGATTACTCAATTACATAATCGTGATTATCCAGGACGGGTAATTGGCTCTGATACTGACTCTGAGAACTATCACTGATACTCTATACTTTCCTTAACTCTCAGTCTCTAATGACACTACTCCTAGAATCATTGGTACAAGGTACTATGCTAAGGGTTAACTCTAGATTAAAGCCTACTGCTCACATGCCCAACTAAGAAACACTTACAACTCACTAGCAACACAGTCAACACTAATACAAAATACAGACAAAATTACAAGCCACTAATTATCATACTTAACAAGAAATCCTCAAGGAATAGGAGCTCAAAGACTGAATTGAGGACAGAAGGTATCTTTACTGCTAGTAAAGAAAGAAGTGGTGGAACAAAGTCCGGGAATAACAGAAATAGATAAGTCTTGAGATGATATTTTAAGAACCAATTTAAGATACAACCTGATAATCATACACGTCTGTCTGAAATCATGACACTCAGAATCCTCGCCACGCCAGTAAGCATAGATGCGATAAACGATAGGTTTCGTAACTAAGGTATGCACTCTATAATCATGTCGTCTAGAATCTTCGCCACGCCAACCGGTATGGCTGCGAAAGACTCTAAGCTTCATAACTATAGTATGTACATCCAAGTCAGGTTCCTACGTTCTCGTCACCACAGCTAATATGGCTGCGATAAATTCTAGGTTCCATAACCAAAGTAGACGTTTTACCTTCCTCACTGTCCTCATCAATATATGTCATCAGATGATACCATAAATCCTAGTCCGTAAAAATTCATCTCAATTTGAAATCAACTCAACAACGATACCAGGAATTAAAGTTAACAACTGGTCAACAAGAATCAACTCAACAATGATACCAAAATTAATTTAATAACTGCTCAACAAGAATCAAGTTCAGTGACAACAAGCGAGAGCGGACGAAATCAAGGAAAAAGATTTAAATTGGAATAAGATTCTCAAGGGGTCGTCCCAGGAATCTCTCAAGAATTTGTGATTGAGTATCCTCTCTCATCCTAGTATCCTATGTCCTATATTCTATAGCAGGTATGCAGTAGTACAACTAAGACGTCGCACTACCACGACATCGCACAACTTGCGAAGTCTGACCTGCATGGGCCACCACTAAAACGTGTCACGACCCGCACCCGGTTTAGGGGCACGAGAGCGTGGGTACGTCCAGCCTACGCCGCAGCATCGGCGGTAGAACGCTGTCTAGGTCAAGTGCTATCTAAACAATCTCACGCTAGTATCCAACTCCATAAGGAGTCGTGGATATCATAAAATAAATCTAGAAATACTCAATCACAACTACAGCACGATAGGAAATGAAAAAATAAAAGAATACAGCACAAGTCTAATGATAACATAACATACCTGCAATCCTTAACTTCCAATCCCCAAGAGTCAGAACCCAGTCTACTAATGTCACAGTCTGGAAAAATATTTTCCAGTCAGGAAGGAGCAAAGTACATCTCTAACTAGCAGTTCTATATAAATGACATAAACTATGTAGCAGTTCTAGATGGAAACATACCAGATGCATGTGTAAGTACGAGAATGTACAATGAGAGAAGTACTGGAAATACTGTAAGTAAATGCAGGAAAAGAAACAATATGTCCATGAGCAAGAAACCTATGACTAAGTGTGTGAGTACTAGCTTTAACATGTGATCGGCTTGGGAACTTGATCAGGCTGGTTACATGTGATTAGCTATGATTCATGGAAGGTCAGGCTAACCGTTGGTTAGCTATGATGCAGGGAGAGGTCAGGCTAATCACACGTAACAGCTATGAGGCATGGAGATGGTCAGGCCGCACCCGACGTGAGATGTGGGGTGAGCTATGATGCATGGATAGTTGGGTATGATCACATATCTACACTAAAATACTCCCCAAACCCCCCGACTGGTATAGTAGATCTAATCATGGTACGCTATGGCACAGGATTCCCTAGGAAGGTAGCAAATCTCCCCGGGAATCAGTGTCTGTACATGCACAAGATAACAAGGGAAACAAGACTTGTACAAGCTACACCATGAATAAGGAATAACATCTCATGACGAGATCCGTGTATACCAATCCGTGTAACCAATGTGTCGAGAACATGGATATTTACACTAGATACAGTGAACATAGGAGATATCATAAATTAGAAACTAATCAGAGAATGTACTTGCCTTGGGTCCTTAGCTGGTAAAACCAATGTCCTGTTCCAGAGTATCCCCTGGGTAAACCAACAGTCCTATAAACATAACACAAGCAAACCACATTCGCATCAGATGCTACACTAACACAGTCAAAAATACTGGTCTCAGGGCCATGTCAGACAGGGCACTAGTCAACTAGGGTCATCTAGTAGGGACACGTATATAATATACACATATTATTAATACTTACTATATTTATACATGCACCAATTTAAATGTATTTACAATATATATATATATCTTTTAAATACATATTTGATTTATACTAGTTGAACATCATATATGTATACTCATACATATGCTAAAATACCTTTAAAAATATATATATATAAATACTAAATTGATTACATATACTAGAAATACGTATTTACGTATATAAATCATTTCGAACTTATTTTGAACAATAACTTCAAATAAAAGTTTATTTATAAAAACTAGAATTTATGTAAAAGTCAATATTTTTATATCCATGGAAAAATTGGTCACCAGCCCAATAAACTAATTTCTGAACTCATTTTATTATTGAAACTATATTTTTAATAATAATATAAAACCCAAGATTTATTATATTTAACATAATCAAAAACCCTTTTAATTTAATACGTAAAAATGAACTAATTACATGAAATCACTAAACTAATTATATGAAAATACTAACTAATTAATTAATAGTTACTAACTAATTAATAATTAATTACTGATTAATAATTTATTAAAACTTAATTACTGAATAATTATAACTAATATAATTAAACTAATTGATTAATTATAACTAATTAAGAATAATTAACTACCCTAATTACATGAAATTTCTATACTAATTACATTAATTTACTAGACTAATTATAAATTCAATTAACTAATTACATAAAATAAACTAATTATATAAATAACGAATTATATAAAAAATGAACTAATTATATAAATTAATTAACTAATTAATGAATTAATGAAACAATTTTGGGTTAATTAAGCTAATTATAATTTACTAAACGAATTATTAATTAACTAAGTTAATTAATATAATCCCTAATATAATCCCTAATGTAAGTCTGAATCGAAAAGAAGAAGGAAAGGGAAGGGGCTCACGGGATTTCCGTCGAGGTCGGCCGGCCAGGGCGTCGGCGAGGTCGGCCGGCCAGGGCGTCGGCGAGGCGGTCGACGTGGAGCTCGAGGCAGCGGGTCTGCTCGCACCGAGGCGACGGCTTCGACTCTGCGAGGCGGTGGCGGTGCTCGACTTCCAGCGGCGGCTTCGAGGCGGCTCGAGGTCGTCGTTCTCCTCGGCGGCGGTGCGTTCTCGACGACGGGTCGTCGGCTGGCTCGAGACAGCGGCGGCGGCGACTTCGTGGCTCGACGACGGGTCTTCGACTCAGCGGCGGTGGGAAGTCGACTCGGCGGAGGCTGGATCTGCAGCGGCGGCGACGCTCGGCCCGAGGCGGCGCTCTGATCGAGGTGGCGGCGCTCGGATCGAGGTGGCGGCGCTCGGATCGAGGGGGCGACGGCTTCGAGGACGGCGGCTCGGCGCTCGAGGATGGCGTTCGACGAATCTGGCGGTCACCGGCGGCGGCTTCGACCCAGGGCAGCGACAGCTCGAGAGTAGCGGCTTCGACGACGGGTCTTCGACTCGGCTGCGACAGGGCAGCGACGGCGGACCTTCCAGCGACGGCCACCGGCGTCAGCGGCGATGGTTAGGTTAGGTTCTGTCGTGTGTCCGGGGTCGGGTACGTGTCCGGGATGGACACGAGGGTCTGTTGTGGGGGACGTGTCCGGGATGCCGGACACGGGGATGCTGATCTGTGGGCGTGTCCGGGTTTGCCGGACACGGAGATGCTGTGTACAGGGGTTGATGTGGAGGTGGTGTCCGGGTGTGTCGGACACGGAAAGACTGGTTGTAAACTGTAAATCTGGACACAGGAAAAGAAATGGATATGGTGGGACACCCGGGGTCGGACCCGAGGCCATCACGGCTGACACGGTGATGCTGGACACACGGACACGAGCACACAAAAATGGTGGCTGTGGCTTTGAGGGAATTTGTGGAGGCTAGTCAAAGAATTGAAGATTAGGGTTTCTAGGGAAATGTGAGAATGAGAACCTAAATAGGGAGAGATGGTGAGGGATAAAGGGCTGCGGGTTGGCCCAATAATGAGTGGCCCAGAATTAGTACATGATTAAGTTCTTCATGTGGAAAAGGGTGTGGGCTAGTTAATGGAAATGGCGACTTGTAAAATTAAAGAACAAAGGTTATAATTTCAGAAAATATATTTTTTTTTTTTTTTTAGGAAAGCTAGCTAATTTTCAATTAGCTACTAATTTAATACATTTTGCAAAATCTTAAAAAGTATGACATTTATTTATTTACTATCCCAATAAATAAAAATCTATTTTATTTTATCAACTAGTCTTTTAAATAACTATTTAGTTAAAACAATAATTTTATGACTCAAGCCAATAAATATTTGAAACCAGAAATATATATTATTATTTATTTATTTATTTTGTAATACATCGTCATTTAGGAAAAAATGATTTTTATAAAGATTTTTAAATTACCTTCTAAAATCAAACATCGTTCAAAATCAAATAAAATTTTCAAGGAGAATTATTTTATAAAACTTGATATTTTAAAATAAATTAAAATCTAATTATTTTGGAAATTGGAAATCGGAGGTTACACCTGATGGAAGACTCTTTGGATTGACCCTATCTAATTGCCACTGTGGGCTGGAAGCATGGGTCAGTTTTGTACAACTTTCTATCAGGGGCACACAAAATTAGCGGCGCCTGCTGACGGTCGATCGAATAAGAAATTTCTTGATCTTGGCAATCTTGCATTGCCCTAGATTTCTTCGTCCTAGCACGTGCCAGTGCGTAGTATAAAGTGTTCAAGTTTACATCTTCGCCTTTCTCAGCATGGTGCATAGAGTCAGCATTGTGTAAGATTCAGTCAAAGACGGAACTTCTGTAGCTGTTTTAGCCGCTTACGGCCATCTGCCTGCGGCTGTCGAGCGGTGCTGCATAGTCCTCCTCATATGGCTTTTGGCGTGGCCGAATGGAACATGTATTAGCACTCGAACTCCTGGTGTCTTAGTGTTTTCCTCTGCTAGAGCTCAAGTTTGAGCACTTTCCTTGTCTGAAGAGATTGCCACATGGGAGGCGTCAGCTCGCGTGGATGTGTGATGAGTGTTCGTTGCGGTAGGGAAAGAGATGTGGAGCATATGCTCTGCATTTGGGTGAGGCACAGCGGCTTTTGTAACCTATGTCCTGTGGGTCTTCAAGTATTGAGCCATTTTCTGTCAAACGAGGCTGCCACATAAGAGGCGTCAGCTCGCGTGGACGCATGATGTGTGTTCCCTGTGGCAAAGAGAGACGGGGAGCGCATGATCCACAGTTGTGTGAGACATAACAGCCATTGCAACCGATGTCCTATAGGTCTTCTTAGGCTTTGCCAGCCTTAGAGAAGCATCGCCCTCAGAGTGCATTTTTTCATAGGCTTGCTAGTCGAAGCGTACAACCAGCAGCCTCTTGGTCTAATCCAGCTTTGACGCATCGGACTGCGTAATGACCTTCTCATCAGAGGAGAAAGAAGTCCCCAGCAGATTTGTCACCTTGTTTTCCATGGTTGTAAGTTTGGGAAAACTTTCGTTCAATAACAAACAAAAAAGTACAAAAAATCCTAGGCAGAAGATCTAAGTACAATATTTTTTATTTGGGTAATGTGAGGATGGAGATCAAGTACTGCAGCGACTTTTTTACTTTATTGACGGTCCAACGAGTGAATGAGGGATGCTCTCTTCTCTTCTCTCTCTCTCTCTCTCTCTCTAGAGAATGTATGCACGTACGTAGGTCATTTAGAAGGGTATGGTTTCTAAAGCAGAAAAACCCAACCAGCGGAACATAGGAGGCTCCTTCAACAGAATGCAGTTGCAACTATAGACGCATATGATGGGCAGGTTGCCACGTGTTCTTCATCCTTAATAGGATGTAGTTGGGTCTAAGCTAAGCTGCCACGTAGATGTTTGTTGGAATATTCTGTTGCTAAGGATCTGGGCAGTTATCGCCTTTTATTTGCGTGACTTGGTCAGCTTAGCACATGGCCCGCCTTTAATTAGAGGGAATCACTTCAGTCCCAACAGAAAGATTTTATCTCAGGGAACCTTGCCATGTTGGACGCTAGGGGTCTGGGATGCCTGGAATGCATGGAATCTGGAATGCGTAGTGCCAAAGATGTATAGAACACATGGAGTCATGAACGTATAGGGCCAGAGACTCATGGAATGTTTGGAGTCTGTAATGCCTAGGGTCAGAGACGCTTGGAACATATCGAGTCTGGAACACATAAGGCCAAAGATGCATGGAACGCATGGGGCCAGAGATGCATAGAACGAATGGAGTCTAGCACGCATATGTCCTTCTACACATGTCGGTGCACGCCTGTCAGAAGTCAACAACCAAATATTTCTATTGTAATAATATAATACAAAGAATTTTTTTGTATATCTAGTGTAAATTCAACTTTTTTGCTTAGTATTTTCACTGTAATAACTTTATATCTTAGATGTTCTATTAAACACTTTTTTTCCTTATATTAGTACAATTTAGGCGTGTACGACATCACACCTAATAACGACTTTTGGTTATGCGGAACCGGGGCTTGACAAAACTCAATCTCTAATTCTTATTTAAAAATTGAATATCAGTCCATCCAAATCATTAAATATTTGTCCTAGACAAGAGTCCTCAATATTCCTTCTTTATCTTGTAGCTCGATCGTACCTATCAATACAAATAAATAATTACAATATATGTGGGCCTTTAAAAGTTGACACTTATCGTTCAAATATTAAAATCCACAAAGTAAATGATTGCATGATAATTAAGGGTATTTTTAAGGAGGGTAGACTTGTCACCCCCACTTTTCAGATTAAGGGTATTTTTGTCTTTTCATAATTAATGAGTAAATGATTGCATGATAATTAATTATATTTAAATAATTGTGATTCTTATTTGATTGTTGCACTTTACCGTTATTTCGATAATTAGAGTGCTACACTAGTCGTTGTCTTCCATCTGATTTTACACCCTTGTCCTAGACGTGCCAAACTGTTACTTTGATCCTTATGTGACTCATAACCATGTCTTGATGTGCTTCACTTTAGTCGTACAGCATTCGTCGCGACCGAGTATATTCTAATTCAATATAAATCAAGCCTTGTATCCTTGTGTATTCCAATCGAAATTGGAGACACAATCTCGACCCATTTTGAGCAACCCAAATTAGGGTAATATTCTATTCCAAGTCTATTTCATCTATGACCCTTGTGTCCCACTTAAATTTAGACCCTTGTACTTCTAATTAATTTTAGAATACCACTTGCATTTATTTTAACTATTTAAAACCATAAATCTGACTTTGTGCAAATTTTCCAATTGCTGGGAACTTTTGTGTAAAAGTACATTAAAGTATCCCTCCCGTTGGATAAGATACGTAAATAAACCCAATTCTCCTTCATGTGTATTTTTCCATAATTTTCAGGAGTGTGCAAATTGTGACATTGATCTCTTGGACCATGGCCTCAAAACCTTGAACCAATGCATCTCAACCTTCCATTTTTAATCCATTTAAATCCTAGCCCATTGGAATATCTCCATAACAAGCCAAGAACTTTTTCCTAGTGTTGACCAAAGTCAACTAGTTCTAGGTCAACCCAACACCACATATAAATAATCTTATTTCTTTACTTTTTCCTATTCCCTTCAACCTAAACCTAAGTTTCCAGCCGACTTCTGCAACCCATCTCCTGTGTACCTCTTCCCTCACCCCGCCGACCCGAGACCAGCACCCTCTTCACCGGAGTTCACCGTCCCTCCGCCTGGACCGCCGTGAACCAAGTCGACCCGTCGTTCCCCTCCACACGGCACCACCCGCCACCTCGTCATCTTTTTGCTGAAGCTGAACCCAACTCCACGACTGAACGCCGGAGCAGCCCATCAATGCCAGCAACCCGACCGCCTCGCCTTTCCCTCTCGTTCAACTCGCCTAACCGACCGACTCTCTTCCCCGACCACCTGACGATCACTTTGACCCTCGACCGACCGGAATCCCGCTGAAATTGTCGACTTCCCGCGGAGCCGACTGCCCGAGATGCCAACCCGACCGGAGACTGGCGGCACTGACCAACTGGATCCAGCAACCTCGCCTGAACACCATGATGACCTCCCCTAGAGTGAACCACGCACCACCAGCCCCTTCGTCGTCGTCGGCATTATCGTCAATATTATTGTCAACATCGTCATTACCGCCCTCGTGCACGCGCCAAGTTCGATTTTCCCTCACGTGCATGTACACGTACACGCATACGCGTAGACCTTCATCGTATTACGTACGAATTTAGCCATGGTTTAGCTTATGTGTATTGTGGGTATATATATATATATATATATATATATATATATATAGTTGGTATATACGTATTGGCTTACGTATGAATATATGTCTAAATGAATATTAATGTATATGCATATTAATCATATAATTCTCAATTAGTATAAAACATACGTATATGTATTATACGTGCATCCCTAGTACATGTATAAAATATGTATATATATATATGCATAGTATAAATTCTATTAAGTATGTATATATGTATATCTATTATATGTGTAATTAATTAGTATTATGAGATATGTTAGTTCATATTATGTACTATGTATTATATGTACTAGATGTCTTGAATGTGACCACGGATACCCCGTAGTTACATCGACTTGTGACCATGTAGCATGATAGCAGACTGCCATATGTATACTGACATACTGGCAAGACCATACCATTGACTGTGTTATGCACAGCAACGACAGACGTGACCACCCCTAGCATAGTTTTTGAGATCATTATGTTGATTGTGTGTTAGAGAAATGTCTGATGCAGTATTGTGTATATGATATGTCTATAGGACCATTGGATCCTTCAGACGACACTTTACAATTCGGACATTAGTATTGCCAGCTAAGGACCATAGGCGAGTACATTCTCTGACAGTTTTTATTATGTTGATTATCTCTATAACTCTTATTGTACAGCGTACATGACTCTGACACTGTTATTTATACGAGTTGGCATCATTGAGACCTGTCACGAGGAGTCATGATTTGGAATCCAACGTGCTAGCTGGGGAAAATAGGGAAATATTAGTAGCTTATGTGATCATACCCAAACTTTACATGCATTATAGCTCACCCACACCTCACGTCTGTGCAGCCTGCCCATTACATGCCTCATAGCTGTTACATGTGGTTGGCCTGACTATTACTCGCATCATAGCTATCCGGATGGTTAGCCTAACCTTACAAGGATGATAGCTAACCAATGTAATGAGCCTGATCAGTCCCAAGCCGATCACATGATATGCTGATGTTTCGCACACTTAGTTAGATGATTCTTGACATGTATCTCTAGTATATTGACCTAGCATCTCCACATTTTCTAATTATTTTTCTTGTACACACTTATATACCAGTTTATTGTTCTTGCGTGTACTTGTATTTATATTTTATTACTAGATGTATATTGATGATGATGTTCCAGTATTTCTTTATTCTAGCATTCCTTTATTCCAGTATTTCTTATTGCCAGTTATCCATTCTGCCTTGTATTTCTTTACACTGTGTTATAGTTTTTATCAATATATATGGAATTGCTGTTAGTGCTTGTACTTCGTTCCAATCCTGACTGGATATTTTTTCCAGAGGATCTTGAGGAGTTCTGTACTACATACTATGGACCGGGTATAGATACAGATTACACACCAGAGATCTTAGAGGAGACTATTCCTTTAGATGAGACAGTACCTGCAGCTATCTAGATAGTATTATATTATGCACTGAGACTTATTGAGGTTTATTTCAGTTTATGTTTAGACTTATTTTAAGTTTAATAGAGATTTGTGGAGACTTTATATTGGACAGCTAGACTATGATTTATCTATATTTTGAGACATGGTGTTTCACTATGTCATTCTTCTCATCTCTTATCGTGCCTTTATACTCTTATAGTTGTTGTGATTGAGTTTACATTATAAGATATTGTGAGATGTATATTGTCCTCCTTATGGAGATTGATATCATTGACAGGTTGAGAGTTACATTAGTATTTATTGTGACCTAGACAGTGTTCTATCGCCGATGCTGCGGCGTAGGCTGGACGTACCCGCATACGCGTGCCCCTATACCGGGTGCGGGTCATGACACAGAGTCTCGTGTGCACGTAGCTAGGGTGTACACGTATCCTGTCCTCAGTTACCGTGTCTCTTGCGAAAATAAGTTATCGAAGTTATGGGTCACCAAACTAATTATATTTTGTACGAATACATGTCCTAATTTCCCATGCTGACTGTACTTGGTTAATGTCTAGATTTTATTAATGAAAAACAAGTCTTAATAATAAGTCCTATTATTAGGGTATTTATTAATTTATTTATTTCTAATTAACCTAATCAAATATGCATGCATACACATATAAGATTTCTTTTTAAAATAGTTCGTGTACACGTAACGACACGATACGATGACACAACTCCACGCAACTATACGATTATACAATAAAAGAAAGGGGACTAGGGGAGAAGTACCTAGTTGGCTGAACGAGGGGGGGGTCTTCTCGTTGGCTGGCCATGCTCCGGCGTGGGGGCGGGGCTCCGGTCGACCTGCGACAACCACGGCAACGAGTAGCACAGCAGCGGCAGTAACTACAGCAGGTGCAGCAGCCTAACAGCGGCGACAATGGCGTCTTGACGGTGGGGGAAGGTGGTCAGGGTCGTAGGGGAGATCGGGGTCGGCCTGGAAGTGGTGGTTTGCGGTGCTGGAGGCGGCGGAGGGCACTCGGGGCAGTCAACTAAGGGGTGACCGGGTCAGGTTTGATGAAGATGGGGACGTTGATGATGCGACGGTCAGGTGGCTGTGTAGGCGAAAGAGGGGGTCTGGCGGACAATAGGGGTGGCTTGAGGTGGTAATGGCTGGAGGTGGTGGTGGATGGCCGGTCGGGGGAGGGAGAGGGTGCTCTGGTTTGATGAGGAAGAAGGGTTCGGCTATAGGGTTGAGGTGGTGATTATAATTTTTAGGGTTTTATGCATTAGAAAATGTGTATTTATGTAGGAGGAGAATTATGGGATAACCTCGGGATTTGGCCCTGTTTGGACTCTTTGGGATGAGGGCTGGTCCACATGAAAGGGTGTACACGGGCTTGGTTAGGTCCTGTTTTGGGTGAAATTGGCCCCCCAATTTAATTTAATTAAAAACAATGTGCACGAAGTTCTTTCATGAATTGAAGACACATAGAACTAAAATTTGGTGGGACACAAGTGTCATGGGCGTAGTAGGCTCAGAATAGGTTAATTCCCTAATTTGGGTTATATGGAATTGGGTTGTGGTTGTGCCACAAATTCAAATAGGAATGGGAAACTATGAGAAATTGGGTTTATTGGAATTATTCAGGGACCATTGTAACGAATATTTTGCAGCTGAAATGAAGCACAATATTGAGTAACTAAAAGTTACACAATAGTTAGATGGGTAGTCTGGCATGTCTAGAAAATGTGTATTTAATTAGTTTGAGGGTAACTACTAGTGTAGCGCTCCAAACATCAAAGCTACGGTATGATGTATTAAGACATATAATTATTGCACATTATTCCTAATTGTATCCCAATTAATCCTAGTCTCTCAATCTAAATTAAATAAATCCTAAATTGGTCTAGGGGGTTTACAACCTACCCTCCTTAGAGCATTTCGTCATTGAAATTAAAACATACGTATGGAAAGAACTACTGAATGAAATAAAAATGCTACTACATACCTAGTCCTTTGAAGAGGTAGGGATAGCGCTGCTGAATATCCTCTTCACCCTCCCAGGTCTACTCTCCTGGTGCATGATGCCTCCATGCGAGACGGACTAGAGGGATAGTTTGACCTCGTAATACCTTCTCACTTCTGTCCAGAATCTCAACAGGCTCCTCTTGGTATGATAAGCTCGAGCCGACTATGATCTCTGAATGGTCAAGCACATGACTCGGATCTGGCATGTAACTCCTTAGTTGAGATACATGGAAGACATCATGGACTCCTTCCAAAGTCTGCGGTAAAGCTAACCTGTAAGCAACCTCTTCGATGCATTCTAGCACATCGAATGGTCCGATGTACCTCGGACTCAGCTTTCCTCTGCCTCCAAATCTGATAGTCCCTCGAGTAGGTGAGATCTTTAGAAACAGGTGATCTCCAACCTAGAACTCTAGGGATCGTTGATGCACATTCGCCCAGTGCTTCTGTCTGTCCTATGCTGCTCGCAGGTGCCCTTGGATCTTCTTCACCTTCTCAACTGTACGAACAACCAACTCTGGCCCAAGAATTTGACTCTCGCCTATATCGCTCCAACATACTGGGGAACGACACTTCTTTTTATACAACGCTTCATAGGGAGCCATCTGGATGCTCGCCTGATAGCTGTTGTTGTAGGAAAACTTGACCAAATGCAAATAGTCCTCCTATGATCCTCCGAAATCAAGAATTCATGCTCTTAACATGTCCTCCAATGTATAGATGGTTCGCTCGGACTGGCCATCAGTCTGCGGATGATACGATGTGCTAAACTTCAGGAGGGTACTGAGGCTCTCTTGCATACTTCGCCAAAAGTAAGATGTAAACCTCGTATCCCTGTCAGACACGATACTAACTGGCACTCCATGCATTCGTACAATCTCCCTCATGTACATATCTGCCAAGACCTCTGTAGATTGCCCAACTCTGAAGGATAAAAAGTGTGCCGACTTGGTGAGTCTATCCACGATTACCCATACAGCATTGCGACCACTAGAACTCATCAAAAAGCCCGTAACAAAGTCCATAGTGATATGCTCCCATTTCTACTACGGTATCGGAAGCGATTGAAGTAATCCTGCAGATATCTGATGCTCAGCCTTGACTTGCTGACACACCAGGCATTTTGCCACAAAGCGGGCTATCTCCCTCTTCATTCCATGCCACCAGTAGTACTGCCTTAAGTCTTTGTACATCTTTGTGCCTCCTGGATGAATAGAGTATGTTGAGCTGTGTGCCTCTGACATCAACTCCTGACAAAGTTCTCCATTTGGAACATAGAGACGATCTTCACATCTCAAAGTCCCATCTTCATATATACGCAATCCTGTCTATATTCCGGCCTCTGTCCTCTGTCGAAGCCTATGGAATCTGGCATCTGGCGGCAAAGAAACCTTGATCCTCTCTACTAATGTCGATTGCAATTGGAAACTCGACAACTGTCCGTCTACTCCGGGCATAACGACTTCTATACCCATCTGCTCTAGATCTCTCAACAGATGTTGCTGGGTAGTCAAGAAAAATGCCATAGGTCTTCTGCTCAATGCGTCAGCTACTACGTTGGCCTTTCCCGGATGGTACTGTAGCTCAATCTTAAAGTCTGTCATCACCTCGAGCCAACATCTTTGTCTCTGGTTAAGGTCCTTCTGAGTATAGACGTACTTTAAGCTTTTGTGATCAGTGAATATCTCTACTCTTTCTCTGTATAGGTAGTGTCTCCAAAGCTTCAAGGCAAAGATCACTGCGACAAGCACCAAGTCGTGAGTGGAAAAGTTCTTCTCATGGGTCCTTAATTGCCTAGAGACATAGGCCACAACCTTTCTATGCTGCATCAAGACACATCCTAATCCTTTCCCGGATGCATCACTATAGATCATGAATCCTCTGGGTCCAGAAGGTATGGTCAAGATAGGTGTTGTAGTCAGACACTTCTTCAACTCATTGAACGTTGTCTGACACTCCTCTGTCCAGGTGAACTCCTGCTCTGTACGGGTCAAGCGGGTCATCGGTTCTGCGATCTTCGCAAAGTTCTCCACGAACCTTCGGTAATATCCGATAAGTCCTAGGAAACTTCTCACCTCTGAGACATTGGTAGGGGCTGGCCATGTCTCTATTGATGAAATCTTCGCCGAATCTACTGAATACCATCTCCTGAGATAACGTGTCCAAGAAAAGAGACACGATCTAGAAGAAACTCATACTTGCTCAGTTTGGCATAAAGCCTCTCTCTCCTCAGCGTCTTTAACACTAGTCTCAAGTGCTCTTCGTGCTCCTCGTGGTTCTTTGAATACACCAAGATGTTGTCGATGAAGACTACCATGAATTGGTCTAGGTACTGGTGGAAGACTCTGTTCATCAAGTTCATAAATACAGCAGGTGCATTCGTCAGTCCAAAAGGCATTACTATGAACTCGTAGTGACCATAACGAGTCCTGCATGCTGTATTTTGGATGTCTTCTCTTCGCACCTTCACGTGATAATAACCCGATCTCAAGTCGATCTTTGTGAACACTACTGCTCCTGTTAATTGGTCGAATAAATCATCAATCCGTGGCAGGGAATACTTGTTCTTGATAGTCAAAGCATTAAGGTCTCTGTAATCAATGCACAAACGTACTGTCCCATCTTTCTTAGGTACAAACAACACGGGTGCTCCCCAGGGTGATGCACTAGGACGGATAAATCCCTTGCTCTGCAACTCCTCTAATTGTAGCTTCAGCTCATCTAGTTCCTTCTTCGCCAATCGGTATACATTAAAAGATACCGATGCTGCTCCGGGTACTAGCTCTATAGTGAACTCTACGTCTCTATCTGGCGGTAAGCCTGGCAATTCTTAAGGAAAAACATCCTCGAATTCTGCTACTTTTGGTGGGGATACCATCTCCATAGCCATGTAAGCTCCAGTTATCTGTCCTACTCCTTGCTCAACGGTCCCTCGTATGTACTCGAACTCCGGTTGATCTGGCGGTCTAAAAGTGATGCTACCTTTCCAGTAGTCCAGTACGATATTATATTGGATTAACCAGTCCATGTCTAGCACAACGTCATAGTATGGCATGGGTAATACCAAAAATTGTGCTCTCATCTCTCTACCACATATGACTACCGAGCATGTTCTAATAGTGCTGGTGACCGGCACGATACCTCCTCCGGTAAGAATCTTCCAACTCTTAGGTAAGGGAGAAGTAGCTACTTTATATATTGCTACAAATCTACTATATATGAACGATAGTGTAGCTCCAGAATCATACAATGTTGTTGCAGGTAATAATGCAACTAAAATGGTACATGTGATAGCTTCCCCTTCTATTTCCTCCTCAGTGGCTGCAAATGCAAAGGCATGTTTGTGCCTCTACCCTCCGGTCTGCTATCGGGCTCGATCAAACTATGCCTGCTGTGGGGCCCAAGGTGGTCCCCTCTGGAATCCTTCGGGTGCTGGTAGATGCTGACCTCCTGGTGGGGGCAGTATCCTCGGGACTGGTGCTGCTGGCCTCTGTCCGGTCTGTAGTGCTGCATCTCTGCGCTGTAGGCAGTCTCGGGCAAGGTGCTAGATCGCTCCACATATCATGCATAATCCAAGATTCTTTCGACAATCTCTAATGACGTGGCCCTTCTTGCCACAATGGTGACAAGTCGGAAGCTCCTATTGTGGGTATGGTGTTGCCCTCTGCGGTGTCTGTGCTACGGGACGACGGATCGGTCCTCCTACTCTGGCCTAGGCTCTGGCTGGTGTGGTCGTGCTGGAACGACTTGCTCCTCTGCAGATGGCCTCCTGGATCCTTGCCTCTGAAAGAACCTCCTCATAAGAAATCCTCGCCTATGTGGTGGTATACCTCTACAGCTCGAAAGTAAGACTGGGATGGAATCTCTGAGCCTTCTCTAGGTTATTGGGTATCAGGACGGCACCAAACCTGCTAAGATGGCTAAACTCTACGTCATATGCGTGTTGTTTGATAAAATAAACGAAAAGATAAATATGTGGAAATGAGAGAGAGAGAGAGCTACCCCCTGTTTGAAGCATGTCTTTGTAGGCAGACTGGTCGAACTGGACGACCAGTGCCTTCTTCACGGATCCTACGGATACCGCATCATGTTGAGCAATTGCTTCCTCGTCAGAAGAGAAAGATCTCCCCAGCAGAGTCGCCATCTTGTTGTTTGATAAAATAAACGAAAAGATAAATATGTGGAAACGAGGTCTTATACGAAAACCCGTCCTTCTTCTGTGTTTACAAACAAGATTGTACAATTTAATCCTATACGAGGATGTCGAGTACAGTTTATTTAATCTGGGTAGATATTGCTATAGGGGTCTGATCTGCAGTCGATCACTTTGGCCCTTGGACCACACGATGATGAAGAAGTGCCGTGGAAGACAGAAAATAGCTTCGAAGGTTGCTGAAGAGGGTGGATGCCCGATGCCAAAGTCGTCGATCCCTTCTCTTCGCGTGAGCTCTGGATTCTTCTCTCTCTCTCTCTCTCTCTCTCGACCGTTTTCTCTCCCAATTGTCGACCTTGGATCTGATACTGGATTCCTTGACCAATCTCCGATCGTTCGATCTTCAATTTTACGACCTCCTTTCGACCTTCCGACCTTCGACCTCTGTTGATAGAGGTCTCTATTTATAGAGTTTTTAGTGACAGTGATCACTCAGTCGGTGTAGAAACTGAGTAGTTGAAAGTACAGCACCCTTTTACACGATAGTTTAAAATAATCAATACCTGCGTATAGATGACATTATGAGTGAGCATGTGACGCGTGTCCAACTAAGGGACAAACGCGTATAGCTGCTGCGAAGATCATGGCGTAGAAGCCACATAGGTAATTATCCCTTGTGCAGAAGAGGTTGGCGTAGAAGCCAATGACTGTCACCATGGCATAGAAGCCAAGTAGGCATAGAAGCCGAGTAGGCATAGAAGCCAAGTAGGCATAGAAGCCGAGTAGGCGTAGAAGCCGAGTGGTCATAGAGGTCGAGCGGGCGTAGAAGCCGAGTGGGTATAGAAGCCGAGTGGGCGTAGAAGCCAAACGGGCGTAGAAGCCGAGTGGGCATAGAAGCCGAGTGGGCATAGAAGCTGAGTGGGCGTAGAAGCCGAGATGATATGGATATTTTAGCCGGAATTATGGCTCTTGGAGATATAATCAAATCTCTTGCATTAAATGCAGAGATCTGCCCCCATCCTGCGCATTAAATGCAGAGGCTTGTCTTTAAAATTTGCCATCATTCTGCGCATTAAATGCAGATACGCGCCTAGAATTCTGTATGAAGAGTAACTGCTGATGTGGCGGTCTGTTGGCCTTCTGCGGAGCGTAAGAAGCTCACGTCCGCCAGTGTAAATCTGGGCAGCGTATCCCCTTGTATGCGTAAAAGAAGTTTGCGCAAAGGGAATGTCACTAGACGACGGTTCGATAATATTTAATCAAATCTCCTACATTAAATACAAAGATCCGCCATTATCCTGTGCATTAAAATCTCCTACATTTTGAAGGTCTGCCACCCTTTTGTGCATAAAATATCGAGACGTGCCTCGGGCATCTGTCAGTATTCGGTGCATTAAATGCAGAGACGTGCCTTGAGAACCTGTCACCGCTCTACGCATTAAATGCAGAGACGTGCCTCGAGCCCTGTACGAAGAGCAGCTTTTGACGTGGCAGGATATTTGTCTTTTGCGGAGCGTTTACAGCTCACATCTGCCTGTGTAAAACTGGGTGGCATATTCCTTTGTATGCGTAGAAGCGGTCTACGCCAAGGAAATGGCAGTAAATAATAGCCTGGGTTGTAGTGCCGCACCATCATTATAGCCGTCGCCTGGGTAGCCGTACAGTACTCTTTGTCGGGAGTCCAGACGTCAGGTTCATTGCATGATTTGACAGGTTCATTTCGAAGAATACGAAGCATTCCTCGTACACTTCAATGCTGTATTGAAAGCGGATGAGTTTTACACCATAGAGGCGATATAGCACCCTTTTTACGCTGAAGCAGACTGGACATACTGTATTACGCGGATGGTCCTTGAGCCTACTTTTTACGCTATGCTTAGCAAAAAATCTCTGTTTGCACGCCGTTGGCTCTGAGGTCCTCTGTTTACGTTGTCCTGCATCAACATGCTGCGTAGAGTTATCCAGCATATTTTTCATGCTTCTACAAGACCCCCTTCAAAGCTTTTAAATTCCTCGTAATTTGAAACGCTTTGACTGAAGCATGAACCATTCCTCATAATTTGAAACGCTCTGAATGGAGCCTGAAACGGTCAAGTCTAACACGTTCTTTCAAGGCTGACTTTATGGTGGAGTTATTGGGGATCGGTGTGATCTCTTTCGCCTATAAAAAGGCTGAGGAGTTTACCTGTTCTTCCAACATTTCCTTCACCACACAGAGATGATGGCCGGAGTTCGCCGGGTCGACTTGAAGAAGAAGGAGACCATGTTCTTCCAGCATGTGTCACTACCACATTCTGAAAACAGGAGTATTTTTGACTTTTTACAATATTTAATATTATTGTAGTTATAATTAATTAATTGCATGATAGTATTTAATTTAAATAAATATGTGTGATGTGTACTTTAATATATTATATTATAGACAGTGTTCATTTGTGTTGTGATGGTAGACTTGACCTAGAAGCCAGTAGATGAGCACCTGTCGGAGTTAGGGAATTTTGAAGTTAATTGTTTTATTTTAGAATTAATTTATTGGAGGTGTAATTAATTACTGTATTTTATTTAATATTGTGGGCATTGCCTTTGCTTCGATATTTGGAGCACTACCCTGACTCTTGTCTCCCAACAAATTTCACAATCTTGCCCTAGACATGCCCGCCTTCAATTCTGCTATTTTTGCAACTCATAATTTTGCTCCCTGTGCATTATTTCTGGCCGCACAAAAATCGTCGCGGACGTTATTTAATAAATCACTGTTTTTGCATCGTTGTGCGTTCCAATCGAAAATTGGAGGCCATCTTGACCTATTTTTCGTGCGGCCCAAATTAGGGTAATATTCTGTTCTGAGTCTTCTTCATTTTTGGTATTGATGATCTGACCTGATTTTGATCCCATGTACTCCTAATTAATTGTTGAACTCAACTTGCATTTATTTCTATTTAAATTAAGGATACTATTTTATCTGGTTCTAAAATCCCAAATTAATTCCAGTGCCCTGCTAATTGAGCCCGTACCAGTCTTACAGTGCCCCCTGACCCTACAAAACACCGGACCCCGAATCGCCCGCCAAATTTTCGTCATTTTTGTGTTTGTGCAATTTCCTAATTATTTTAACCAATTGGCATTTTGGGCCAACACCCAATTATTTTAACCAATGAGGAATCCTTAATATATTTAATTAAACCTCACCCTAAATTCCCCATGAATTAATTTCCCTCATGTTCAATCTAGACCACTCATTTAGAGGGTCAAATCCTCACCCTCCATCACACCCTCTCTCTTCCTATATATTATGTCTACATCAAACCCTAATCCCTAGGCAACCTAGAAAACACCACCTCCTCACAAGCCCCCACATCCCCTCTCTCATACGTATGTAAATTTCCTCCACTCTTTTCTTCTTCTCCTTCTTCCTTTCTCCTTCTCTTTCCTTCCTTTTTCTTCTTCTTCTTGTTTTTAATTTTTTGAATTCAAATAATAGGTTAAGGGGGGGAATACTGTTCATCCCCCCCCAACTGCTGCTGCCCGCAGTTCCTGTGCACGGTGGCCGACTTCCCCTGCACCCGATCCCGGCGGCCAACTCCTTCAGCCGGCGGCCAGGCCTACCACCATCAGCCAGCCTCCGCTGCTCGCAGTCCGGCCTACTCCGGCGGACAGTTCCCCGGCGGCCTTTCTCCATCCGGCGGGCCGCTGCGAGTTCCCCATCCCCCTCTGCCATTCCGACTGCTCCTCCCCTCGCCACCCGCACTCTTCCTCCCTCCACCTGTGCTAGTCCGGCCGAGCTCCTCCTCCTATCACCACTACCATCATCTCTATCAATCATCACCACCATCTCCATCCCCCTTGATCACCACCCTCATCGTCATCTACTACCACTACTCCGGTCGAGCCCCTGCCGTACTCCGGCGGCCTGCACTCCGGCCATCTTCCGGCCAAACTCACAATAAGTCTTTCTTCTTCTCCCCTCTCCCTCTTTCTTTATATATATATATATATATATATATATATATATATATATATATATATATATATATATGTATATATACATATAATGTATGCATGGTATATAGATATATTTAGTTAATGTACATGTATTGGTGTATATTAATTGATGTATAGTATAGTGTATCTTAATATATAATGTATGTATTTGATAAATTAGTATATACGTATTTAAAAGATATATGTTGAATATTGTATTATATTTTCATATAAAATATGTGTATAAATACGTATTTTGATAAGATATATATCTATATATGTATTAGTATTAAATGATATAATTTAGTACGTATTTTAGTACGAATATTTTGTATATGTGTATACACATATATAGGCTGATATTTGGTATATATATATGTGTAGCATATATATATAATTGTATTTAGTGTATATATATATATACTTTTATACGTATATGTATAGTATATGTATTCAGTATATGTGTGTACTCAATGTGTATGTACATTACATATATATATAATTAATCTACTTAGTATGTATGTATAATTAAATGCATAAGTATATGTATGTATGGATGTATGTATGTAGGTATATGTATATATATTTAATAGGTTGATAAATATAAATACGTATTTAGTATATGCATTAATGATATTGTATAAATTGATATATATATCTATGTTTTGTATATACTATGTATATACTTTCAACATATATAATTTGTATACATGCATAAAAATATATATTTTGTACATGCTTTTATTATAGTCCTAATATACAAAGCATAAACTTAAGTTGGTATTAGTATATGTATTTAATTTAATTTGTATATATAATCAATGTAAAAGTATTTATATATTTAATTAATGTGAAAATTAGTATATATGTTCGTGTATTCTTCCTATATATATATATATATATATATTTGTTTTGGTATTTTGGTTTATATATATGTGTACTTGTATACATAGTATAATTTAATATAATTAGTATATCTATATGTATGTATTTTGGTATAAAGGCATAAATAGGTAATTATGTAATTTGGTATATGTATATAAAAATATATATACTTAGTGTATTTTCAATATATCTAATTGGAATATATATGTGTATATATTGGTTATTTTCATATAGTAATATATATGTAAATGTATATTCTTTATTTATTAATTATAGTATGTATGATAAATGAATAAATAAGTAAAAATGTATTTTTGGTATAAATGAACAAATATGTAAATAACCGTATTCTGGTATCAATGTATATATGTAGAGTTATATTTTCATATTGGTATATATATTTTGTATAAAACCTTAGCATATTTTTAATAGATATATATATACATATATTTTGCATATTTATTTAATTTGATATATAGATATATTGTAAGTATATATGTTATTTAAGATATGTATATTACGTATCTATCTACTAGGTGACCCTAGTGACTAGTACCCTGCCTGGCATGGCCTAAGGCCAGTGTTTTGACTGTGTGTTAGCGTAGCTTCTGATGCAAATGTTATATTGTGTTATGTCTTTAGGACTGTTGGTTCACCCAGGGGATACTCTGGAACAGGACATCCATAAATACCAGCTAAGGACCCAAGGCAAGTACATTCTCTGATAATTTCCAATTCTTGATAAATTCTATAAGTTCAACAATCATGAAATGTTACATCTGAATCTTTGACACTGTGCTACACGGACTAGTATAGCTTGGATCTGCAGTCATGAGATGTTACCTTGATTATCGTATTGATATTGTACACGACATGTATATTAGACATCGTACATGATAGACTTGACTTGCTCGTGTATCGTGACGTGTCATGGTTGGATCCACAGTACTAGTTGGGGGCGGGGAAGTAGTTAGTAAGAAATATGATCATAACCTCTTATTGTAGTATAGAAATTGTAAGTGTTAATCATGCTCTTCACCCATGATTAGCCAGGCCAGTAGCTATCGTACATGTTCCCAAGCCGATCACATTTTGAAACTACTATTTCAAACACCTAGAATAGATTATAGTTCCCTATTTTTATCATATACTACATCACCCGTATATGATACTGTTTCTTGTACTTTTCATTTTCATACATGCACGGACTGTTTCATAATTGCCTATTGCCTGTCTCTTTACATTGCCTGTCTCTCTTAAATTGCCATTTGCATTTATTTCACTGTCTTTTCAGTAGCTAGCATGACATGTTTTATTGTATTATAGACATTATCAATTAATGGAACTGTTATTTGAGATTGTGCTTTGCTCCTTCCTGACTGGAAACATTTTTCCAGACTATGCCTTAGAGGACCGCTGTCCGACACTTTATGGACCATATGGTGAGTAGCTGCAGACTTGATAGTAGTTGTGATTCCAGGAGGTCTAGCTGGAAATTACTATTTTTAGTTAGTTCTTTTAACAGTCTATTTGGTACCGGATTTGTCTCCGACATTTTGATGATTCTTGGATATTGTTGAGTTAGAATATTACTTGTGGACTTGTGTTGTGTTTAATTTAGTTTTATTATTCGAAATCTTATCGTGCTGTAATCCTGTGATTGAGTATGTGTTCATCTTAATTGTGTCATCCGTGCCTCCTAATGGAGATTGGAGGCTTGCGTGACAGTAATTAGATAGTATCAAGACATGGACAGCGTTCTACCGCCGATGCTGCGGCGTAGGCTGGACGTACCCACGCACTCGTGCCCCTAAACCGGGTGTGGGTCGTGACACGTTTTTAGTGGTGGCCCATGCAGGTCAGACTTCGCGAGTTGTGCGATGTCGTAGTAGTGTGACATTCTTGTTATACTGCTGCGTGCCTGCTATAGGATCTAGGACATAGGATACTAGGACGAGAGCAAATACTCAATCACAATTCCTTGAGAGATTCCTGGGATGACCCCTGAGAATCTTGTTAAAATTTCTAATTTAAAATCATTCCCTTGTTCCGTCCATTCTCACTTATTGATATTGAATTTGATTGTTGTTGATTAGGTATTAAATTAGGATTTTGGCTTCATTATAGAGTTGATTTCATATTAAAAGGAAGTTATAGACTGATTTATGGTATTATTTGATGATGCCCGTCAATGAGGACAGTGAGAATGATTAACATTAGAGCTATTGGACTACAGAAGGTGGATTTAAATTTTTTAATTGAAGATTGAAAATAAATTTCAAATTTTAGGATTCTGAGAAGATTGAGATTGTTATTAAAATTTATTTTGAAGATTCCAATGAGTTGTAAAAACTTTGAAATTGAGGAGTTGAAATATGGCTATTAAAAATTTATTTTGAGGAATTCAGATTCGATTCAATAAACCTAGACAAGTCTGTAAGGATTTTGTGTGATTAAGTTTTATTTCAGTATTTAGATAATTAACCTTGAGGAAAGTGTATGCATTGCTACTTTAAAATTTATTCGAGGGGTTATTTTAAGGAAATTTTTATTTGAGGATAAGATCTTATAGTAAGAGAGATATATTAGTATATAATAGATGAGATGCATGTGTAAGGATCTGTTGGCTTGAGCATGATTGATATCTCACTGCCAACTGACTTGGGTATCCATTTAAGATTGTATTAGAGAGAGCAGTATTTAGTAAAGAGTGTTGCATTTGTTATGCACTTGGGTGATAAGAATAACTAGTATCAGCGATTGCAGTAGGTAAGGAAGCTAGCAGTGAGAGTGTTTGTGATAGAACTGTGATACCTAGGGGATAGAGGTATCAGACCTTAGATGCACCTTGACCTGTGCAATCACAACTAGGATTTTCTTTCCAATCTATTTATCTTGAATGTTGCTTCCTTAGAACTGTACTGTCCTTCCTTGATGATATCGCATTTTGCCTAAATTGATTCTTTGGGATCTGTCTTCAGGATGTCGCCGCAAACACGGTCTATGAGAGCAGGAACATCAGCTTTAGAGGGGCCTGCCACCTCTCCACCTGATGAACAGACAGCCGTAGTTCCTCCTACATCTCCAATGCACGTAGGAGTATCTGCACTTTTCGGGGATCCTCCTCCACCTGTTAAGAAGATTGTCGCAGCTGTGACAGACAACCTTCCTCCTCCATCAACTCCGATTCCCGGAGGTTTGCCCATTGACGGAACGCATATGTTTACCTTGATCCAAGGCATGGTAGATGCCCAGAGAGTGACGGCAGACGCTCAGCGAGTTCAAGCTGAGGCTCAGAGGGTGCAAGCAGAAGCGTACCAGGCATAAACTGAGCTGATGAAAGAAAACATGGAGAATGCTCATCAAGTGACTCTCCAAGCTTTGGAGAAAGTAGCACGGTACCAGCAGTTTCCTGGCCAACAACAGCAAAAATCAGGCACTATAGTGGATTTCAAAAGGATGATGCCTCGAGAGTTCAAAGGCACCGAAGGGATACTCTACGCTGACGACTGGCTAGAGGATATAGAGAGAAGCCTGCGATTGACCCAGATTTCGGAGAACTTGCAGATTGAAGCCGCTGGCAGTCAGATGTTCGATATCGCACTCACGTGGTATCGCACGGAGCCGAGAATTACTGCACAAGGACTTACTTGGGAGACCTTCAAGGAACTCTTCAAGGAGAAGTTCTTTCCCGACGTGGCATTGGGAACCTTGGAAAGTCAGTTTCATGACTTGGTTCAAGAAAACATGTCGGTCGACGAGTACGCTGCAGAATTCTGTAGATTGAGCCGTTTTGCATCATCTATGATTCGAGACCCAGGAGATCGAGCCCGGAAATTTAGAAAGGGACTGACGAGAGAGATTAAGTCGCGCACTTCTGGTCGTCGTACCGCTACCTATGAGGCTATCTTAATGGATGCTCAGATCGCCGAAGAGGATCTGGATCTCAGGCCTAAGAGGAGTCACAATGCTTTTGGAGATACGAATGGTAGCCCAGGACCAGCCAAGCATCCCCGTATTCAGCACCAACAGCAGTACCAAGTACCATTCCATATTCAGCAACAACCATGGACATTTCAGCATCCACCGCAGTACCTAGCACCAGTTCCTATCCAGCAACATCCATGGGAGTATCAGTATCAACAGCAGTACCAGGCACCAATTCATGTTCAGCAGGATCAGCAACAGCCTCCAAGAGAGACACAGCAGACTTGTCATTTCTGTAAGAAACCAGGTCACCTTTAGGAGAGCTGTAGAACGAGGCTAGGACTTTGTTTGCACTGCGGCGTTGCGGGACATCGAGTAAGGGATTGTCTTATAGCCCCTTATCTCCCCGGCCAGCGTACAGCTTCAGACTATAGAGATCCAGTTAGGCTACCTGTGGAACCGTATATTGCTCAGCACCCGCAAAGGAAACCACACCAGCAGGGCGGGCATTTGCGATGACGGTCGAGGAGACCGATACTGCAGGTAATGTGTTAGCAGTTTCTGTTCTTTCCTTCCTTTTGTTCCTATCTATTTGATTGATTGATTGCTTAGTACCGTAGCTTGTATGCATGATTTTCTTGTTAGAATATAGTTAGTAGTACCCCTGATGCATAGACTGCAACACCATAACAAATGAGACCATAACCGTGTATGTTCCCCCTAGATTGTATGTGGTATGACTATAGGTAGAATTTTCTTAGACCGTGATTATTGGTGTTGACTGTAGTAAAGATTCATGAAGAGGTTATTACTTGACAAGAGGAACAAGATGATTAAAATTTGAGGATAAATATTGGTTTAAATAAATGGTTAAGAATTTAACATGGCATAATTGGTGGTTTAATTAATTCCAGGAAAGATTATGACATGTTTAAGTTGGTTATTAATTTGGAAATTTTGGGAGATTTATCAATGTATTTATTTAATTGCAAGTTATGAATTTTAGAACTTTATATTTGGATGTGACATTTGGAGAATCCTTAAATATCATATTGTTGAGTTCTTGAGGAGTGGATATTAAATTCCGGGTATTGAATTATTAACTCAAAACTTTCAAGGAAATTTTTGAAAAAAATAAAAAAAAATAAATGGACTTTGATTTTTACTTTGAGGATTTTTCAGGTTATACTACAATTTTAGAATTCTGAAATTGTGAAAGGACATTGTGGATTATTAAAAGATTCCATGGATGATAAATTTAAATTTGAGGGAAATAATAATGTGTATGAGTAAACACTACTATGAGAATTTTAAATTTTGAGGACGAAATTCTTTTAAGGTGGGTAGACTTGTCACTACCACATTCTGAAAACAGGGGTATTTTTGACTTTTTACAATATTTAATATTATTGTAGTTATAATTAATTAATTGCATGATAGTATTTAATTTAAATAAATATGTATGATGTGTACTTTAATATATTATATTATAGACAGTGTTCGTTTGTGTTGTGATGGTAGACTTGACCTAGAAGCCAGTAGATGAGCACCTGTCGGAGTTAGGGAATTTTGAAGTTAATTGTTTTATTTTAGAATTAATTTATTGGAGGTGTAATTAATTACTGTATTTTATTTAATATTGTGCGCATTGCCTTTGCTTCGATATTTGGAGCACTACCCTGACTCTTGTCTCCCAACAAATTTCACAATCTTGCCCTAGACATGCCCGCCTTCAATTCTGCTATTTTTGCAACTCATAATTTTGCTCCCTGTGCATTATTTCTGGCCGCACAAAAATCGTCGCGGACGTTATTTAATAAATCACTGTTTTTGCATCGTTGTGCGTTCCAATCGAAAATTGGAGGCCATCTTGACCTATTTTTCGTGCGGCCCAAATTAGGGTAATATTCTGTTCTGAGTCTTCTTCATTTTTGGTATTGATGATCTGACCTGATTTTGATCCCATGTACTCCTAATTAATTGTTGAACACAACTTGCATTTATTTCTATTTAAATTGAGGATACTATTTTATCTGGTTCTAAAATCCCAAATTAATTCCAGTGCCCTGCTAATTAAGCCCGTACCAGTCTTACAGTGCCCCCTGACCCTACAAAACACCGGACCCCGAATCGCCCGCCAAATTTTCGTCATTTTTGTGTTTGTGCAATTTCCCAAATTTAAGGGGGTTAAATTACAAATTGGCATTTTGGGCCAACACCCAATTATTTTAACCAATGAGGAATCCCTAATATATTTAATTAAACCTCACCCTAAATTCCCCATGAATTAATTTCCCTCATGTTCAATCTAGACCACTCATTTAGAGGGTCAAATCCTCACCCTCCATCACACCCTCTCTCTTCCTATATATTATGTCTACATCAAACCCTAATCCCTAGGCAACCTAGAAAACACCACCTCCTCACAAGCCCCCACATCCCCTCTCTCATACGTATGTAAATTTCCTCCACTCTTTTCTTCTTCTCCTTCTTCCTTTCTCCTTCTCTTTCCTTCCTTTTTCTTCTTCTTCTTGTTTTTAATTTTTTGAATTCAAATAATAGGTTAAGGGGGGGAATACTGTTCATCCCCCCCCCAACTGCTGCTGCCCGCAGTTCCTGTGCACGGTGGCCGACTTCCCCTGCACCCGATCCCGGCGGCCAACTCCTTCAGCCGGCGGCCAGGCCTACCACCATCAGCCAGCCTCCGCTGCTCGCAGTCCGGCCTACTCCGGCGGACAGTTCCCCGGCGGCCTTTCTCCATCCGGCGGGCCGCTGCGAGTTCCCCATCCCCCTCTGCCATTCCGACTGCTCCTCCCCTCGCCACCCGCACTCTTCCTCCCTCCACCTGTGCTAGTCCGGCCGAGCTCCTCCTCCTATCACCACCACCATCATCTCTATCAATCATCACCACCATCTCCATCCCCCTTGATCACCACCCTCATCGTCATCTACTACCACTACTCCGGTCGAGCCCCTGCCGTACTCCGGCGGCCTGCACTCCGGCCATCTTCCGGCCAAACTCACAGTAAGTCTTTCTTCTTCTCCCCTCTCCCTCTTTCTTTATATATATATATATATATATATATATATATATATATATATATATGTATATATACATATAATGTATGCATGGTATATAGATATATTTAGTTAATGTACATGTATTGGTGTATATTAATTGATGTATAGTATAGTGTATCTTAATATATAATGTATGTATTTGATAAATTAGTATATACGTATTTAAAAGATATATGTTGAATATTGTATTATATTTTCATATAAAATATGTGTATAAATACGTATTTTGATAAGATATATATCTATATATGTATTAGTATTAAATAATATAATTTAGTACGTATTTTAGTACGAATATTTTGTATATGTGTATGCACATATATAGGCTGATATTTGGTATATATATATGTGTAGCATATATATATAATTGTATTTAGTGTATATATATATATATATACTTTTATACGTATATGTATAGTATATGTATTCAGTATATGTGTGTACTCAATGTGTATGTACATTACATATATATATAATTAATCTACTTAGTATGTATGTATAATTAAATGCATAAGTATATGTATGTATGGATGTATGTATGTAGGTATATGTATATATATTTAATAGGTTGATAAATATAAATACGTATTTAGTATATGCATTAATGATATTGTATAAATTGATATATATATCTATGTTTTGTATATACTATGTATATACTTTCAACATATATAATTTGTATACATGCATAAAAATATATATTTTGTACATGCTTTTATTATAGTCCTAATATACAAAGCATAAACTTAAGTTGGTATTAGTATATGTATTTAATTTAATTTGTATATATAATCAATGTAAAAGTATTTATATATTTAATTAATGTGAAAATTAGTATATATGTTCGTGTATTCTTCCTATATATATATATATATTTGTTTTGGTATTTTGGTTTATATATATGTGTACTTGTATACATAGTATAATTTAATATAATTAGTATATCTATATGTATGTATTTTGGTATAAATGCATAAATAGATAATTATGTAATTTGGTATATGTATATAAAAATATATATACTTAGTGTATTTTCAATATATCTAATTGGAATATATATGTGTATATATTGGTTATTTTCATATAGTAATATATATGTAAATGTATATTCTTTATTTATTAATTATAGTATGTATGATAAATGAATAAATAAGTAAAAATGTATTTTTGGTATAAATGAACAAATATGTAAATAACCGTATTCTGGTATCAATGTATATATGTAGAGTTATATTTTCATATTGGTATATATATTTTGTATAAAACCTTAGCATATTTTTAATAGATATATATATACATATATTTTGCATATGTATTTAATTTGATATATAGATATATTGTAAGTATATATGTTATTTAAGATATGTATATTGCGTATCTATCTACTAGGTGACCCTAGTGACTAGTACCCTGCCTGGCATGGCCTAAGGCCAGTGTTTTGACTGTGTGTTAGCGTAGCTTCTGATGCAAATATTATATTGTGTTATGTCTTTAGGACTGTTGGTTCACCCAGGGGATACTCTGGAACAGGACATCCATAAATACCAGCTAAGGACCCAAGGCAAGTACATTCTCTGATAATTTCCAATTCTTGATAAATTCTATAAGTTCAACAATCATGAAATGTTACATCTGAATCTTTGACACTGTGCTACACGGACTAGTATAGCTTGGATCTGCAGTCATGAGATGTTACCTTGATTATCGTATTGACATTGTACAAGACATGTATATTAGACATCGTACATGATAGACTTGACTTGCTCGTGTATCGTGACGTGTCATGGTTGGATCCACAGTACTAGTTGGGGGTGGGGAAATAGTTAGTAAGAAATGTGATCATAACCTCTTATTGTAGTATAGAAATTGTAAGTGTTAATCATGCTCTTCACCCATGATTAGCCAGGCCAGTAGCTATCGTACATGTTCCCAAGCCGATCACATTTTGAAACTACTATTTCAAACACCTAGAATAGATTACAGTTCCCTATTTTTATCATATACTACATCACCCGTATATGATACTGTTTCTTGTACTTTTCATTTTCATACATGCACGGACTGTTTCATAATTGCCGATTGCCTGTCTCTTTACATTGCCTGTCTTTCTTAAATTGCCATTTGCATTTATTTCACTGTCTTCTCAGTAGCTAGCATGACATATTTTATTGTATTATAGACATTATCAATTAATGGAACTGTTATTTGAGATTGTGCTTTGCTCCTTCCTGACTGGAAACATTTTCCAGACTATGCCTTAGAGGACCGCTGTCCGACACTTTATGGACCATATGGTGAGTAGCTGCAGACTTGATAGTAGTTGTGATTCCAGGAGGTCTAGCTGGAAATTACTATTTTTAGTTAGTTCTTTTAACAGTCTATTTGGTACCGGATTTGTCTCCGGCATTTTGATGATTCTTGGATATTGTTGAGTTAGAATATTACTTGTGGACTTGTGTTGTGTTTAATTTAGTTTTATTATTCGAAATCTTATAGTGCTGTAATCCTGTGATTGAGTATGTGTTCATCTTAATTGTGTCATCCGTGCCTCCTAATGGAGATTGGAGGCTTGCGTGACAGTAATTAGATAGTATCAAGACCTGGACAGCGTTCTACCGCCGATGCTGCGGCGTAGGCTGGACGTACCCACGCACTCGTGCCCCTAAACCGGGTGCGGGTCGTGACAGCATGTAAGGAGCCGAAAAAGATGGCATCTTCGAGCAAATGTCCTCTACAACGATGGATCATGGAAGGATATCATAGCCACCTTTGCTCGGGATAATCAGCAACTTTGTATGGCGGTTCTTTGGGAGAGAGAAAGGGTCGTATTAGACCACACTGCTTGCAAGCGGTACCTTTTTCCATTACCTTCGGACGAGGGCAGGCAAACTGGCTGCTGTCCGAGATTGGGTTGGGTGAAATACCTCAACTCAATTTGTTACGGCGCTGGACATAAGAAAGCAGATTTACCCTGCTTCCTCGTATTGGAGGATGGGTCTAGGCCTAGTTTTGTATCCTCCTACCGTTGATCATATGTCAGTCGGTTTGCGGTTACCGACTGACTGCTGGAGAAGATGGATGAAGAATTTCGCCCATGCGAGAACCTGGCAGAAAAGATTCTGGGCGTGATGTTCAGACGACGATGAGGAAGTCCTTTGTAGACGGGATTTCCCTCATATGTAATCATGAAAATGAAGAAAACCCTTGTCGACTGGATTTCTCTCATATGTAATCATGCTTTTAATTTTAATAAAATCATCTTCTTCTTTGCATATGATCATCTTGCCATACTTTGCTGTAAAGTCTGAATATGTGTAGCTTTGACACGTCTAATACTTTACGCCGACTTTGTTAGAAAGAGTGCTAGGTCCTATCCCGTCTTTTACGTATAACTAAGGATGCGCAGAAAGCCGCTTTTGCAGTCGAGTGTTCGAACTGTCCTGCTGTTAGGAATGAGGAACCGCGTAGAATTCTGAATTGTTTTTTACTTCTGATAAATAGAATTTTTGTTCAGACCGTCATCTTCAAGAATGGTTTCCCGAAAATCCCTTGGAACAGGGCGAGAACTGGCTGTCAAAAACTGAGTTGCCATCTTGAACCGCAGACAAAATATTTAGACTGGATTCTGGATGAACTTCGAATCGAACCATAAAGAAGAGTAGCTTTAAATGTTTGAACTCTGTATGCTTCAAGTACTTGGGATATTTTGAGGTCAAGGAGGAGTATCTTCTGTGTAAACTCTTGCAATTGACCACCTTGAGAATTGTTCAGATGTACTGTACTGGCCTGCGTATTTTTCAGATATGCGGAAAGTCGTGGAGCGTAAAATCATAAGTTTGTTGCCTCTGAGCGTAAAAAGCCACCGAGCGCGAGATCATAGATTCGTAGCTGCTGAGCGTGAAGTCGTAGGTTCGTAGCCTCTCGAGCGTAAAAGCTACCGAGCATAAAAGCATCTGGGCGTAAAACCATAGACTAGTAGCATGTTAGCGTAAAACCGTAGATCCGTAGCCGTCGAGCGTAGAAAGCTCCTTAGCGTAAAAACTGTAGATTTGTAGCTTCTGAAAAAAAAATCTTTCGAGCGTGAAGTCGTGGATCTGTTGCCTTTGAGCGTAAAAAGCCACCGAGCGTGAGATCATAGATTCGTAGCTGCTGAGCATGAAGTCATAGGTTCGTAGCATCTCGAACGTAAAAGCTACCGAGCATAAAAGTATTTGGGCATAAAACCATAGACTAGTAGTCTGTGAGCGTAAAATCGTAGATCCGTAGCTGTCGAGCGTAGAAAGCTCCTTAGCGTAAAAACCACGAATCTTCTTCGCACGAAAACTTTTTGAATTCGCTGACTGTCCGCCTTCTCTGAGTAAATAGGCTGACGTAGTCCCCAATCATAACCAAATATTAAATATGAGATTTGTTTCGGGATTCGAGGAGTCCATCCGAACTCTATATATACCCCAAGTTTCTGAGAGAAAAACTTTTCATCCGTCTTCTGCGAAAGAAAGCTTTTGACTGTTCGAGCTCTTCTTCGTTTCTTCTCCGAGTCTTCAAAGTTTCCAGTAATGGCCTCGAAACAAGTCTCCTCCTCTAAGGGAAAGAAGGTTGCTTCTTCTTCTCGTTCTTCTGCTCAAGCGGGGGCGACTTCTGTCGGGCACGGTGAGCTTCATTCTGAACGGAGTATCCCGCCGACTAGCAGTGCACCCGGCCTTAAAGGTAGAGCTTTTGGGACAAAAAAGAACGACTAAAAATCCTTCACACATGTTGTACGTGAACGTGCTAGGTCATCTTCTGTGCTGATAGCCTCTTCGAGGAAGATGATGCACAGAGATGTTTTATCTTTTACGCCCATATTTCTAATGTGTTAGCGCAAAAACTCCATATTTTCGCAGTTTGGCGTAAAAGTTTTGACTGTCAAAAGTTGGCGTATACTATATAATTTGAGTGTCACGTAGGAATGGAAATTCTGACGTAATAACTCAAATTTTGGCTGTCTGGCGTAAAATACAAACTGTCGAAAACTTTGCGTATACTGCCAATCTTGAATTTTACGCCTTGCAATGGGATTCCAGTCGTAAAAGCTCAAGTTTTTTGCAGTCTTGGCATAAAGCATAGACTGTTGATTTTTTTGCATATGCTGCACTCCAATTATCTGGAACTGATGTATTTTTCTTGCACTCCTTATAGGAACTGATGTGTTTTTCTTGCACTCTTGCAGTTAACTTGCATGTGTCCCCACTAGCCGATGTGATGGGTTCAGTCGCCGGGATGCTGCACTCCAATTATCTGGAGGATCTGTCGTACGTGATATTTCCTATCTCCGGGCCCCAGTATCCTGAAGGAAGGGAAATTTTGATATCGGCTCAGTGCAAGCGAACACTACTGAACATGATCAACGGAGAGGCCCTGACGTACATAGATGGGGACCAATACATAAAGCCAGCTTTCCTCTTCGGGGACATGATTGACAAACAATCCCAAACGAAGCCCAAGAAAGAACTCTGGGTCTTCCCTGCCGGAAGCTTGGTTTTGTATCTGCCCAAGATGCCGAGAGACTATCCCATCTTGGCATTCTTTCATGCTACACATCCCAGGAGGATGTCGTGGACGCTGACTCCTGATCTTCACGGCAGGCCGGGAAGATATTTCATCTGAAAGAAGAAGACCAGGGGTAGTTTGTCAGCCGCCCTACCCGCAATGTGATAATGTTCAGGGGACTATACCCGGGCAGTGTCCCGAGTGAAGACAGTTTAGTGATCCGGCCGGTCTAATTACCGACTTTCTGCAATGATTTCATGGGGCGCGGGGGAGTATACCCTAAGGTGAACCCTCGGACAGGCGGGTGGATCACCCCCACAAATCTTCGATGGGCTCGCTTAGCTGATTGGGCCCTGAAGCATTTTCAGATCGAGCTGGAGAGCATTGGTCTGTTTGCAGCTATGAGTGCCACCAGTGTTGGGTTGCCTCTCAATACCAACCTGTTTCTGGCATTGATGGAGCGATATATCTCGCTCACCGGGACTTTCGCTACTCCACTGGGGGAGTTGGTATTGGCCCTCCACGAGATGGAAGATATCTCGAGACAGCCGATGGGGGATACACCATATGAAGAGTGTGTTCCCACGAACCGGGAGCTGGAGGATTCTGACCCTCAGGTTGTGGAAATGTACCAGGAGCTGATGTGCCATTACCTTGCTTGCACCGCCTTTTATGGTGAGCCCTCAGATTTGGCTCACATCAGTAAATGGACATCCTACCTCTTCTTTCACCGGTCCAGGACTGCTAAGCCGGGGAAGGTATTGGAAGGCAAGGATCAGCCTTTGAATCCTCTGAGCGTGCTTAATGCTCAGGTAGTTGACGATCTCATGGAAGATGCTGGGGCTCCGGACTTGATCCTCGACGAAGGGATAGGGAAGTATCCCGTAGGCACCAAGGCTTATAGTTATTTGAGGCATTGCCGCAGGCCTCTGTCCAGGAAAGCTCAACTGGGTGGCTTCCTCTCCATATGGCTGCGCCGACTGGTGGTACCTGGAATCGCATCTGCGGACCGTATTCACCGCAATACGCTATGGCCTACAGTGCGTCTGGTGTTCCGGGCAATACTGGGCTTGCTCCCTGCCATGGTGTACCGCATTCAAGCTGGCCTGAGGGCCATGACTGACCGACTGCTCACCGATGAAACTCGGCGTGATAGCTTTCCCAGGGTAGAATTACCATACCTGTATCTGATGGGATGGTTAATTCTTCATAACCCCAGGGTTATGTCTCCCGGCCCTGGCAGTAGTTCGGGGGCTAGTTTCTTGTTGAACTACCAGAAATCCTCCTGAAACATGACCACAGTTATAGACTGTCGGCGGGCGCTGAATCTTAGTCACAGCTGGAAGCTCTTCTACACTGTTCCCCCTGTACATCTCAATCAGCAGGGGATCAGACTTCAGGACGTAGGCGACGGGAAGACCGTTCTTTCTCCCAAGTCTTTTAATTAGTTGGTCTGCATTAGACCTTCCCACCTACTATACAGGAGTGAAGACCATTGCTTCTTCGAGCCCTACTTGCCTAGTCGGTTTGCCAGGCAATTCGGGTACGACCAGTTGCATGTGGGCAATGCCGTCACCAGCTTCAGGTCCCGCGGCGGACTCATTGATGGAGCCAGAGGATGGCGATATTTTATCATGGGTTGCACTGAGGCAACTTTTACCGTGCCCATCATTTCACTCTCCACGGAGCTGCGCATTCTCCACTCGTATGCCCGTTCTATGTGGCAGCCAACACCTTCCATCGTGATTTTGATATGCATGGAAGTTTTAGGGTACCTTCTTCCAAGTCTGGGGAAAGAGTCGAAGTCCCCTCGGTTTCTTCTGACGAGGGTGAGGAGTCCGTCAATCCAGATGAGCCTCTGTTGGCGGTATCGAGGGGTGAAGTACCTCTGACTACAGGGCCTTTGATAATCTCTGGGAAGCGAAGGCTCCTACTCTGAAGGAGACTTCCCCTCGCAAGAGGAAGAAGAAGACGGTTATTCGTCCTCTCCGAATTCCTGGTATTGAGGCTCCTACAAGTGAGCCTACATCTCCCCATGTCGGAGATAATTCTTTGATTGGAGGTTCCTCGCCTTTTAGAGAGGGAACCTCGACAGTCTCGGCTGGCGGTGCCAGAGAATTCCAGTTGGAGGCTGTTGTCGCTACTACCGCTTCAGGTAGTGAAACAAGATTGCCTTTGGGGCCAAGCAGAATGAAGATATCTTTACCCGAATCAGCATCGGGAGAGACCCTTGCCATGTCTGTAGGTGCACCCAGCGAGATCCCACCTGGTGAACCTCGGGGGGATCTTGGCGGAGATTCGGAAGAGTACTTGCCGATATTCGGAAGAGCACCCCCTTCTCCAGGTATGACAGCTTGCCTAGCATCACTAAGAAATGATTTAGCTGTACTGGCCAAGGACGCGACATATACACCATTGGCCATGGGTAAATGTCGTCTTTTATGCCTCTTCTTTTAGGAAAATTAATATTATGCTGATATTAACTTCCTTTTGTCTTCTTTTCAGGGGAAGACATCTTCGGAGAGGGCAGTGTAGATGCGCCCTTTGGATCTGTGTCAGGTCCTGGTGGCGACACGGATGTGCCTGATTTTGAAGAGGAAGCATCTTCGGGTGCCGGCTCGCCTGTCGAAGAGATTTCGATATCTCAAGAGGAGGACGAGCCTGTCGTTGCGACAATGCCTCCTATGAGTACGCTGGTCACTTCGTCCGGTGTTGGCGCTTCTTCTTTTGTCGTACCTCCTGTTGAGGCGACGGCTGTGGCAATATCGTCTGCGGTTGTTCTTAGAGGGGGACTCGCCACTATCACGGCCGCTCCCAGCGTCCATTCGGATTTAGCTGCGCTGACCGAGCATTACACTCGTATCTTCTATGCCACCTTAAAAATATTAATATCAATGGTGTTGGAGAAGAATTTGGGCTTTGCGTTACTGAGAAGGTCCTCCCGGGCCTCTATAGTGCCGATCCGAGAATTCAACGATACCGGGGTAGCTGACGCGCTGGAGGAGATAGTTAATGGTTTGGAGCAACCCATTAACGAATACTTGCAGCTAGCTCGAGGCAACATTGTTGGTCTCGTTCAAGCTAGGTACGACTCCCTGACTGCGCAGCTTGCTGAACAGATGGCATCTCTGAATAAGCCTATTGAGGCTCAACAGCGGGAGATGGATGAAGAACGTGTCCAATTGGGGTATGTCTTCCCCGAGTTGACCCGGTACAAAGTCGAATATGAGGAAGCGGCAGCGCAGGCCCGCATATTGAAGGATGAGCTCGTTCGAGTAGAGGCGAAGGCCCTCTCTTTGTTGGCAGCCCGAGATGTGCTGAAGGAGCGACGGGCGACTGTTCAGCAGAATCTGGCACATGTGGGTGCTTTCCACTCAGGTTTTGTGCGGGCTCGGTCTGAGCTAGCTGCTTTGGACAACGATGCGGCAAGGTTGGAACGGGCTCGCGCCGAAGTCATGAACTCCCGGGACGAGAGAATGGTTGCTCTGGCGCAGCAGATTCGCGACCTAACCACTCCTCCCAAATGATGTACTTTTTCTTTTCAATGTACTTTCGCTCTTTTTTGGGAATAATAAAGAGGCTTTCATCTAACTTTGTGGACCCATTATTTTGGAATATAAATGACATGTTTGGGTGAAAGTGATACCAGAGGTAATATGGACGTGATATACTCTCGGTAAGTTTTAGCAGGACATATCTATTCAGAGGTAATATGAACATGATAGAATACGATCCCACTAGTTTTGTTTTGGAAGTAGTTTTATCAGAATGATGTTTTCGCCATATTCTAATTGAGCAAAGTAGGTTAAGCATAGTACCTTTTCAGGATTTTGCCATTGATAGGAGCCATTAACAGGTCTCCATTAGGCTTGGCTAACCTATAAGCGCCGTTTGAGAACGTCGTCTCGATCACATAAGGGCCTTTCCATTTGGGCTGGAATTTGCCCTTACTCCTGTGAGTAAGAATCATCGGCCTTCTCACAGCTAAGACTAGCTCGCCAACTTTGAACACTCTTTCTTTTACTTTTTGATTAAAAGATCTGAAAATGCGTGCTTGGTAGAACGCGATGCGCTATTGACCTTGGAGGCATTTCTCGTCTAATCCTTCTAGCTCTTGAAGCCTTAACAGGTCATTCTTTTCTTGAGTCAACTTATTAGCCACGGCTATCCTGAGTGACGGAATCTGGATCTCGATGGGGAGAACTGCTTCGCTCCCGTAAACTAATGAGAATGGGGTGCAACCCGTCGGTGCTCGTACCGTTGTGCGGTATGCCCAGAGACATTCTCCCAGCTTCTTATTCCAATCCCTCTTGTTCGAAGAGACGAATTTTTTTGAGAGCTTGATAATGGTTTTATTGAATGCTTCCGCCAAACCATTAGCAGCTGGATTATATGCCGTAGAGGCCATATTTTGTATCCAATTTTTATCACAAAATCGATAAAATGCTTGGCTGATGAATTGAGGCCCATTGTCATGAATTATTCTCCGGGGTATCCCGAAGTGATAAATGACGTGATGCTTGATGAAGCTGATCACATTAGATGCCTTCACCTCAGCGAGAGGGATCGCCTCTGCCCCTTTGGAGAAATAATCCATGATGGCCAGTATGAACCGGTGACCTCTGGAAGAAGACGGGTGAATAGGACCAATGATATCCATACCCCATGCTTCGAAAGGCCAGGACACAACTATAGGATGTAGATGTTCAGGAGGTTGATGGATAAAGTCTGCATGGACCTGACAGGCTCTGCACTGTCTTGCGTACTTTATTGCATCCGTGATCATAGTAGGCCAGTAATAGCCCATTCTCCTTATGCGATCCTGTAGCTTAGGCCCGGGTTAATATGCTCCGCATACGCCGTCGTGAGCTTCACGGATGATCCGCTGTACCTCATCATCTGAGAGACATCTCAATAGCAGTCCGTCGTAGGTCCGGCGATATAGACACTGTGAGGATGCCTCGAAATAGAAGCGTAATGATCGTCTTTTGACGGATACTGCTTCTTTAGGGTCCTCCGGCAAGATTCTGTATGCCACAAAATCTATAAAGGGACTTCTCCAGTCTCTCCTAGGAGGATCTGTGTTCACAGCGTAGCTGCATTCTATGTGAAAGTTGTTTTTCACACAGAATAAATCTCTGCTAAGAAGGATTACCGAATTATGTCTTCTTATAGGAATAGCTAAATCTGCAGCTAGACTGGCTAGGGCATCAGCTTCCAGATTATGAGATCGGGGCACATGCTACAGGAAGAATCCTTTGAATGTCATGGCTATTTCGACCGTTGCTCGATGATAGGGGATGAGGTCTAGATTTCGGACTTCATATATTCCTCTGACTTGATTGATGATCAGCAGAGAGTCACCGAAAGCTTCCAGAGATTCGACGCCCAATTCTTTAGCGACTTGGAGCCTGATTAGTAGAGCGTTATACTCTGCCACATTGTTAGAACAGGGCTCGCTAAGAGAATATGCTCAGTAGATGACGAGTTTATCAGGAGCAACCAGGACGATTCCTACTCTCTAAACCACGTTTCCCCTAGGACCAGTTCTGGAGGCACCATCGAAGAACAGTTGCCATGCATCACCTTCCATTGCGGAATTACACTCTGCAACTTTGTCGAGAATGTCCTCGTACAGCTTGGAGGCCTCCGGGATCGGATGAGCAACTAAAAAATTAACCAATGCTTGGCCTTTGAAGACTTCTGAGGGACGTACACCATGTCATACGTGTTAATAACATCGCCCAAGTCGCAAGTCGGGAATTAAGAACACTTGGCTTGTTTATCAGTACCCGCAGAGGATTGACCCTGGAGATGATGTGAATGGTTTGGCCTGTGACATAGTACCGCATTTTCTAGATAGCGAACATCAGAGCCAAGCATTCTTTCTCCACTGGGTTGTACCGGTGTTCGGCTCTGACCATCATCCTGCTGAGTTAGTAGATAGCCTGCACATGGCCCATATCGTTCTTTTGTGCGAGAAGAGCTCCCAGAGAATGATCCATCGCTCGAACATACAGCACGAATGGTCTTTCTATGACTGGAGGCACCAGAACTGGTGGGCTAGTGAGGTAGCGCTTGATATCACCGAACGTTTGCTGACAGGCTTCGTCCCATACGAAGGATACACCTTTCTTCATGAGACGAGAGAAGGGCTGACATCTTCCAGAAAGGTTGGATATGAATCTCCGGATATAAGCCAGACGACCTTGAAATCCCCTGAGTTTTCTCAGATTACGATGCGGTCGCATTTCTAAGATGGCCTTGACTTTATCAGGGTCTACTTGAATGCCTTTGGCGGTAATGACAAATCCTAAAAATTTGCCACTAGATACCCCAGGAAGGACTTTGTATGATTCATTTTGAGTTAATATTGGCGAATCAATTCAAATACTGTCTTCAAGTCTTGGATGTGATTGTCCTTGAGGCAGCTTTTGACAGCTACATCATCCACGTAACATTTCACTGTCTTGTGTAAATGCTCATGGAATATGTTACTCATAGCCCGTTGGTGTGTAGTCCCGGCATTCTTCAATCCGAAGGGCATGACCGTATAGCAATATACCCCCAATGGCGTCCGGAAGGCAGTATGCTTCTCGTCCTCAGGATGCATCTTGATTTGGTTGTATCCTGAAAATCCGTCCATAAAAGACATACGTTCGAAACCGCATGTATTGTCAATCATGACGTTTGTGATGGGAAAAGGAAACTCATCCTTGGGGCAGGCTGCATTCAGATCTCGATAGTCGATGCAGACACATACTTTCCTATTTTTCTTCATGACCGGGACTACATTGGTGACCCAGTCGAGATGTTGTTCTTCTCGGATGAAGCCGCAGGCTATCAACTTCTTGACTTCAGCTTCGATGGCGTCCATCATATTCGGGCAGAACCGGCGTTGGTGCTGCTTCACAGGCTTTGAATCGGACAATATATTGAGCTTATGAGTAGCCAATTTTGGATCAAGGCCTGGCATGTCCACATAATTCCACGTAAAGATGTCGATATATTCTTTTATCAGCTGGATAACTTCTTTCTTTTCTGCTTCGGAAAGATTGTTACTGATAAATATCGGCTTTGGTGAAAGTTCATCCCCAACGTCAATCTGGATAACTTTATCTTCAATGGGAGGTTCTCTCTGCTCGAAGCGGAACTCCCATTGTGTATCCATTTGCTGAGCCCAAGCGTCATTCTCAAACAGTTCAGATTCTTGTTCGTCTACTTCGAAGGAATCTGTCACTACCATATTTACTGATAATGATCGTTCGAGAGCATGAGATGAGTCGGATGGCGCTGAGCTGTTTTGAGAAGTGAAAAAGATATCCTCGGTTGACTCAGAAGCTGCAAGGAAGGTGGTATACCCTAACCCGAAATGAGTTCGTTGATAGTAGGGATTGCCGTGCAGCGGCATTCGTCGACCTTTCCCGAAGTTGAGACCTGGTTCCATCTTCAAGTTATAACCCATACTTTGCATAATTTTTAATGCTTGCGGGGTATATCTGTGGATTTGTATTCTGCCAGTTTCAGACTCGCAAAATTCTTCCTGCATGATCGGGCTACTCTGCATGCGATCGAAGACTATGGGATGCTGATCGTCGCGAGTTAGAGGAATAATAAATATGAAATCTTTATGTGGCCCACCTGTCATGACGATATTAGATATTGATGCATCTTCCCACAAGATCTCCACGCGTTTGACTGTTAGGGGAACTGAAGCCTGTTTATGACCCTTGTCTTCGTATTTCTGGATCAGATAGTCACGCAGGTCAGGAGTGTTTACAGAAGAAGAAGAAGAAGAAGAAGATGGCTTGTTCCTTCTGTTCACATCAGTGGGTATACGAATGTTGGGAACCCCAGTTTTCCCTGTACCACCTGTATACAATATGTTGGCCATCTGGGTGGCGGATAATCCCCGAAGAGGGTGTCTTTCCGCGAATTGAGCCTTCTTTACGCTGAGGGGCTTCTCCTGGCATAATTTAGAGCTCTGCTCTGGTTGGCGTAAAGCTGAGGATATCCTCAGTCGGCCGTCAGCCTATCGCGTAATCCGGAGGGCTGGCAGATTCTTTCCTTGCTGGCGTAAAAGCCGAAAAGTTGAGTCATCCGCCGCTTGCTTTCCCTTGCGTAGATTGCAGGGATCATCTGCTTTTTCGTGAAATACAGATGCATTTTTACGCGCGGAGCGCGTTTGGAGCTTTTGATTTGGCGCTAAGGTCTTGTCAAAAGTTTTGTCTGTTCCGCTAGGGACGGGAGACTGATTTCTAAACGCAGAGCGCGGTATAGGCTTCTGGAATAGCGCTGAGGCATTGTCTGAAGTTTCATCTTTTCTGCCAGGGACGGGAGACTGAATTTTACGCGCAGAGCGTGGAGTATACTTCTGGGTTAGCGCTGAGGCATTGCCAGAAGTTTTGTCTGCCCTGCCAGAGACAGGCGACTGAATTTTACGCGCAAGGCGCGGAGGGAGCAATGCTACAACCTCGTTGGTCGGAGAAATCAGAGAGGTCGGAGAGTCTACAGGAATGGTAGAGGATGCCTTGGGCATCCAGACCTTACGCAACTTTCTGTTGTCTTGGACTGAGAGAAAGAGAGAGAGCTACCCCCTGTTTGAAGCATGTCTTCGTAGGCAGACTGGTCGAACTGGACGACCAGTGCCTTCTTCACGGATCCCACAGATACCGCATCGTGTTGAGCAATTGCTTCCTCGTCAGAAGAGAAAGATCTCCCCAGCAGAGTCGCCATCTTGTTGTTTGATAAAATAAACGAAAAGATAAATATGTGGAAACGAGGTCTTATACGAAAACCCGTCCTTCTTCTGTGTTTACATACAAGATTGTACAATTTAATTCTATACGAGGATGTCGAGTACAGTTTATTTAATCTGGGTAGATATTGCTATAGGTGTCTGATCTGCAGTCGATCACTTTGGCCCTTGGACCACACGATGATGAAGAAGTTCCGTGGAAGACAGAAAGCAGCTTCGAAGGTTGCTGAAGAGGGTGGATGCCCGATGCCAAAGTCGTCGATCCCTTCTCTTCGCCTGAGCTCTGGATTCTTCTCTCTCTCTCTCTCTCGACCATTTTCTCTCCCAATTGTCGACCTTGGATCTGATACTGGATTCCTTGACCAATCTCCGATCGTTCGATCTTCAATTTTGTGACCTCCTTTCGACCTTCCGACCTTCGACCTCTGTTGATAGAGGTCTCTATTTATAGAGTTTTTAGTGACAGTGATCACTCAGTCGGTGTAGAAATTGAGTAGTAGAAAGTACATCAATCTTTTACACGACGGTTTATAATAACCAATGCCTGTGTATAGATGACCTTCTGAGTGAGCATGTGACGCATGTCAAACTAAGGGACAGACGCGTATAGCTGCTGCGAAGATCACGACGTAGAAGCCACGTAGGTGTTATCCCTTATGCAGAAGAGGTTGGCGTAGAAGCCAATGACTGTCACCATGGCGTAGAAGCCAAGTAGGCATAGAAGCCGAGTAGGCGTAGAAGCCAAGTAGGCATAGAAGCCGAGTAGGTGTAGAAGCCGAGTGGTCATAGAGGCCGAGCAGACGTAGAAGCAGAGTGGGCATAAAAGCCGAGCGGGCGTAGAAGCCGAGCTGGCATAGAAGCCGAGTGGGCGTAGAAGCCGAGTGGGCATAGAAGCCGAGCAGACGTAGAAGCCGAGTGGGCATAGAAGCCGAGTGGGCGTAGAAGCCGAGATAATATGGATGTTTTAGCCAAAATTACGGCTCTTGGAGATATAATCAAATCTCTTACATTAAATGCAGAGATCTGCTCCCATCCTGCGCATTAAATGCAGAGGCTTGTCTTTAAGATTTGCCATCATTCTGCACATTAAATGCAGATACGCGCCTCGAATTCTGTAGGAAAAGTAACTGCTGATGTGGCGGTCTGTTGGCCTTCTGCGGAGCGTAAGAAGCTCACGTCTGCCAGTGTAAAACTGGGCAGCGTATCCCCTTGTATGCATAAAAGCAGTTTGTGCAAAGGGAATGTCACTAGACGACGGTTTGATAACATTTAATCAAATCTCCTGCATTAAATGCAGAGATCCGCCATTATCCTGTGCATTAAATACAGAGGCATATTTTGAAGCTCTGCCACCCTTCTGCGCATAAAATACAGAGACGTGCCTCGGGCATCTGTCAGTATTCGGCGCATTAAATGCAAAGACGTGCCTTGAGAACCTGTCACCGCTCTGTACATTAAATGCAAAGACGTGCCTCAAGCCCTGAACGAAGAGCAGCTTTTGACGTGGCAGGCTGTTTGTCTTCTGCAGAGCGTTAATAGCTCACATCTGCCTGTGTAAAACTGGGCGGCGTATTCCTTTGTATGCGTAGAAGCGGTCTACGCCAAGGAAATGGCAGTAAATGACAGCCTGGGTTGCAGTGCCGCGCCATCATTATAGCCGTCTCCTGGGTAGCCATGCAGTACTCTTTGTCAGGAGTCCAGACGTCAGGTTCATTGCATTATCTGATAGGTTCATTTCGAAGAATATGAAGCGTTCCTCGTACACTTCAATGCTGCATTGAAAGCGGATGAGTTTTACGCCATAGAGGCGATGTAGCACCCTTTTTACGCTGAAGCAGCCTGGACATACTGTATTACGCAGATGGTCCTTGAGCCTACTTTTTACTCTGTGCTTAGCGAAAAAGCTCTGTTTGCACGCCGATGGCTCTGAGGTCCTCTGTTTATGCTGCCCTGTATCAACATGCTGCGTAGAGCTATCCAGCGTATTTTTCATGCTTCTACAATGCGTCAACACTCATATTCCCTTGTCTAGATGTAAGAACTAGGAGTATAGGGCATTTCTGACTGTAGCCGGGAAGTACTTCGCATTGAAGTATTCTAAGAACTGTTCCCAAGTCTGGTTCTTGCCTACACTGTGCTCAATATAATCCCACCAGTGATGGGCGTTGCCTTTCAGTTGGGCCCTCACTGCGGTCATCCAAAGGTCTGGATGCAGTTGTGAAGCCACTAGTAGCATCTCCGCGTTGGTGACCCAATCGGAGATCTCCTCTATAGTCTCGTTGCCTGAGAAAGTATCTGGTCCTATCTGTCGGAACCATCTAATAGTGCCACCTGTCTGGGCTGGTGGAGGTGTTGGTACTGATATTGTGACAGGTGTCCTATCTAGTACTGCCATCAAATTTTGTCTCAACGTCTCGGTCTGATGCCACTGTGCTTGCATCATAGTCTAGAAGAACTGAAGCATCTTTGGCTGCCCATCTAATTGTGGCATCTGAAGTAGATTAGGTGAAGGTGGTGGTAACGGAACCTCTGGCTATGTAGTAGGTAGCTCCTGAAGTCTGGCCCTCAAAATACTATGTGGGGATCGTCTGGGAAGTCTATCCCTCGTGCTGTTGGGTAGGATCGCCCTGAGAAGTCTTGCGCCAATGTATCAGCGGGGCCTGCAGCGATGGTTGTCCTCCAGGTAGTCCCTGGGGTACCTCCTCTCTTTGGGTGGTGTCGGTTGGCACCACGGCACTGGGTGCTCCTCGTCCATTGTGCATGTTCATCTTGCTGCAAGAGATAGGACTTCATTAAAAAGAGTACGGAATCAAGCAAACAGGATGCAGGTATTTAGAAGCAATACGAAGGAAGTTCAAAGACGTAATCAAAGTGGATGAGACCTAGTTATTTCTATCCTATTGCAGGAATCACTGGGCATGTTATCATACCACAAGCGATGAATCGACCTACATGGGCCACCACTAAAACCATGTCACGCCCCAGTCCCAAAATATACGGGACCAGGCCACGTTGCAATAGCCAGCTATCACATCTCCGAGGATATCCTAATTTAATGGATCCAAACGAAGAGTGCTACGCTGTCCTAAATAGCTAACAAGTCCAATATCAATATCAAACAGGTAATCTAATCTCATCCACAAAATAAACAGCAAGAAAATACTAAAATAAATACTGGAAGATAAACGCCAGTCTCAAAATATCATAGTACAACCAAGAATGTCTGGTGGAGACAAACCCACTACTATGACCAAATAAAAGTACTGAATGACACATAAAAAGAGTAATAACTAGGCATCGGCTCACTAGATAATGATGCTCCCAATCCTAGGCAGAAGGCCTAACAACTGATCACGGAAACTCTAACGGTAGAACCTCAAGCTCCTTAGTTGTAGCGTACCTAGTCTCCTGTCTTGGGCCGTACACTGTGGGGTAATATGCCTCGTCCAAATCTGGAAAGGCACCAGGTCCTCAGAGGGACGTAAAAAGATACATAGAAGCATGCCATATATAAATACTGAATAAAATAAATAAAGGGTGTGCTAACCATCTAAGTGAATGCAATGTGAAAACAACTTTGGTACGTATGGGTAGGCGTAGGCAAAACATCCAACACTCCGAGGAGTGTGGTATCTGTAACGTCCATCATTCCAAAGAATGAGGTATTTGCAATATATATATACGTCTATATCACTCCGAAGAGTGTAATATCTGCAATAAAGGAAGTCATTGGATCCGTGGCTCCTCCGGATACTACAGAATCTAATGGGTGTATCTCATATGCCTACTAGTTGTCCTTCCCGTCCAATGTAGATACACAAGTCGAATACCCGACGTACATACCACGTATCTATATGCCAAGTCTCTACAAATAAAATAATCCTGAGTTACGTACTAACCGTGATGCATGTCACACGCACCGATAGCTAGTCGAGTATGCGAACCCGTATCCCAATATAAATTTGTCACCGTGAAACGTGTAAGAGTGTCGGTCTAGGAAGATATCAGAGTATCCACCCAATGTGGTGAGTCTGCTAGTGACTAGGCCAAGTACACTAATCATCGACGCAACCGTCGACTGCACCCGAGTTAATCTCGGATGCGCACAGTCATATAAAATAAAGCAACAAGATATCATACAACATATGCATCAATTAATTTAAACAGTAAATATGGCAAGGTATCTTGCCTGGGTACTCAAGCTATGAATGCCAATAGCCTGCTCCTGCAGTATCTCCTGGCTAGTCCAGTGATCCTAAACACACAATATAGTATAGAAATCTAGCATCAGACACTAAACAATACATACACATAACTTACGATGCTGCTCTTAGTACTAACGCAAGGGTCATGGTTGGTCGACTATAGAGTCTCATGAGCACATAGTTAGGGTGCACAAGTGTCCTGTCCTCAGTTACCGTATCTCTTGCGACAATAAGTTACCGAAGTTTTGGGTCACCAAACTAATTAGGTTTTGTACGAATACATGTCCTGATTTCCCATGCTGACTGTACTTGGTTAATGTCTAGTTTTTATTGATGAAAAACAAGTCTTAATAACAAGTCCTATTATTAGGGTATTTATTGATTTATTTATTTCTAACTAACCTAATCAAACATACATGCATACATATATAAGATTTCCTTTTGAAATAGTTCGTGTCCACATAACGACACGATACGACGACACAACTCCTCGCAACTATACGATGATATAATGAAGGAAAGGGGACTAGGGGAGAAGTACCTAGTTGGTTGAACGAGGGGGGGTCTGCTCGTTTGCTGGCCGTCCTCCGGCGTGGTGGCGGGGCTCCGGTCGACCTGCGACAACCACGACAGCGGGTAGCACAGCAACGGCAGTAACTGCAGCAGCGGCAGCAGCAACCTGACAGCGGCGGCAGCGACGTCTTGACGGTGGGAGAAGGTGGTCAGGGTCGTGGGGGAGATCAGGGTCGGCCTGGAAGTGGTGGTTGACGGTGCTGGAGACGGCGGAGGGCACTTGGGGTAGTCGGCTAAGGGGTGACCGGGGTCGGGTTTGATGAAGATGGGGACGGTGATGATGCGGCGGTCAGGTGGCAGTGTAGGCGGAAGAGGGAGTCTGGCATGGACAGCAAGGGTGGCTTGAGGTGGTGATGGATGGAGGTGGTGGTGGATGGCCGGTCGGGAGAAAGAGAGGGTGCTCGGGTTTGATGAGGAAGAAGGGTTCGGCTATAGGGTTGAGGTGGTGATTATAATTTTTAGGGTTTCATGCATTAGAAAATGTGTATTTATGTAGGAGGAAAATTATGGGCTAACCTCGGGATTTGGGCCTGTCTAGACTCTTTAGGGTAGGGGCTGGTCCACATGAAAGGGTGTACACGGGCTTGGTTAGGTCCTATTTTGGGTCAAATTGGCCTCCAATTTAATTTAATTAAAAATAATGTGCATGACGTTCTTTAATGAATTGAAGACACATGGAACTAAAATTGGGTGGGACACAAGTATCATGGGCGTAGTAGACTCAGAATAGGTTAATACCCTAATTTGGGTTATATGGAATTGGGTTGTGGTTGTGCCTCAAATTCAAATAGGAATGGGAAACTATGAGAAATTGGGTTTATTGGAATTATTTAGGGACGTTTGTAACGAATATTGCGCAGCTAAAATAAAGCACAATATTGAGTAACTAAAAGTTACACAAGGGTCATATGGGTAGTCTGGAATGTCTAGGAAATGTGTATTTAATAAGTTTGAGGGTAACTACTAGTATAGCGCTCCAAATATCAAAGCTACGGTACAGTGTATTAAGACATAATTTTTACACATTATTCCTAATTGTATCCCAATTAATCCTAGTCTCTCAATCTAAATTAAATAAATCCTAAATTGGTCGAGGGGGTTTACAATGACTATGTCTTCGCTCATAGACACCAAGCAAAAAGAGAAAGAATATGTTCGTGAATTCATAGAGTGCTTTAGGCAAGCAACTCTGAAGATGCCTCCAGGTATTCCTGAGACCACATTCATGGACACCTGTAGAATTTTTTTATTACCGGGATTTAAGTTCTGCATTGGCACCGCCTGATTTGAAGATTGGACTTCGTTCATTATGAATGTTGATACAGCTGAGAAGAATATGAAGGAAGTCAACCTAAACTTGTTGGGGCTTAAGATACCCGGCACAGAAGACAAAGGTAAGCGTCATTTCAATAACAACAATAGCAATAGCACACGCAATAACAAAGGAAAGAAAGCTCTTGCTATAAATGTGTCCAAGTGGCCTACCTCTCTGCCAATACAGAAGCCTTTGGAATCTTCAAAGCCTAAGGAGGAATACTCTTTTGATGAAAGTAATATCATCAGTATCTTTGACTTCCTGATAAAAAGCAACAAATTATAGTTTCCTGATATACACATGGATCTAGAAAGGAGTATCTCAGGACTTATGAACCTAATCAAGAAGATGCTCCTCCTGCTTCTTCTAATGCTCCAACAGTTGTTGAACCTCATCCATCAAAACCCACAACAGCAAAAAAAGGGAAGCAGAAAGAAGTTTGATTTGATAAATCTCTGAAGAAGAATCCTCCCCAGGGACTTTACAAACCATACAACTTCGACATAATGGTGCAGCTTGCCAATACTCCAGCTCGACTTTCCATCTTCGAGTTACTTCGTTTGTCTAAGGAGACTCATGATGCCTTGAATGAAGCACTGATCCATGCAGATTCATGTCTAGCTCAACTCAAAACTCCAACAGAAGAACTAGTGGCATGCCCTTATTGCCACAGTGTGATGGAGAAGATTCCTAATATCACCTTCACACAAGATGATATGTTACTAAAAGACAACCGTCATGATAGGCCGTTATATTACACTGGTTATATCGGTTCTATCAAAGTAAGCCAGATATACATAAATCTAGGTTCGTCACTCAGCATTATACCCAGGAGTCTCCTGCGGGTTCTGAATATACCGATGCACAGTCTGTCAACCACCAATACAACCATCTTAGGCTTCAATGCTAGAAGAAGTCGGCCTTTGGGGAAGATATGCCAAAAAATTCAGATAGACGATCTTTGGACTGAAGTCACATGTTATGTGATTGACTTGGATGTATCCTACAATGTCCTACTTGGACGTCCATGGATACATGAGAACAAGATTGTGCCTTTCAACTTGCACCAATGATTTAAGTATGTGAATAGTCAGGGAGAAGTCAAACCAAAGTTTGTCGACATCAACCCATTCAAGGGTGTCAAGGCCTATTACTCTGAAACTGTTCTCTACACACCAAATTAATCTGGATGAAGAAGTCAATGAAGGTGATGATGAAGCTGAAACTACTCTAAGCAAGGACCCCTTATGATCCAAGTCAAAGGACGTATCACTTGCTAAAGTCCTCCGGAGGAACCTCTCATGATCTGAGTCAAAGGACGTGTCACTCGTTAGAGTCAACCGGAACCTCTTATTATTCACCTCCGCAAGACAACGAGTAAGGAGAAGGCAAAAGAATCATCACTTCAAGAGCCACTTGTTATCAATCTTCGCAAATCTATACGTGAGGAAAAATAAAGGCATCCTTGGTGATAGATGTTACTAAAAATATGGAGCCTCTGCTTGTCATCAACCTGGCCAGCAACAAGCACTCTGCTTTAGTAAGTCAGCCTTTGGTCATTAATCTCACCAAGCCTATTATTAAAGCCGAACCATCTATTGACTTTGTATAGGAGGAAGAAATCTTGTACTATATAAATAAAGATGACACTCCTTTATACTACATTGATATTGATCACTTTGCTAGGGAATTTTTAGAAGCCATGTACGCTTATGAGCCTCTATCTATATCAGTGGCATCACCATTCAGAATAGGTACATCATATAGTTCATGTGGTCCCAGCAAGGCAGAATGGAGAACATCAAATACTCTTCGATAAAGCCAGGATTAAGAGGATCATACATACTGATGACTCAGATGAAAACTCTAGCAAAATACAACTTCACCGATATATTGGCCTGGAAAAAATATTATCCAGAAAATGGACTACAATTTGAAGTCCAAAAAAGGTCTCAACTACGAAGAGGTCGACATACTTCTATACGTCACTTTTCTCCAAAAGGCAAGCCTGAAACCTAATACCAGCGGACTCGTAGTGGTTTAGGTTATGTCACTCCTCCAACGACTCCTGAAAACTTAGAGTCAGAAGAAGAAACACCTTCTCACTCCTCTGAATCATCATCCTGGAATTCTGATGGAAGCATAAATGATGTATTCAAGCATGCTATGTCTATCAATATGGTGTCGACTGACCTAGACGATGACGATGATCAATCTCTAGAACCCTTTGAAAATAATCTGTAGGCACAACAGTTGGATTCACAATGGAGCTACAGTTTGAGCAGCACGAACCGCCTCCAGAGGAAGAAATTGTTCAAATTGATGTAGGGGAGGAGTCTTCCCCAAAACCAATCTTCATTAGAAATGTCTATCTGATGAAGATAAACAAATACTTATGCAACTCATCAAGGAATACATTGATGTTTTTTTCCTGGAGCTACGAGGATATGCCCAGTTTGGATCCTTGGGTAGCCACACACAAGCTCAATATCCATCATAATGCTAAACTAGTGAAGCAATAATAGCGATAATTCTGCCCAGATGTGATGGGTACGATCGAAGTTGAAGTCAAGAAGCTGATAGCATGCGGCTTTGTTCGAGAAGAACAAAATCCTTAATGGGTAGATAATGTAGTCCCAAACATGAAGAAAAATAGAAAGATCTCGTCTACATAGATTATCGAGATCTAAACTCGGCTTGTCCAAAAGACGAGTTCCCTCTCCCCATTATAGATGTCATGATTGACAATACTTGCAGCTTTGAGCGTATGTCATTTATGAACAGGTTCTCGGGATATAAGCAAATCAAGATATTTCCCGACGACAAAAATTATACCTCATTCCGAACACCGATAAGAGTATATTGATATGCAATTATACATTTTGGTTTGAAGAATATAGGAGCAACATATCAACGAGCCATGAGCACGATCTTTCATGAGCATTTGCAGAAGACAATAGAATGTTATTTGGATAATATTGCAGCTAAGAGTCATCTTAAAGATGATCACCTTCAAGATCTAAAGATGGTGTTCGACATGATGTACCAATACCATCTTAAGATAAATCTGACCAAGTCCTTCCTGGGAGTCTCCAGTGGTAAATTCCTTGGATTCATTATAACCTCTAAGGGTATCCATCTCGACCCTGATAAGGTTAAGGCCATCATTGAAATACATCCTCCATGTAACCTCAAAGAACTTCGTAGATTACAAGACCGATTGGCATATATCTGAAGGTTCATATCCAATCTCTCAGGACTGTGCCAGCTATTTACCTAACTTTTGAAGAAAGGGGTAACATTTGTGTAGAATAAGGCATGCCAGCGAGCATTCGACAAAATCAAGCAATAACTTACAAACCCACCAGTCTGGTGGCCCCAATTGTAGGAAGACCTTTTTTGTTATATGTTCGACCAATGGATCATTCCTTGGGAGCTTTACTTGCACATAAGAGCAATGAAGGTCACGAACAGGCTATCTACTATCTCAGTCGCATGATGGTTGGTGCAGAGCACAGGTATAATCCTTTAGAGAAAGTGTGTCTCGCCTTGGTGTTCGCCATTCAAAAAATACGTCACTATATGACCGGTCAGATAATCCACATCATATCCAGAGTAAATCCACTCTGGGTGTTGATGACTAAACCTAGTTTGCTCAATTCGTACCTAGCTACCGGGCAATATTGTGGTCCCCGTATGATATGGTATATGTCCCACAAAAGTAGTCAAGGGCCAAGCGTTGGCTGATTTCTTAGTAGCTCATCCACTACCAGAAATAAAGCTATATGATAACATTCCTGATGAAGTATTAGAGTCTAATATGGCAATAGAAGATAAAACTTGGCAAATATTCTTTAATGGTACGTCAAGAACAGGGCCGAAAGGCAATATCATCGAAGGTTTAGGGATAGTCCTCATCTCTACAGACAAGCTATTGATACATCGTCCATACTATGTCAGAGAATCTTTTTCTAACAACGTAGCAAAAAATAATTCTCTACTGATTAGTCTCCAGTTAGCCAAACAGTTAGATGTGCAATATCTCGAAGCCTATGGAGACCCAAATTGATAGTTAATCAAGTTAAAGGGGAGTATGAAGTTCGACATGAAGATCTTATTCCCTATCCTCAAGCTACAATTGAGCTATCTTTGACTTTTATGGGATTCTTTATCGAGCATGTGCCTCAATTACGGAACATAGAAGAAGATGCCATCGCCAGTTTAGCAGCATCCCTTGCCATTCCTCTAAAAAGACAATATTCGGTCATAGTGACGGGTTGAGAGCTATTTTGTACCAAGAATAATCTTTAAATCGAACATAGCTTTGCCATAAATTCAACCTCTAATAATGAAGATTGGAGATATCCTTTCATAAACTATGTAGCTTATGAGATTCTTCCAAATGATCCAAAAGAAGCTACCTCTGTTTAAAGATGCTAGCTTCGATTCTATTATGATGCTAGCTTCGATTCTATTATGAGGCCGCATCTAAGACGTTATATCATCATTTATTCGATGGACTCTTGTTGTGATGTCTCTCTAACATTGAGGCTGGACAAGAACTTCATGAAGCTCACGATGGTACTTGTGGTGCACATCCGCCAGGTCCTAAGTTGCAGGATCGCCTCAGAAGGATTGGTTATTACTGGCCTACCATGGTGGAAGTTATCGTAGATTATGCTCGTAAGTTCAGAGCCTGTCAAATTCATACAGATTTTATAGATCAGCCATCGGAGTTCCTCTATCCTACAGTTGTGTCTTGGCCTTTCAAAGCATGGGGAATGGACATCATTGGTCCTATCAGCCCACCTTCTTTCAAAGGTCATCAGTTTATCCTCGCCATAACCGATTATTTCTCTAAGTGGGCGGAGGCAATACCGCTCATCGAAGTGTAGACATCCAACGTGATTAGCTTTGTCAAACACCATGCCATTTATCATTTTTGTGTCCCTCAAAGGATAATTCATGACAACGGACCACGATTTGCTAATCAAGCATTCTATCAGTTCTACGACAAGAATCGTATCCAAAATATAGCCTTTACGGCCTATAATCCTGCAGCTAATGGCTTAGCAGACGCCTTCAATAAAACCATAATTAAACTTCTAAAAAAGTTTGTCTCGTCCAAAAAGCATGATTGGAATAAGAAACTTGGAGAATGCTTATGGGCCTATCGGACAACGGTATGAACTCCTACTAGTAGCACGCCACATTCTCTTGTCTATGGGTGCGAAGCAGTTCTTCCTCCCGAGATCAAACTTTCTTCCCTCAGGATAGCTCTCTCTAACGAGCTAACCGTTGAAAATAATGATCGTTTATGACTTCAAGAGTTGGAAGCATTGGATGAGAAGCACTTATAAGCTCAACAGCGCATTGAGCTTTACCAGGCACGTATCTCCAAGGCCTTTAACAGAAAGGTCAAAGATAGAATAATTTAAGTCAGTGATCTTGTTCTGACAATCAGGAGACCAATGATCATGATGCACAAAAGTAAAAAGAAATTCCAAGCCAAATGGGATGGTCCTTTCGTAGTGGAATATGTGTATTCCAATAGTGGATACTGGCTGGCAAAACCAAATGGGGATTTGATGATGTTGTCGATCAATTGCAAATTCCTTAATAAGTACTATGTCTAAGCCAAGCTTGGACTTTTTATCCCCAGCAAGTCATTTATAAATACACAATTTTTGTATTTATTGCATTCTTTCCCCAATAATGTAAATGTACATCATGACATTTATTCCCCAGCAATGTAAACTGTTATATATATTACCCGTATCCAAAAAGTCATGTATACATTGTGGGTTATAAGTCCACCTTAAAGTTTCTCTTTCACGATGAGGTTAGAGAAATATCTTCACATTCCTTCCTAACAAATTTTGGGTAACAATCTCTTATCTTGAATTATTACTTGTGTTCAAGAGTCATGAATACGTTATAAGTAATGGATCCTCAAAATTTCTCAGTAGAGTAAAATCTGGTAAAGAAGAACAATCATGTCCATATAACCTCTGTATTGTTTTCCCTCACGGAGTTGTCATCTATCACCTCCATATTACCTCTGATAGGTTTACACCTTCAAACTTATTACCCATACTCAGTGCAAGTACGACATGGGTATCAAGTCCACCAAAGTTACCCCCACAAGAATACACTCTGCCACATCCATATTACCTTTAAGCAGATATATTCAATAGGGATCTCGATATGAAAATACATCACGTTCATATTACCCTTGATAGTGTTATTTTATTCTAACTTATTATTTGTACTTAGTTTCAAGTACGCAATGGGTAATAGGTACAAAATATAAAAACACATATATAGTCATCGCCAAAATCCAAGAACTTTATTTATTGTAAAAGAATAGTTCGATTATAAAATGAGGAAGCTGATGCAAAGAAATATATGATAAAACAAAAGCCCTATATCTAGGCTTTGTCGAAGATCACTGATAATCCTTCCCAACTGAGACAATTGCTCCCTCTTCTTGTGTTCGGCCACTTTCCTAGTTTCATCCATTCAAGCCTCTGCTGTATCATACTTGGTCTTAGAGCCATATGTCTTCAGGTGTTGTTCCAGGACCCGTATAATTCAGCCTTAGTCTTCGCAAGGTACATAAGTTTGTTACCCATTATCTTGCAGTAAGATTACTCCTTATCGTGCTTGCCCTTTATTGCTACCAACTTCTCCTAGTATTCTTTGATTAAAGCTTCCAGTTCGACTATCTCAAAAGAATATTTATCTCGAGCAGACTCATGTTGAAGGAACAGTAAATTAGTGTTATTCAGTTCAGCCATTAACAAAGCAATATTATCTTAGTGCATCCTCTTCTACTCTTCAAAATTTGCCTTCTCTGCTTCAACCTTAGTAGTGATTGCCTCATACTCTATGTGAATTAGAGAAGTAAGATCCCCCTTACGAAGTGCTAGATACTAATTAATGGGTTATTCGAGTTCAACAATGATTTGTTCCAAGGCTACAGCACGAGCTTCACCCTTGCAAACCCTAATGATTTTAATAGTCGGAGTGACCATCTTCATCATTTCGTCAAAAGCCAAATCATTTTCAAGTACCAGCCTTAAAGCGTATGTCAATATTCCATAAAAGGCAATCATTTAGATCTCAATGGCAGGGCTAAATTATTCGTTAGAGCTAGGGGTCGCAGCTACAGCAGCCAGTCCTTTTTTTGTGAAGGAAATATTGATGTATTCATCGTGATAGCATTAATACTTTGTATAGTGAGTTACAGGCCCATTATTGAAGATGTTTTACCATGATTAGCAACTGGAGCTGACAGTTAAAGCTAGTCGTCACCATCATAAATGCAGTTGAAGCAATTGTTTCTTCTTATGTGGTACTAGTGAGTTTTGTAGTGACTTTAATTACAGGATTTTTCTTGAGCTGTGAAGCAACAACTTCTTCTATATGTTCTAGGTGGGCTTCCTCTTGAGTCTCCACACCTACAGTTCACCAAAACAAAAGGTCAGCAAACTGAACATCAAGATGGAGTTATAAATCAAAGTAAAAGAAATAAATGATACCTTGGATTATGCTAGTCTGGGTTGTCATTGCAAAGATTTTCTATAATGAAGCCAACAACGCAAGGACTTGCGGTATAAAAAGGCCAAAGAAGCACGTACTCGATCCGACTGGCGTGTATTCATCATTCGACAACTGAGTCTCCAAAGAATTTCACAATTCTACTAAAGAAACCTTTATTTGAGGAGTGATAGCATTAAGGAGTATGTCATCATACTCGGTTACTCTAATTTCTACTTTTGACACCATAGTCTCTGCGTCTGTATGTGGGATCGTATTCGTAGACTCTGACATAGCTGACTAAGTTTGGGGTTGCAGCTGGCCAGATGATCCTTCACCTTGGAGATCACTCGACGGAGGAGTTAAAAGTATTTCCACCTCGGTATCCCCTTCGTCAAAGTGAGCCTGGGTAGCATGGATGACCTGGGTGACGGTAGTACGTGGCGCTATTTGCGATAAATAAAAGTCGTATGAACTTTGTATTATAAACTATTAAAAGAAAGAAAAGTGCAAATAATCCTAGACAAGAATCTAAGTACAATTGATTCTAAAAAAGTATATCTGTAGATTTTTGATCTTCAAACGATCACTTTACCCCTTGGACCACACGACGATAAAAAAATGTAAGGATGTTGTGACCAACTTGAAGAGTTGGGCAATAAGAAATCTTTGGCAACAACGACACGAAATTTTTTAATTTCTCTCCTTCTGTTCCTGAACTTTAAAGTCTGGAAATTACAGCCTCTATAACACACACAATAATCCTATATTTATAGGATTTTAGAGCAGTTATGAAACTATTCGCACACTTTGGACAACCCGTACTGTCCACGCACTTTTGATGGGATGACATCCCATAATCTAGTGAGTGAGTGCACCACTTGATGCCTGCTTGACACGTGGCTTCCTATACGAGGAAAGCGTAGGTCATGGGATAGTTATTTCAATACGTTTCACGAAGAACATGGCATGTAGGACATGTAATCATAACTTCTCTTTGTCAGTTAGGATCGTAGGCGCACTTTAGAAGTGGTCTAGGGACTGGCACACTTTTGTGGAAATTGGTCGTGATAGCGTACTTTTGAAGAAGTAGCTATGATGGCGCCCTTTTGAGGATGTAGCCATGATGGCTCACTTTTGTGGAAATTGGCCATGATGGTGCACTTTTGAGAAGTTAGCCGTGATGGCGCACTTTTAAGAAGTTGGCATTATGGCGCACTTTGAAGAAGGTGGCCTTGCGGCGCACATTGAAGAAGATGCCATGATGGCGCACTTTTAAAGAAGTTGATTCGTACTGGCCGTTAAATGACAACCTGGGTTGGCGTACCGTACCTTAGTTTCCATAATGGCTTTTGACACCTTCGATTGTTGTTCAGCTATCAAATTCATCACATTTATTACTCGGGGGAAAAGCAGACACATGATTTTGTGCACCTGTCTTTGTTGACGAAAGCAACTTGAAAGTGCACCATCCTTTGAATTAGAGTGAAAGTGGGTCATTCTTACTATGTTTAGTTTATTTGTAGAAAATTGTGCCATCTTCAAGAGGCAAAAATTTTATGCTTCTATAAGACCCTTCAAAGTTTTTGAATTTGCCCAGAAGAATTTAAAATACTTTGAATTAGAAGCATAAAAGTTTTTGAGATATTTGTACATGCACTCTGGGAAGAATCTCAACAATGATGCTGACGTGACCATAGGGTGTGCATGTTTTTTGTCAATTTATTCAGTTTTGACTTATTTCTTGGTTTAATACGGTCTTTAAGGAGATGCAGACAGTTTTTAAGGAGATGCATGCAGCTTTTCAGGAACAATTTTTGAGAGCTATGCTACACTTGGCATGTTTTCTCCTACAAATAGGAGGAAAATTTCACCAACACTCCCAAACATATTTTTTTCTTGCTGTGAGACTAGAGTATGGTTATTGTTAAGTGTGAGTCTAAGAAGATGATTGAAATAGCATGGCGCCATTGGCTTTGTTGGCCGCCGAGCAGACGCAAGAGGAGGGGCTTCCCAACGATGGGTGAGATGCTCGTTTCGAGATTATTGCCATCGAGCTCTTCGTGTGATAGAGCATGAAAGGATATCATAAGGTTTGTCGTTCATGCTTAACTGACATATTATCCTGAAGACTGTTCATTGTCTTCAAACCCAGCTCGTTGGAATCACTCTCTTACATGGCATTTGTGCTAATTACAGGGTTGGGATTAGAATCCCAACCGGGACTTCTAGTGGCGACGTAGTGTATGGACAAAAATGGGTTCGTGCTAATTTAAATAGGCCCAGTCCTGTATAATATTCTTGCTTGTCCACAACATAGATTTTTCTCCATGTACTGTGGTTTGCACTGTGGGGCTCATTTCTTCTGTGCCTTAATTCATCTGCATCGGGAGCAGATGTAGCACAGAGATGGGGATGGTTCTGTGAAAGATCTCCATCATACAAAAATTTTGATGTAATAGATTTATATATATGTAATCATAATTTTAGAATAAAAATCTAGATGTGACAGATCTCCATCATATGTAATCATGATTAAACATCAATAAAAAATTTAGATAATTTTGTTAGACTGTACGTATATTGCTGGCGAGTGACTTCTACCGTCCATGCTTTTACAAATACGTAATTTTAGAGAAGACTGAGTATAGTGCATACTACGCACTATTTCTTCCATCATCTAAGTAGTTACATACTTGTGTGCAGTTAGATCAACCGACTGATACGTGTATTCCGTCATCAGACTAGCACGCGTATTATGATACCCTTTCCGTGAGTGGACTAACATGTGGATGTAGGAATTTTTGGAATGATATGCAGAATTCTACCTGTCAAGTTCATTGCCCAGAAAATAAATCGATGCATCCTTTCACTGAAGAGTTGTATCTGGGGATTCGAACCATCATTTCCTATCTTATAAATACTAGAGTTGTTTGCGCCATTCTCACAAAGAATTGCATAATAATGTCCGAGGCTACTTCGAATAATAAAGACAAGGAATTTGATAAGACCATTATTTTTCCTTCTGCTATCAAGTTATCTCCTGCTGAAGAAGAGAAAGAGGTGTCTATTATCCAACCGGATAAAACAAATATCTTCCAGGATCTTATCGATCCAACCCACCCAACCCCAGATTGATGTAAGTAATCCCCTTATTCCGTCTGCTGTCTTAGAGGAAAGAAAGGAACATGCCAAAATAATATCTACCCGTTGACTATTTTCATATTCGGATATCTCTATTTTGTACGCCCTTGTAATATTTATGAATAACTCGGAAGATTCTGACGCATCCTCTTCCTAAGTATTTGTGTTGTTCTTTCCTTCTTTCCTATTAATAAAGAAATTTTATTTTATTTTAGTGATCGGTATAACAATATCAACAACGTCATAGATCTCAAAAGCCTTTTTCTGGACTTATTATACGTTACATACCCCATAATAAGTTAAACCAAAAACGGTATCAGAGAAAATGTGACATATTTTCGAATAGGATCCCACCGAATATATCAGTTCAGAGGTAACATAGACAAGGAAAAATATAATTATGTAGGAGATTTGGTGGATTTGTCACTCGTGGCATACTCATATTGAATACAAATGACAAATTTTATAGGAAGTAATACTATTAGAGGTAATATGGACATGATAGCTCGCTAGTTCACTCCCCCGGAAAAAAGAAGAAAGAGTATATCCTGGGCGAACTATTGTCTTCCCTTTTAGGAAAAATAAATAGAATATGATTCAGAGGCAATATGGACATGAATCATATTACACTTATTGACTGATAAAGAATCATGTGAGATTATTCCCGACCCAATTAAGATCATGAATAAGATATCCTTAAAACAACTGGGTTTTAAGAATGGGATATTTTTGTTGAAGAGAATTGTTTAGATGATCTCAACGAGAGTGTTCCATTGGATCTGAGTATTGTCCTACTGGAGAAATTTGATTACCCATGTCTTATTCAAGAATAAATATAGGTAATAGTTTGAGATACCGTGTAGGCTATAAGATGCTGGGGATTGGAAAAAGTGTACTTGTTGTACATCTTATTCTGCTGGAGATGGAGAAGAATATATCGTGCCTAGACATAATAATTCTTAAGAAATTTGTCGTTGATAGGCATTATTATTAAATCTACATTAGGCTTAGTTAGCATGTAGGCTCCGTTGGAGAATATTGTCTCTACGACATAAGGACATTTCCATTTAGCTTGGAATTTGCCTTTGCTCTTATGGGTTGTGATCATAGGTCCCCTTACTGTAAGGACCAATTCACCGACCTGGAATATTCTTTCCTTGACTTTTCAATTGAAAGCTCTGAAAATGCATGCTTGATATAGCTCAATATATTGTTGAGCATGCAGGCACTTTTTATCCAATACTTCTAATTCTTGCAGGCACAATCGATCATTATTATCTACTGTTACCTCATTAGCAATAGCTACTCTGAGAGAAGGAATCTAGATTTTGAGCGAAAGAACTGCTTCACATCCATAGACCAGAGAGAATGGTGTACAACCAGTTAGAGTTTGAACTATTGTACGATAAGCCCATAAACACTCCCCAAGTTTCTCATTCTAATTGCGTTTGTTAGATAAGAGAAACTTTTTAAGGAGTTTAATTATGGTCCTGTTGAAGGCTTCCGCTAAGTCATTCGTTATTGGATTATAGGCTGTAGATGCTACATTCTGGATTCGATTCATGTCACAGAACCAATAAAATGCTTGACTGGCGAATTGTGTCCCATTATCATGTATTATCGTTCAGAGAATACCGAAACGATAGATAACATGGTGTTTGACAAAGCTAATTACGTTGGATATTTTCACTTTGATAAGCAGGACTACTTCGGCCCATTTAGAGAAGTAATCAGTTATTACAAGTATGAACTGATGTCCTCTAGAAGAAGATGGGCTAATCAGACCAATAATATCCATTCCCCAGACTTCAAAAGGCTAGAGGTTGTTGTAGGGTATAAGAACTATGCTGGTTGGTGGATAAAATCTGTATAGATTTGACATGATTTGCATTTACGACCATAATATATGGCATCTTCCACCATGGTAGGCCAATAATATAACTTATTCTCCTGAGATGGTCATATAATTTAGGACCTGGCTGATATGCCCCATATATGCCATCATGAGCTTCTCGGAGTGATTCTCTTACTTCAGGGTAGAAAAGACAACGTAGAAGCAATCCCTCATAAGAACGACGATATATTATTTTTGATGAGGCATCATAGTATAATCGGAGTGAACGCCTTTTAATAGAAGTGGCTTCTTTTGGATCTTCTGGAAGAATCCCATAAGCAGCATAGTTTATAAAAGGGTCTCTCCAATCTTTATACATAGAAGTTGAATTTATGACGTAACTCAATTCAATGTGCAGATTATTTTTGGTAAAGAACAACTCTCGACCTGTTAGCATAATTGAGTGTCGTCTCTTTAGGAAAATGGCCAATAATGCTGCTAGATCGGCCAAAGCATCTGCTTCCATATTCTGTAACCGAGGTACATGCTCGATGAAGAATCCTTTGAAAGTAAAAGCTAGTTTAATTTTTCCTGATGATAAGGGATGAGTTCTTCATGCCTAGCCTCATACGTTCCCCTGATCTGATTGACTATCAGCTTGGAATCTCTGTAAGCTTCAAAATATTCTATATCCAATTCTTTGGCTACTTGGAGACCAATGAGTTGAGCACTATGTTCTGCCACATTATTGAAACATGGTTCACTCAGGAAATATGCTTGATGAATAAGTAGTCTGTTAGAAGATATTAGAACTATGCCCACCCCGGCTACTATATTGCCTTTGGGTCCTATTCTTGATGCACCATCAAAAAATAGTTGCCAGGTGTCATATCTCATTGCCATATTAGACTCCAAGACTTCATTTGGGATGTTAAAGTATAGTTTGAAAGTTTTTGGTACAAGATGAGCTACTAGGAAATCAGTTAGCACGACCTTTTACTATTTTTTGCGGGACATATACCATGTCATAAGGCGATAGCAATATTGCCCATGTAGCTAACCGAGAATTGAGTGTGCTCGACTTAGTCATCATTTGTCATACCCCAGAACCAAAATACTGGAGAGCGGGGGAGTGACTCAGCTAAACACAACTTGCAGAATACCGAAGTAAGCCACAATGTGCTAAGGTTGTCATGAGACAAGGGGGCATGGTACAATCAAGTCACCTAGGGTCAAGAACATCTATGTCCCTAGACTACCAGTATATACTCATTTAATCGGCCAATTAATCTTACGGCTTGATACGTGGAGTCTGGGTTATCCAGTAATGCAATAATATAGGGATCCTCAAATCGTGCTACAGGCAAACACGGCCAGCCGAACCAATAATAATAATACGTAGTAAGTAGAATATGCACCGGTCCCCCGCAGGACCACCTTGCTGAGATAGATCGGTAACAGTTTCAACCTTTCTATAGGGAAAATGTTGGCTCAGTTTTAAATATAAAAAGTTGAATATTGCACTCCACTAGTGCAGATGATATACAATATCCGTGGTGGAAAACTTTTACACCTCAAAAATTATCTGAGGGTGTCTCATTACGCTCGATCTCGGGATCACGTTCCTTCCAATTCTCTATATGTTTTAGTTGCCTAGTTAATCCCACTGTTAGTTGGAATCACATAGCGTGGTCACATATTACTCCCCTTATATGTCGTACCGTAGTACAGTCTATGCTAGATATGAATCCACTTTGTCACTTGGCAATTAAATTTGGATTTACCTCAGTGTGATGCAATAATCAATCAAGTCCTAGCCACGCTTTGGTAGTTGACCCATATACCATATCCGTGCTGGAGAATTAGTATAATAATATCACATCTTGCGTAGTATTGGAGGCATTCTCGATGCACAGCCCGAAACATGTAATCTCATAACACGTAGCAAGTTATGTCGTACCTCAGTGCACATTTATAATACATGTACACGTAGCACATAGTAATTGTATCAGCACGGATACAAGAAATTGGGTCGAATCACCAAACTTATAGTTGATCATATGAGTCTTATTACATGGGGATACTTGGTCAAAATATAATATCCTCAAATCAGGTACACCAACTATCGATCAATGACTTTGCCATCGAACGTGAGTAAGGGAAAAAGTATGAACCACTCTGGAGCAGATCCACAATCCTTAAACCAAACAAGGACCGGGATTGCAGATCATCTCCCGAGCAGTACCACGTCCCTCACTCTATCCGACGAACAAAGGATAAATTAATCTACTAATCTGAGTTTACTTTGGGTTGCCACATGGCCTACTATAGCATATAATCATACTATGCACATAGTCAGTTCTAGGACATAGCCAGGTCTAGCACAGTCTGGTTACTAAGTCCATTTTTTTCTTAGGATAAAAAACAAGCAATTGTCAAGACCAACCACATAGAACAAAAAAATATTTCAAATAAAACAATTAAACTCAAGAAATCATGGAACGTGTACATAGATTACTAGGGTCGCAGAGGATCACATGTGCGCATGAGAAGTGCATGCATAAATTTCTGCATGGGTCAGGCCGCATGCACTGATCAGGCGCATGAGCACTGGCCGCATGGACGAGCTGGCCGCATGAGGCAGGTGCCACATAGCGTCAAGGCAAAGTCCACTCCTTGGAACAAGTATCGAAGTGACGTGCATTAAATACGTGTCAGTGAAGTGACTGGAGTGATGGATGTGACAGGCTATAAAGTGTCAGAAAAAAAATAAAAAAACCATGAAAAGATATGCCAAACAATAAAAGTCATGAGTCTAAAGGATAGTGGCCGCATGCTCTGCTTGCCGCATATGCTTGCTTGCCGCAAGAGGCAGGTATCGCATGAATGTCGATGCCGCATAAAGGCCTCTTGGATTTAGCAAATTTTTCATCCGTTCAGCGAGTGAAAACATAAGGTGTTCAAGGGCACTTGTGTAAATCAGCAGTCATGCGTCCAACAAGATGGACGCATGCTGGTTGGATATGCGACAAAGAGTCCAGCAGCATAACGATCATGCTGCTTAGAAGTCTCGGTCGCATATTGTGTTGGCTGTATGAGAACTTCGTTTTCTCCAGACAACAAGTTTAGCCATGGCGAAAAAAGCTCCAAAAATCCAAAAATTGTTTTCTTCATAAAAATTTTATTTTAATTCCAAATCAAGTGAAACAAAACCCAAAAGGCTCGAAATAAAATGCTCTAACATAAGGAACAACTAGTTTTCGAAAGCACTAACTTTTAGTAGATCAAAACTAAGAAAACTCATAGAACACATAAAAATCCAAATCTTGAAACTCAGATCTACAAAAATCTATACATCAAAATCCAAAACTCCAAGAACTAAATATAATCAACAACTCAAGGAGAACATTTCCATCAACCACAATTTTAAAATAAAATATATATAAAAATCTAAAAATCTATGACTTTACCACTTTGAGCAAGATGTACTTGCCTTGTTAGACTAACAAACATCTTCCTAGAACCAGGGCTAGGGCTTCGGCCAAGGGAAGCTCATAAGATAAGGAGGAAGAAAAAAGAAGAAAGAAAGTGGAAATGAGAAAGAATGAGAGAGGAGAGAGAAAATCACATATATATACCAAGTGGAGAAATAAGGTTAGTCCTATGATAAAGTCATAACACTCTCCAACCAATCTCAACCATCCAAAATAGGCTTAGTGGTTCCAAGTGTGAACCGGATCTAGTATCCATCCTATATACGGGTCCTAGCATAGGTCTATGGCAATTGCTAAGATGTTCACTACTGGTCTCGGACAGTCTCCCATAATAAACTGAAATATAATTAAATAAATACAACATAATTAACATGAACCTACATATAAATACAGCATGAATACATCTACAGAAAAAAAATTTTAATATCATAAATTCAAGAAATACCAAATCTGGGAACGGGTGTGACATCTCTACCCATCTTAGAAAAAATTTGTCCCTGAATTTTGCCAGACAAGTCGAGTTGATCACCAAGCAAGAAAACTCATAGACCAAGCGGAAGAGTCATGATTCAATCAAGAAACTCATGATCCAAAAAATCTTATGAATTACTGAATATCATGAACTACAGCTAACTGAATACCAAACATAACGAAATAGGCAGAAAATAAAAGCAACAATAATGTAAATAAAGGCACAAGCAATCCACACAATCAAAAGAAAAGAGAAAGAGCAGGAGGCATATGGATACATATATCTTCTGAGTCCGTCAAAATAGGAATCCGTCCTTGCTGGCCTATGCTGACTCCCAAAATGGACATGGATCAAGTCTCGAGATAAATCAATACCAATGACTTCGTCAAAAATATGACTCTGTCCAGGATATACCTTCGTAGTCGAGACATATGACATGCATCATGTATCATGAGATACGAAGGCAGATGAGTGAGATAAAAGAACATCTTTACTCGTCGAATGTACGAAACCCAAAAGATAGATAAAATTAAAAGAACTCAAATCTTACCCTCGACTTGACCACCTTCTGTTAACATATGTTCTAGCATGCCAAACCCAGCTTGCTCCCATCTCGGGGCTGCTGGAAATCTGTCATGAGGATGTCACTGCTGACCCAACTGACGTTGTCTCGGGTGAAACACCTATTCTTGCGTCAACATCGAACGCTGGGCTAACGACCACACTGCTAAAACTGGCCCTTGATACGGAACTGCTCCTGGAGTTGGCAACGCTGGAAATTATTGATACGATCCTCCCTGCCTCTGTATTTATGGACAAGTAGCTATCATGTGGTCGAACCCCCATATCTCAAGCATCTTCTACTTGCCATCCTACATACATCCTGAGTGTGACCCATTTTGCCACAATAGGTACATCATACTGGAATCACTTGGCGTTGTTGATATTGTCGGCTGTTGTTGCCAAGTTGTCATTGTCTCATCTGATACCACTGGTCCCGTGCCAAATTATGAATACAAATGTTGGGTGCTGGTCCCCTACCTGTGTTATGGTCATGAGACCTCTGATGCCCTCCAGTCCTTGAAGCTAATTTTTGGATGGTAAGCTCATGCCTCCTGGCTGCTATCAATTCGATATCGAATGTCTGGTAGTCATGTCCTTCAACTAGTTAGAGAATCTCGAGATGAAGCCCTTGCTGAAATCTTATAGCCCTTTCTTGCTCCATCGTTACCATAGCTGGAGCAAACCTGCTCAGCCTACAGAACTCTGTTACATATCCATCCATTGTTCTGCCGGATTGCCTGAGATTAATAAATCTCTGCTGCAGCTCGTACTACGCCACTACTTCAAAATACATGGCACTGATCCCGGTTCTGAAGTTGTCCCAAGAGATATGATGCCTCAAGCCGACTTTTTCTGTTGCCCACCTATCACGAGCAAGATCTTATAGTTGTAATTGGACTTAATTGACTTACTCCTCTGCTGGAATCTTAATTGCTGCCATGATCGTCTCAATGTCTTTAAGCCAAGCATCTGCCGTAATAATATCCTCTGTGCCTTCAAAATAGCCCGGGTTGAGTCAATAAAATTTTTATGATGCCCCATCATCTTCTTCTTTACACTCCTCTAGAGCCGTTTGCAGTCCTTGGTTTAATAGAACGTTCTGCTCCTGTTGTCGAAGCTGCTGGTGCTGCTGCACTAATATCTGATATTATTGTGTAGCTATCATACATCTGATAATTTTTAACAGTACCGGGGTATCAAGTGTTGCTGGTGTTACTGGAACTGCCGGGGGTACCGGGATCTCTGGTACGTGTTGCCCACCCATTGGCTCTACTCGAAGCTGATCTTGAGGAAGTACTGCCTCTTACTGGCGCTCAATGGGATCTTGCTCTGCTAGCTGTTCTACCACATTAGCTGCTCTAACAGGCGGGGAAGAGGTGCCCCTGAAGGAAAGGACACTAAGAGATCAAACGACATGACATGAAAGAACAAGAAAGCAAACTGCTGATAGTTCAAGCTCGGTATCGAAGAAGATGAATCCAAGATATCAAAAGAAATAGTTTTGATTGAGACTCACAGAACAAGATATCCCACAAGTCTGAAAAGACAGACCTGTAAGGGCAACAACTAAAACCATGTCATGCCCCAGAACCAGAATACTGGAGATAGAGGGAGTGACTCAGCCAACCACACCTTGCAGAATACCAAAGTAACCACAATGTGCTAAGATTTTCAAGAGACAAGGGGGTGCATGCTACAATCAAGTCACCTAGGGTCAAGAATATTTATATCTCAATCATCAACTAATAAACAATAAGAATGAACATGTAAGATAAATCAGTTAGGCATCCCTGACACTCTATCAGAATGATTATGAAACTAGTTATACAGGATGGTACACTAGTGCATTGTCAAGAGTATATAACTGTAAGTCAGTCACAGTCAGAATAATATACAATCATGTAGAGGAACTAATATTCAGATAAATCGGCTAACAAGTATCGTCGGCTAAGCGCCAAAAGGTAAAACAGAATGATACTCATAGTGGGGAAGAAGAAATCCACTCAAGTTCGTTGGCAGACATCCTCCTGGTGTGCGCTATCAAACAAATATAGGACAGGATCCTCGGACTCTGCTACTATACCTGGCCAAATAAAACCAGCGGGGTCAGGCCCCGATCGCAAGTACCACAAAGGAGCACAAGTGAATGAAGCAAAAACCAATAAAGTATATAAAATAGGATAATCTGTGCCATAACTGCAAGCGTATGACCTTTCATCAGAGAAGTAGGACACCTCTATAACCAAACAAGGACAAGAGGTGCCGCACTACTCCAAGACAGGGTACGAATAACCAATTATGAACACGACGAAGATACAATGCATCAATATAATCCAGGACACACATGCCATAATATAAGCTAATATATAGGTATAATATACAGCTTCAGTACATGACCTATTGTGACACATTAGCGCAACCCTACAACCAAACAAGGACAAGGGTTGAACCGTCGTACCACAATAGTTCATGTCCCTAGACTACCAGCATATACTCATTTAATCGGCCAATCAATCATAAGGCTTGATACGTGGAGTCTGGGTTATCCCAGTAATATAATAATATAGGGATCCTTAAATCGTGCTACAGGCGAACACGGCTAGCCGAACCAATAATAACAATAATATGTAGTAAGTAGAATATACAATGGTCCCCCGCAGGGCCACCTAGCTGAGATAGATCAGTATCAGTTTCAACCTTCCTATAGGGAAAATGTTGGCTCAGTTTTAAATATAAAAAGTCGGATATTTCACTCCACTAGTGAGGATGATATACAATATATGTGGTGGCAAACTTTTACACCTCAAAAATTATCTGAGGGTGTCTCGTCACACACGATCTCGGGATCTCGTTCCTCCCAATGCTCTATATGTTTTAGTTGCCTAGTTAACCCTATTGTTAGTTGGAATCAAATAGTGTGGTCACATGTTACTCCCCTTATATGTCATACCGTAGTACGGTCTACGCTAGATTTGAATCCACTTTATCACTTGGCAGTTCAATTTGGATTCACCTCAGCATGATGCAATAATTAATCAAGTCCTAACCACGCTTTGGTAGTTGACCTACATACCATGCCCATGCTGGGAAATTAATATAATAATATCATATGTCACATAGTATAGGAGGCATTCTCGATGCACAACCTGAAACATGTAATCTTATAGCATGTAGCAAGTTATGTCATACCTCAGTGCACATTTATAATACATGTATACGTAGTACGTAGTAATTATATCGGCACGGATACAAAAAATTGGGTCAAATCACCAAACTTATAGTTGGTCATATGAGTCTTATCACATGGGGATAATTGGTCAAAATATAATCTTCTCAAATCAGGTACACCGATTATCGATCAATAACTTTGCCGTCGAATGTGAGTAAAAAAAAAAGTACAAACCATTCTAGAGCAGATCCACAATTCTTAAATCAAACAAGGACCGGGATTGCAGATCGTCTTTCAAGCAGAACCACGCCCCTCACTTTATCCGAAAAATAAAGGATAAGTTAATCTACTAATATGAGTTCACTTTGGGTTGCCACATGGCCTACTACAGCATATAATCATACTATGCACATAGTCAGTTCTAGCACATAGCCAGGTCTAGTACAGTCTAGTTACTAAGTCCATTTCTTCATTAGGATCAATAACAAGGAATTGTTAAGACCAACTACATAAAAAAAAAATTCAAATAAAATAATTAAACTTGAGAAATCATGGAACGTGTACATAGATTACTAGGGTCGCATAGGATCACATATGCTCATGAGAAGTGCATGCATAAATTATCGCATGAGTCATGCCGCATGTACTAATTAGGCGTATGAGCATTGGCCGCATGGACGAGCTGGCAGCATGAGGCAGCTGCCGCATAGGGGTCAGTGCTGATAGCGTCAAGGCAAAGTCTACTCCTTAGAATAAGTGCTGAAGTGACGTACATTAAATGCGTGTCAGTGAATTGACTGAAGTGATGGATTTGATAGGCCATAAAGTGTTAGAAAGAAAAAGACAAAACCCATGAAAAGATGTTCCAAACAATTAGAGTCATGCATCTGAAGGAAAGTGGCCGCATGCTCTGTTTGCCGCATGAGGTAGCTGTCGTATGGATGTCGATGCTGCATAGAGGCATCTTGGATTTAGGGAATTTCTCATTCGTTTAGCGAGTGAAATCACAAGATGTTCAAAGGAACTTATGTAAATCAGTAGTCATGTGTCCAACAAGATGGATGCATGTTAGTTGGCTATGCAACAAAAAGTCCATCCGCATAAGGATCTTGCCGCATGGAAGTCTCGGTCGCATATTGCGCTGGCCGTATGAGAACTTCGTCTTCTCCAGACAACAAGTTCAGCCATGGTGGAAAAAGTTTCAAAAACCCAAAAATTATTTTCTTCATAAGAACTTTATTTTAAGTCTTAACTCAAGTGAAACAAAAGCCAAAATGCTCGAAATAAAATACTCTAACATAAGGGACAACTAGTTTTTGAAAACACTAAGGTTTAGTAGATCAAAACCAAGAAAACTCATTTAACACAAAAAAACTCAAATCTTGAAACTCAGATCTACAAAAATCTATACATCATATTTCAAAACTCTAAGAACTAAATATAATTAGCAATACAAGGAGAATATTTTCCATCAACCATATTTTTCAAATAACATATATATAAAAATCCAAAAATCTATGGCTTCACCACTTTGAGCAAGATGTACTTGCCTTGGTGGACTAACAAACCTCTTCCTAGAACCAAGTCTAGGGCTAGGGCTAGGACTAGGGCTTCGGCCAAGGAGAGCTCTTGAGGGAAGGAAGAAGAAGAAAGAAGAAAGGAAGTAAAAATAAGAAAGAATGAGAGAGAAAAGAGAAAACCACATATATATATATATCAAGTAGAGAAATGAGGTTAGCCCTAGGATTAAGTCATGACACTCACCAATCAATCTCAATCATCTAAAATAGGCTTAGTGGTTCCAAGAGTGAACCGGGTCTGGTATCCATCCTATATACGGGTCCTAGCACAGGTCAATGGAAATTGCCAAGATGTTCACTACTGGTCTCAGGCAGTCTCCCACAATAAACAGGAATATAATTAAATAAATACAACATAATTAACAGGAACCTACATGTAAATACAACATGAATACATCTACAGAGAAAATTTTAAATATCATAAATTTAAGAAATATCAAATCTGGGAACGGATGTGACATCATGTAAACCCCCTCACCCAAAATTAGGCCTACTTGGCTTAGAAAGAGAGATTAGGGCTAATTAGAATCCAATTAGAAATAGAACATGGTATTTTATTTAATTATACAATATTTATATCACATAGTGCAACTTACCGTTGCTTCGATAATTGGTGCACTCACTATCCATTTCCTCCCTACAAATTTCACACCCTTGTCCTAGACATGCCCGCCTTCTATTCTGACCTCGGTGTAACTTATAATTATGATCTCTTATGCTACATTCTAGTCGTACAATATTCATCGTGGACGTTTATATTTATTTCTAAATAATTCCAACTTTGTATCATTGTGCGTTCCAATCGAAATTGAAGAAATAATCTTGACCCATTTTGTGCAACCCAATTTAAGATAATATTCTACTCTGAACCCTCTATGTCCATGACACTTGTGTCCCACCTAATTTTAATTCCATGTACTTCTAATTAATTCAAGAGCACCATGCGCATTAATTTTAATTAAATTAATTCAATTTCTATCTTTGTGCAATTTTCTAATTGTTAGGCGCTTTTATGCAAAAATACAATAAGGTGTCCACACCATTGGACAATACATAAAGAAACTCATTTTTTCCTTCACATGAATTTTCTCCATGAATTTCGAAATGTGCAACTCGCAACATTACCCTCATTTAACCCTATCCTTGTATTTTGAACAATGTAAATTATAGCCCTCCAAACATCCCCATGTAAGGCCAAGGCCCAACCCCAAAAGGATGTTGACCAAGCCCACCTACCTAGGTCAAACCCAAACCCAAATTCCATATGTATATAAACAACTTTTTCTTCCCTTTTATTTATTTTTCTAAATTACCCCAACCCTATCCCTAGCCAACTACTATTCATCTCCTCCCTCCTTTCCTGTGCAGACCCGAAATGAGCACCTCGCCTGACCCCCGCCGGATCCTCCTTCCTGCTCTCTCCATCACCATCTCCATCTTCTATTTTCTTCCTCCTCCCCTTCCCGGCCGGATCCCCGATCCGCTGAACCAAGTAGTCCGAGCACCGCCGGAGCCCCACTGCACGACCACTCGCCGTCCTCTTCACCCTTTGACATGACTCGTCGCCACCACCGTCATCTCCGACGCTGTTCACTACCATTAACACTACCCATCACCACCATCTTCCCTCCTCCTCGATGGAGCAGCACGACCCGACCTCCTGCTGACCACCGCATGACCTCCACGTCTTCCTGAGCTCCTCCCACCTCAGACTTCCATAGCAGGCCAACTCCGGCCAGACCAGCCCCACTCTCCTACACAACTGCCCAGCTCCGCCCTGACCTCTTCCTCAACCACAGCAAGCCTCATCCCTGAGCCTTACCGCCTGAGCTCCGACTCCGGCAGCATCATCCCCTCCATAATCACCACCACCATTCCATGTCCTCTCCTTCCCTCCTTCGCCTGAACACCGAGCAGCCTCGCCAGAGCTTCGACCCGACTCTTCCTCCTTCCTCCCTGTTCGACTCCTCCTCCTTGGCCGGACTCCGGTCATCATCATCCCTGTTATCATCATCATCACAATCATCCCCATCATCACTATTCATTATCATCATCAACCCCTTCATCATCGTTCATTCTCATCATCACCTCCATCATCATCATCATCATCACCATCATCATCGTCGCCGTAGTCATAATCATCGCCATCATCGTAGCTATTGTCATCGTCGATCCCGTACATGCCCGCCAAGGTTCGTACCTGTCCCCTCCTCCGTAATTTTATGTACGTATTAGTATAGGTATTTAGTATATGTTAGTATGTATAAATTGGTATATATACGTATAGTATAAGTATTCCCTAGTATATGTTTAATATAACTATATAGTATAAATTCAATTAGTGTACATACATATACATATATATATATATATATATATATATATATATATATATATATATTGTATATGTATTTAATTGGTATACATATATATTATAAATATTAATGATATATGCTAGATAATAATATGTAGATTTATATATGAACTAGGTGACTCGAGTGTAAATACGGATACCCCATAGTTGCATTGACCTGGGACCAAGTGGAGTGTTAGAAGACTGCCATTATGTACACTGACGTACTGGTGAGCCCATATCATTTTGACTATCTGTTTTGCACAGTAATTACAGATGCGACACCCGTGCAACTAGACGCACACTTGACCCTAGTTGACCAGTGTCATACCTAGCGTACCCTCTGAGTTCAGTGTATTTAAGGTTGTGTATGTGCTAGTGTAATGGCTGGTGTTGTATTGTATTATATTAAATGTATATAGAATATTGGATTATTTTGTGCGACTTCTGGAGCAGGTCATTGGTACTACGCAGCTTTCTTGCCAAGCAAGTATACCTTGCCTTGTTGTACTGTTTTAATTTGGTAATTATTTTAGTTGCATGTTTATTGTTCTTATATTATATAACTGTGCGCATCCGAGAAAGACTCGGGTGCAGTCAACGAAGGCGTTGATGTTAGGACTTGTGTCTGACCTAGTGTCTAGTGGACCCACCTAAAGTCGTGGAGTTATCAGTATGACTCCCCAGGCCTTGACATATTTTTTACACGTGTTGTGAGTCTCATATAGGGCACGGACTTGCGTATACGGTTGGCCACCTGTACGTGTAGGTCGTACGAAGGATAGGGAATAACTGCTATTAGTGATGCAAGTTAGAAGACTTAGCAGTTATTAGTGGTCGGAGCATAGACTTTGTAGTACGGTGGTCCAATCCTTGTCCTTGTTTGGTTGTAAGGTTGGGCAATTAATCTAACGATTGACTATGAGCCAGTTACGACGCCGATACTTGCACTCTGACTCGGCGCAGTAGCTAAAGCGTGTTGTGGATACAACATGCATAGATCATTGGGCGGGGAGGACGACTAGTAGGCGTATGGGACACCCACCTCCTTTATACAGATACCGCATTCTTCGGAGCGATACGGACGTATATATTTATGCAGATACCATATTTTCTAGAGTGTTGGATGTTACTTGTGGTTTTACAGATACCACACTCTATGGAACGTTGGACGTTATACAGATACCATGCTCCTCGGAGCTGGACGTTATTATATTACAGAATGCCCTTGTTATGGGGGCATATATGGCATATACTAGCCAGTCATCACTACTGGTGAATTACGTCAGCATATGTCTAGCCTACACTTCCCATACGCATAAAGTTATCCTCAAATTGCATTCACTTAGATGGTTAGAACGCCCCCTTTATTTATTCAGTATTTACTTTATGGCATGCTTCTATGTATCTTGGTATGTCCTTCTGAGGACCTGGTCCCTTTCCAGGTGTAGATGTTCATGAGTATTCGCAGGAGCACAGATCCGCACTTGTTGCGTATGTTCCGAGGAGGTCTTCTCTTCGAGCCTCGTGATTATTAGTTGTTGTACATTATTTTGTTTATTTTATATTCTAGTTGGCAGTGGATTTGTTTCCACCCGACTATCATCTTTGATACTTCATATTGAGAGTTAGTTACATAGTTATTGGTCATTTATTTATATTGATTTATGTGGATGAGATTTTAGTTATGCCCTGTGACTTATGACATATTTACCACTTGTGAATTAATATTCCTAATACAGCGTACGCATGTGTTCTGGTTTCCATATATTAGAGTTGCCATATACATGCGGCTGGTATGCTTACTTGTTCTTAGTCCTACGTATTTTGGGACTGGGCGTGACATGTTTTTAGTAGTGGCCCATGCAGGTCGAGAGCATATTGTCTCGGTTATGTTACTGTACCGAGCAAGCCTGCACCTAGGATTAGAATATAGGATCTCATCCACAATTGACTATGACTCATCTTCCTTCCAATCTGTTCTATTTTAATAATTGTATCCTGCTTGATTCATGTGCTTACCTAAAAGTTCCTTGAGTATAGCCTCCTCCTAGAATATAGGAATCCTTGTTCTTAGGATAATAATTAGGATAACATTCCTATTAAGAATACAACTAGGGCATTGACACATCACTAAGTTAGAATACTTAATGAACCCTAGCATCCCTTACTACCTAGTGAACCCTAGCATCCCTTATCTATAGATTGGTTACCATTATCCCTTGATACAAATAAGAAAGACTTGAGAGTAGTATAGACACTACTATGGTTAGTTATAAATTTGACCATAGTGTTTGACCCTAGTATTGAGGAACCAATAGAAATCCAAGGTTAACTATTAGGACTAACTTAACTTTTATAGTGAGATAGTATTATAGAACTATAAATTTAGATTCTTGTCCTGATACTAGTAGACAGCACCTTAGGAAGCCAAGAGGAACGAATATAACATTTTCCTTGAATCATACCTCGAACACATATATTAGCATACCACATTCCCCTTAGGAAACCATGATCTTATCAAGAGTATCTCTATTTTAATTTCATATCTTATTCCTCTGCAACCTTAACGTTTGCTAATTGTGCGACGACTAAATTATTTTCTTCTTTTATTCATCTTTCAACTCATGCCATATAACTCTTATGATTATCGGCGAAGTGATTTTATTCTATGTTAGGATATATAGTGTGGTAGGATTATAGTTCGCTAATCTTAAATTCTAAAAATTTTGTGCTTGGTAGTTAGAGCATGATAGTTTTGAGTTATTCTTGTAGATTATGACTCGATGATTATCCTTTAGTTTTGAATCACGTAATTTGTACCTCCACCTCGATACGAGTTATATCCTCTTTCCCCTTGAAGGCCAGTAACTTTTCCATTCATACTATTGACACTTGTTCTATAAGCACTATGACTAAGACTTAAGATGACCATTACCTATATAATACAATAGGATACCCTAATCAGTACCAAGATCTTTCCCTCGTATACCCTAACAATAGTTTCTTCATTTACAAGGACCAAGTTATTTTGTAGAATCTCCTTTAAGGCAGTTACAGTATTAGTTTATTATTTTAAGTTGGGTAGTATGCCTCACAACATAGTATCACATAGTCCTCGGGACCCATTAATGAAGTATAACTGAATGACATTAACTGTAGACTTGTATAAGAAGATAATATTTATTTAGACTGTAGAACTTAGAGGCCCATACCCCTATTTGGTTGACTAGCGACTTAGACAATGAGTGAGTATGATAACTGTAGAGATTGTAGAGTCTTTTTTTTTTGTGAACTCGAATTATTTTGTACCTCATTTTATCATAATCCAGCATATTTGTATTTTCTAAACTACATTGACTTATGTTGCTATTATAGCCTAGTTTTGCAAGCTTACTCTTCTATCGAGCTTGATCATGATATATGTATTATTGGGTCGACACACTAATATATTTCAGAATTAGTGTATTAAGGTCTAGCTAACCTTAGTGGGCTTGGTTCGCTCTTCACATGATTACTTTACGTGGATTGAGCTATATAGTTGACTAGTAAACGAATGTACTTGTCCTTAGACATATATGAGCATATCAAATCGATTATATAACTGTACTGATATGAGCATGTGAATAAGAACCTATCAAAATAAGATTTCAATCTACAACTGCCTTGACAATTCCTATTTAAATTTTTTAAATGCCTTGATCCCCATACTTCTATCACATTATCTCCCTTTTGAACTCTTTATTATTGTTTTTTGTCTTCCCTTATTTCGGAAAGACGAAAACTCATGCTTAGTATAAGCTTGATATACAGATAGTACTAGATATACCCCATAGGCCAATCACATTACTTGATGATTATTTTTTTAATTAAGGACATATCATATGTGATATATTGGTGTTAAAGTTTTGCGGATTGAATAACATGATTAAATAATTTGAGGAATATCTCCTTAAATGTATAGCCATATGTGATAGATGAGTAAATTCTAAGTTGGATAGAAATTGCATTGTTAATTTACGATAAAATATTTTTAGATTGTGATCAAGTAAGATTAGATTGGGAGATTCAAACCATTTTAATTTTTGAGAAATTTTAAAAGAAGGATTAAGATGATGATGATTTGATAAATTTTAAAAACCTTGATATGGCGAACCAAATATTTATACTTTGAGCACATGGTTTAAATTTTGAGAATTGGAGGTTGAATCATAGATTTAATTCTTGAAAAAAATAAATAGAACTCTAAACATGAACATGGATGGATTGAATTCCAAATTTGATGATTGAATTAAAAGTAAAATTTTGATTTTTGGATTACCTATTTGAAATATTGAGGATATAAATTGAATTTAAAATTTGGAGAGTACAAAATCTCTAAGTTGAAAATAGAAATAATATTTGATTATAATTATTTTCTAGAGGAGATTTTTATAGTTGGAGATTACGATATAAAATTCGATGTAGGATGTCATATAGATTTGAATTAGATTTGAATATTGATTATTTAAAATTCGATAAGATAGTACGATATGTTAAAATTTAATTTAAACAATGGTTACTTTAATTTGAAAGTAATTGCGATGGATTTGATTAGATTTTTAATTATCGCAAAGAGATTGCGATTGACTTGCCGTATGTACGTGAAGGATTGACAAATTATACCCTAGTCTAATTTCGAGGACAAAATTATTTTAAGTTAGGTAGATTGTAAACCCCCTCACCCAAAATTAGGCCTACTTGGTTTAGATAGAGAGATTAAGGCTAATTAGAATCTAATTAGAAATAGAACACGGTATTTTATTTAATTATACAATATTTATATCACATAGTGCACCTTACCGTTGCTTCGATAATTGGAGCACCTCACTAGCCATTTCCTTCCTACAAATTTCATACCCTTCTCTAGACATGCCCGCCTTCTATTCTGACCTCGATGTAAGTTATAATTATGCTCTCTTATGCTACATTCTAGTCGCAAAATATTCGTCGCGGACGTTTATATTTATTTCTAAATAATTCTAACTTTGTATCATTGTGCGTTCCAATCGAAATTGGAGACACAATCTTGACCCATTTTGTGCTACCCAATTTATGATAATATTCTACTCTGAACCCTCTATGTCTATGACACTTGTGTCCTACCTAATTTTAATCCCATGTACTTCTAATTAATTCAAGAGCACCGTGAGCATTAATTTTAATTAATTTAATCTAATTTCCATCTTTGTGCAATTTTTCAATTGTTGGACACTTTTATGAAAAAATGCAATAAGGTGTCCACACCATTGGACAATACATGAAGAAACTCATTTTTTCCTTCACATGAATTTTCTCCATGAATTTCGGAATGTGCAACGCGCAACATCCCCCTCTTTTAACCCTATCCTTACATTTTGAACAATGTAAATTATAGCCCTCCAAACATCTCCATGTGAGGCCAAGGCCCAACCCCAAGAGGATGTTGACCAAGCCCACCTACCTAGGTCAAACCTAAACCCAAATTCCGCATGTATATAAACAACTTTTTCTCCCCTTTTCTTTATTTTTCTAAATCACCCCAACCCTATTCCTAACCGACTACTATTCATCTCCTCCCTCCTTCCCTGTGCAGACCCGACTGTCCCCCCTCCGCCGGCCAGTCTTTCACCGCCGAGCCGACCAACCTCGCCGGAGCACCTTGCCTGACCCCGGACGGATCCTCCTCCCTGCTCTCTCCATCACCATCTCTATCTTCCCTTTTCTTCCTCCTTCCCTTCCTGGCCGGATCCCGACCCGCTGAACCAAGCAGTCCGAGCACCGCCGGAGCCCCACTGCACGACCACCCGCCATCCTCTTCCACCTTTGACATGACTCGCCGCCACCACCGTCATCTCCGATGTTGTTCACTACCATTAACACCATCCATCACCACCATCTCCCCTCCTCCTCGATGATCTCCACCTCTCCCTGAGCTCCTCCCACCTCAAACTTCCATAACAGGCCAACTCCGGCCAGACCAGCCCCGCTCTCCTCCACAACCGCCCAGCTCTGCCCTGACCTCCTCCTCGACCACAGCAAGCCTTATCCCTGAGCCTTCCCGCCTGAGCTCCGACTCCGGCAGCATCATCCCCTCCAAAATCACCACCACCATTCCCTGTCCTCTCCTTCCCTCCTTCGCCAGAGCACCGAGCATCCTCGTCGGAGCTTCGACCCGACTCCTCCTCCTTCCTCCCTGCTCGACTCCTCCTCCTTGGCCGAACTCCGATCATTACATCCTTGTGATCATCATCATCACAATCATCCCCATCATCACCATTCATTATCATCTTCAACCCCTTCATCATCGTTTATTCTCATTATCACCTCCATCATCATCATCATCATCACCATCATCATCATCGTGTAGTCGTAATCATTGCCGTCATCGTAGCCATTGTCATCGTCATCGTCGATCTCGTACATGCCCGCCAAGGTCCGTACCTGTCCTCTCCTCCATAATTTTATGTACGTATTAGTATAGGTATTTAGTATATGTTAGTATGTATAAATTGGTATATATACGTATAGTATATGTATTCCCTAGTATATGTTTAATATAAATATATAGTATAAATTCAATTAGTGTACATACACACACACACACATATATATATATATATATATAAATAAATATATATATATATATATATATATATATATATATTGTATATGTATTTAATTGGTGTACATATATATTATAAGTATTAATGATATATGCTAGATAATAATATGTAGATTTATATATGAACTAGGTGACCGGAGTGTAAATACGGATACCCCGTAGTTGCATTGACCTGGTACCATGTGAAGTGTTAGAAGACTGCCATTATGTACACTGACGTACTGGCGAGCCCGTATCATTTTGACTGTCTATTTTGCGCAGCAATTACAGATGCGACACCCGTGCAACTAGACACACACTTGACCCTAGTTGACCAGTGTCATACCTAGTGTACCCTCTAAGTTCAGTGTATTTAAGGTTGTGTATGTGCTAGTGTAATGGCTGATGTTGTATTGTATTATATTATATGTATATAGGATATTGGATTGTTCTGCGCGACTTCTGGAGCAGGTTATTGGTACTACGCAGCATTCTTGCCAGGCAAGTATACCATGCCTTGTTGTACTGTTTAAATTTGGTTATTATTTTAGTTGCATGTTTATTGTTCTTATATTATATAACTGTGTGTGTCCAAGAAAGACTCGGGTGCAGTCAACGAAGGCGTTAACGTTAGGACTTGTGTCTGACCTAGTGTCTAGTGGACCCACCTAAAGTCGTGGAGTTATCAGTATGACTCCCCAGGCCTTTACACATTTCTTACACGTGTTGTGAGTCTCATGTAGGGCACGGACTTGCATATGCTGTTGGCCACCTGTACGTATAGGTCGTGCGACGGATAAGGAATAACTGCTATTAGTGATGCAAGTTAGAAGACTTAGCAGTTATTAGTAGTCAGAGCATAGACTATTGTAGTACGGTGGTCCAATCCTTGTCCTTGTTTGGTTGTAAGGTTAGGCTATTGTTCTAACGATAGACTATGAGCCAGAGTTACGACGCCGATACTTGCACTCTGACTCGGCGCAGTACCTAAAGCGTGTTGTGGATACGACATGCATAGATTATTGGGCGGGGAGGACGACTAGTAGGCGTATGGGATACCCACCTCCTTTATAAAGATATCGCTTTCTTCGGAGTGATACGTACGTATATATTTATGCAGATACCACGTTCTCTAGAGTGTTGGACGTTACTTGTGGTTTTGCAGATACCACACTCTATGGAACGTTGGACGTTATACATATACCATGCTTCTCAGAGCTGGACGTTATTATATTACAGAGTGCCCTTGTTATGAGGGCATATGTGGCATATACTAGCCAGTCATCACGATTGGTGAATTACGTTAGCATATGTCTAGCCTACACTTTCCATACGCACAAAGTTGTCCTCAAATTGCATTCACTTAGATAGTTAGCACACCCTATTTATTTATTCAGTATTTACTTTATGGCATGCTTCTATGTATCTTATTATGTCCCTCTGAGGACCTGGTCCCTTTCCAGGTGTAGATGTTCATAAGTATTCGTAAGAGCGCAGATCCAAATTTGTTGCGTATATTCTGCGGAGGTCTTCTCTTCGAGCCTCGTGATTATTAGTTGTTGTACATTGTTTTGTTTATTTTATATTCTAGTTGGCAGTGGATTTATTTCCACCCGACTATCATCTTTTATACTTCATATTAAGAGTTAGTTACATAGTTATTGGTCATTTAATTATATTGATTTTTGTGGATGAGATTTTAGTTATGCCCTGTGATTTGTGACATATTTACCACTTGTAAATTAATGTTCATAATACAGCGTACGCATGTGTTATGGTTTCCATATATTAGAGTTGTCATATACATGCGGCTGGCATGCTTACGTGTTCCTAGTCCTACATATTTTCGGACTGGGGCGTGACACATCAATACCCTGAGGGGATTCACTTTGGATATGACATGAATGGTTTGACCCGACACATAGTGTCACATCTTTTGAATAGAAAACATCAAGGCGAGGCTTTCTTTTTCTACCGAATTGTATCAATGTTCAACACCGACCATCATGCGACTAAGATAATAGATCACATGTTCATGGCCTTCGTTACTCTTCTGTGCAAGAAAAGCTCCTAGGGAGTGATCTATCTATCAATATGAATATTGTTTGGGTAAACTGTCACCACCTGCACCCGGTGTAGGTATGCAAATCGGGAACAACGCCCAGCCTAAGTCGCAGCATTAGGGGTAGAATGTTGTTTGGGTAAACTATCTATCAATATAAATATGCCACCAATAATATGAATATACTCAATCATAGATCTAAGATGGAAAATAGCACGAATATGATAAAAGAATAGAATAGTCACAATACAACTCATGAGTGAAAATAATAACATCAAATGAGTCAGAGAAACTAAACAATGCTGGAGACAAATCCAGTACAAAAGAGCTAATCATCTAAACTATGAGTCCTAGGTCATCTATCTCAGTCAGGATGGGAACCTCTTGAGCTAAGGTCTCTAGCTCTAAGCCCACAACATCCTGAGACCCATAATGAGTGGGGTACCACTCCTCAGTGTCATCTGGGAAAAATATATTCAGTCAGTAAAGGAGTAAAGTACATCTCAAATAATAGTTCTAATAAATGATATAAACTATGTAGCAGTAAATAGATATGAAATATACAAGATGCAAGAATAGATACAAGAGATATATAATAAGAAAATACTAAAATAAATACAAGAATGAATAATATGGCAATGAACAAGAACACTAATAACTAAGTGAGTGAGTACCAGGTTTAACATGTGATCGGCTTGGAAACTTGCACAAGAAACTTGCAGAAGGATAAGGGCCTGGTTAATCATACGTGTGGTGTATGACCAACACTCACAAGGAACAAGATATACACAAGGAGGGTATGATCATATATCTACACTAAATACTCCCTGCCCCGACTGGTATAATAAATCCAACCATTGTATGTCATGACACGGGATTCTCTAGGAAGGTAGCAAGTCTCCCCAAGAATCAGTATCTGTACATGTACAAGAAGAACAAGAAAATAAGGCTTACACAAGATACATCATACATACCAAGGAATAACATCTCATGACGAGATTCGGATATACCAATCCGTGTAACCATCGTGTCACAAAATTAAGGATATCTACACTAGATACAAGAGACATAGAGGATATCATAAATGAAAAACTATCAAAGAATGTACTTGCCTGAAATCCAGTGAACATTATCACAGATGTCCGGTACGATGCCTCAAGACCTAAATATGGAATATTACATCAATACAAGGTTTCGGAATAAAAATAAGTGAAACTAGTTAACTTCTAGGTCAAAAAGCCATTTCTAAGTCAAAATAGTCAAACTAGGTCAACTCTAAGTCAATTGGTCAAACTGGATTAAACTATCTATTTATAGGTTGTATGAGTCTATCTCTAGGATATTGGATCCATACACTATGCAACTAGGCCAAACTAGCTAAACTATGATACTAAGATACCGTATCGTGAGATACGCAACTTAAAAGATATGGAAATATCATAATATGCATACAACATCACAATATATAGTAATCCTAACTAATCTAACGCTAAGTGGATAACTTGGCTTTGATCTAATACGGTATCGCACCACTATACCCCCATATTGATACTCGAATCCAATACCTTGAGTATCGACCCGATACCTTGACATTTACCTTGGTATCTCAAGGTAAATATGCTCTTAGTATATATTAGCTATCCAATCTTTAAACTATAGACTAATATGTATTATCTAATACAAACTACTATACTATACTAACTACTAATACCTACTGATACATATATACATATATGCACACATACAAATACATAACTACTAGAGATACAAGAGATATATATGTATAGATCTAACTTACTAATCAAAATGTTAAACTATCAAACTAACTATTTAAAATAACTAAACTACTAATTACTAACCATACTACCTAGCTCTGAAACTTGTTATTGCCTGCTGATGTAGCGCCCCAAGCTGTTGGTGCTGCTGGTGCAGCATACTGAAGTGCAGTGCTTGCGGCTGCTGTACTCAAGTTTCACTGCAGTGTGCTAATGCTGAACTGCTACACGTGTTGTTGCTGCTATAGCTGATGTTGCTGCTGCTATGCTTGTTGGTACTCTGCTGGATCTTCACTGTACTGCTGCAGTTGTAGTGTGAAACTGTACATGGCTGTTATTGCCTCTCCCCTTTACTGCAGTGGCTCTTGCGCCTTGTTGTGATTGCAGCTACTGGAGACTACTGCTATGCTGAATCTACTATCCTGCACCTAGCTGTCTGCTATTGGAGGTCCCTGACCCCCCCCCTCTCATCAAGACATAACACACACACACATACTAGCATATATAACTACTCCTATATATATATATCTATATACATATATATAACTCTCCACTCACACACAACTATATATATATATATATATATATATATATATATATATATATATATATATATATATATATATATATATATATATATATATATATATATATATATATATATATATATATACATATACATATATAACCATCAACACATATATATCAATCTATGTATAAACACCCTCGCATATATATATAACATATATATACATATATATAAGTAGATGTAAATACATAACTATACATACACATATACATATACAACTCAAAATATATATATATATATACATATATACTATGATAATTAATATACTAATAGCTATACACAAGGCAATTTGGATCTAGAAATACAATACAACAAACACGTGGAGTGCATTACAACCGTATCACACTAGATCTATGATACGCTTGCGATACGAGTCCACCACACAACCAAACCAATCTCGAAGGACACGAGCAAGTCTAAAATAATATATATGAATAATACGAAGAGTCAAATACATATCTACGTGTCTGTGTCAAAATATGACATGCACAAAGTCCCGTGTCGGAGGAAAAATCCAAAAATCAACCCGTTTCTCAAAATTATTGGGATACGGCCTACACGTATCCAATTATGGACACGACACTAGCCACAAATAATCAAACTCATGTCAATTTGGTATAATTGACCAATTGACAAACACAACATGTGTCAATCTCAGAATTCCCCGAAAATTGACACAAAACACACCAAAACTTTCTCTATAGGCCTCCTATGAACCTCATTACAATTCCTATGGGTAGACTTAGCATATGGGGTGGTTCCTAATGATTAAAAAATAGATTTAGAGTCGACACAAAGAGGAAAAACTAAATTGTACCTATTGGGAGATGGATTCCCAATGAAACTTCCAAAATGGCTAAAATTGGACTCCAACTTGTAGATCCTTGATCCTCTTTATAGATCCTTGCTTTCTCCTTATAGGTCCTTGCTCTACTAGCCTCTAATAATGATTTGGGAAGGAAATTGTATGGAATTTGGTGTGAGAATGATGAAATTGGGAAAAGAAAATTCTAGATCTAGAACTGAAATAAAAATGAGGAGAGAGAAATTTCCCCCCTCTATTTGAATAGGCCGGCCACCTTATCCCCTTCCCTAAGCTTCTATGTAAAGTCTAAAATACCCCTTGGGCCTCTCATAAAGAAATAATTAAGGAGGAAAGGTTCTGGTCTAATGGGTTTAGTTAAATTAATCATCATCCTAATGAATAGGCTTTTAATTGGGCTCAATTCTAACTAAATATAAATGTTGGTCCATGGATCTAATCTAAACTAGTTAGGTCCACTAACATAAGTCCAAAATAATAAACTAACATCTAACAATAATTAAATAATATAATTACTAATTATTCAACATGCACAATATTTAATTAATTATGAAATGGCACAAATATCCTTTCCTAGAAAATATGGTAGTGACAAGTCTACCCCCTTACAATAATTTATTTTTTAAAATTAAAAGACGACCTACCCCCTGGAAAAAAATAGAACAGAACAGAATAGAACATAACAGAATATAACAGAACATACCTCAAGGCACAAACAAATATGGATAACGATCTCGCATTTTATCCTCTCTCTTCCAGGTGGACTCCCTCGGAGAGTGATGCCTCCATGCGACGCGTACCAAGGGAATAGTCTGGTTCCTCAGCACCTTCTCTCTCCGATCCAGAATCTCAACTGGCTGCTCTGGATAGCTAAGAGTAGGGCCTACCTCTATCTCTGAGTGATCCAACACGTGACTAGGACCACCACATATTATCTCAACTACGATAAGTGAAACACGTTGTGCACTCCCTCCAATGCAGGTGGCAAGTCTGTAAGCAATTGTACCGACCCTCTCTAGAATAGTGAAAGGTCTGATGAATCGCGGACTAAGCTTTCCCCATCCACCGAAGCAAATCGTGCCTCATGTCGGAGAAATCCTTAGAAACACCAAACTACCAACCTAGAACAAAAAAAAACCTTAATAACTTAATCTATAACAAACAACCAATAACAAGCACAAAACAAAAAATCTAAAACTATACCTCAAACTCTAAAGGTCTCCGGTGGCTATCGGCCCAATGCCATTGTCTATCCTACGCCACTCGAAGTCTGTCTCTGATCAGCTTAACCTTCTCCGATGCATCCACAACCATCTCTGGCCCTAGCAAAACTCTCTCTCCAATATCGTCCCATGACAAGGGAGTACGATATCTCCGATCGTACAGAGCCTCAAATAGTGATATCTCTATACTAGCCTGGTAGCTGTTGTTGTAAGTAAACTCTACCAAATAGAGATGGTCCTCCCAAGATCCCCCAAATCTAGTCCACAAGTGTGTAACATATCCTCGATAGTCTGAATAGTCCTTTCTGACTACCCATCTGTATAGGGGTGATATGCAGTACTGAACTTGAGCTGGGTGCCCAAACTCGCCTACAAACTCCTCCAAAAATGAGAAGTGAAATGACTATCCCGATCCGAGACTATGCTGATGGAAACCCCATATATCCTGACGATCTGCCTCACATATATCTCTGCGAACTTCTTCGTAGACAAAACCACCTTGAAAGGCAAAAAGTGGGCCGACTTGGTCAACTTGTCAACGATGACCCAAATCGTGTCTTTCCCTCCTGGAGATTGTGGAAGTCCAGACACAAAATTTATAGTAATATGCTTCCACTTCCACTATAGAATGGGTAATGTCTGAAGTAAACCGCATGTCCTCTGCCTCTCAGCTTTCACCTGCTGGCACACTAAGCATCTGGATACAAACTGTGCCACTTCCCTCTTCATGCCATACCTCCACACTCTCTCGCATATCCCGATATATCTTGTTGGCACCTAGATGTATGAAATACTGAGAGCGATACGCTTCCTGCAATACCTCCTCATGCAGCTCCCCACTAGGCACACACAATCTAACACCATGTAGCAAAGAACCATCCTCAGCAATAGTGAAATCATCCTCCAATCCTGCTCTTACCTGAGCTCCGATGCTCCTCAGAGATATATTCTCATACTGGGCTGCCTTGATCCTGTCCATCAACTCTGAGTGCATCTGCAACCCCTATAACTGCAGAGCAAAACCAAGAACTATCATCTCAATGCCCAAGCCCTCCAAGTCCTCTAACAAATATCGATCCTGTGTCAACAACATAGCTACCGGATACCTGCTCAAGGCATTGGCAACTACATTAGCTTTTTCAGGATGATACTACAAAGATATGTCAAAATCCTTCATCAGTTCCAACCATCGATGTTGCCTCATGTTCAACTCCTTCTGCGTGAAAACGTACTTCAAGCTCTTGTGGTCTGTGAAGATCTCCACACGCTCTCCGTACAAATAGTATTTCCACAACTTTAGGGCAAAGATGACTACTGCCAACTCCAAATCGTGGGTAGGATAGTTCTTCTTATGAGGATGCAATTGCCTGGATGCATAGGCAATCACTTTCCCATTTTGCTAAAGAACACAACCCAAACATTTTTCCAATGCATCACTATAAATAGTGAAACCTCCAGACCCTGATGGTAACATCAAAATAGGAGCAGACATCAACCTCTTCTCCAATTCCTCAAAAGCAACCTGGCACTCCTTTGTCCAAACAAACTCTACATCCTTCCTGGTGAGTCTGGTCATCCTCTCGACAATCCTCGAAAAATCTTGCACAAACTTTCTGTAGTAGCCTGCCAAACCCAAGAAACTTCTGATCTCTTCTACTGAACTCGGGGTCTTTCAAGACTCCACTGTTTCGATCTTCTTCGGATCTACTAAAATTTTATCACCAGTCACAACATGTCCCAAGAACTCCACCTTGTCCAGGAAGAACTCACACTTGGATACTTCTTATACAGCTTCTCCTTCCTCAGCACATCCAACATAATCCGAAAATGCTCTTCGTGCTCCTCCGGTGTCTTCGAGTATATGAGTATGTCATCGATAAACACCACTACGAACTTGTCAAGGTACTGGTGGAACACCTTGTTCATCAAATTCATAAATACCATCGAGGCATTAGTCAACCCAAACGGCATCACCATAAACTCATACTGACCATACCGAGTCCTAAAATCAGTCATCGGTATGTCCTTCGGCTTCAATTTCACCTGGTGGTAGCTTGATCTCAAGTATATTTTAAAAAACACCTTGGCACCACTCAACTGATCGAACAGGTCATCAATCTGTGGTAAAGGATATTTATTCTTGATAGTAAGATTATTCAATGCCCTATCATCAATGCACATGCACACCGATCCATCCTTCTTTGGTACAAACAATACCGGAGCTTCCTATGGTGAAGAACTCGATCTGATAAATCCCTTATCCTGCAACTTGTCCACCTGCTTCTTCAGCTCAACCATCTCGCTGTTGTTTACTCTATAGACATGCTGTGAAATTGGTTCAGCATCTGGCACAAAGTCTATCGAGAATTCAATATATCGATCTGGCGGCAATCCTGATAATTCTCCAGAAAACACATCCAAGAACTCTACTTTCAACGGATGTGTCAACTCCTTGTCTTCTACCATAGCTCCACAGATAATGGCTTCTCTCTGCTCTGTAGCTCTTCTAGCAAACTCAAACTCTGGCTCTCCTAGCGGGCTAAACAAAACTCTACCTCCTCTACAATCTATACTAGCATGGTGCCTACTCAACTAATCTATCCCGAGTGCAATGTTATAACTCGAAAGTGGCATTACAAGTAGACACGTACTCAGCTCTCGGCCTCCCAAAGTAACTCTTTGATCCTTATAAATATTATTAACCAGGATAATGCCTCCCCTGGTCATGATCTTGCATGTTCTAAGCAAAAACTCAGCTACCAAACCATGCTTCAGAGAAAAAAAAATAGATACAAAACTATGGGAAGCACCACTATCAAACAATGCTAAAGCTGGAATAGAATCAAGAAGAACAGAACCTGCGATAACATCTCCGGTGGGCTCGACCTCCTCGACTGTTATAACAAACACTAGTCCCTGACGTGCACCTCCCTGATGTTGGTACTGGGCATAACGCTGCTGCTGGGTCGGAAGCGGCGGTCCCCTCGGCTGTACTGCAGGTTGTCTCGCCTGTGTCCTCTGAGCTGGAGCTGCTGTGTGAACTGTATGATGAGGATTGGAAGGGCACTCTCTCAGGTGAAGCCCCTCGACACTACAGTATAAACAAACTCCCAACCTCTTTCTGTAAACTTCCCAAATGTGGACTGGCTTCTTACAGAAGTGGCAGAAAGCTTGCTGTAAATGTCTCTGTTGCTGCGGTACCTTATGAAATGGTGCCCTAGCTGGAGTCTGGTGCCGCTACGACTGCTGAAAAGGCCTGGACTGGAAATGAAGATGCTTGGCACTCACTGTGCTATTGTTAGCCCCCAAAAAATAATCGTGATCTCTCTTGGGCTTCAAACCCAACTCCCGCTCAACCTTGCATGCCTCCGCAAGTATCTCCGAGTAGGTCTCATAGAAAGACGAAATGAGGATATTCACTTCCCAGTTTAGACCGTCACAAAAATGAATAGCTCGAACCTCCGTCTCTCTCACCAAATACTCCATAAATTGGCTCAGCCTACCGAACTCCGCGGTGTATTCCTCCACAGACATGCTCCCCTGAATGAGGCTCTCAAACTGCCTCCCCAATTCTAACTTGTCTACCCGAGCAAAAAACTTTTTCTTGAAGAGGTCCTTGAACACATCCCAAGACTGTCCTGCATCAGCAAGAATTGGCTCATTTCTGAACCAAGTGCGGGCGAAGTAACAGCTAAAGTCCTACTGGTTCAACCTTCAGATCCTCAGAAAGATGGGACACCCTCATGAGACGCTCAATGTCCTCGAGCCAATCATCAGCGTAGATGATGCCCTCCGTCCCCTTGAAGACCCGAGGTTCTAGCTTCTTGAAGTCCTGAATATTGCCTTGCCAAAGTTGGGCAACCTGAGGAGCAACCTGCTGCTGGACCGGAACTCCTCTATCAACTACAGCAAGAGCAAGCTGATGAGCACTCTCGATGTCCTATTGCACGTCGGTCTGCCTCTGGTGTGCCTCAGACTGAGCACTCTGTGCCTCCAATATATCACGAAATAGTGTGAACATCTATGTCGCATCAGCCGGCATGGAAGGTGGAGGTGGAAGTCCCTCAGATACAGTGGAAACAATCCTCTGAGTAGGAGGTGGACCCCCGAACGTAGCTGACATGCCAATTATCGGAGAAGTGACTGGTGCAGGCCCTCTGGAAGTCGCAAAAGTCTCAGAAGATGCTCTCTCTTGCTGTGATCTAGTCTTAGGCAGTATCCTGAGATAAAGCGAAAGAAAAGAATCAATATAGCATATGATATAAGGCACTAAAGAAAGGACAGTTAAAGATCAAATATCAATATCATGGAAAACAGTTGAATTGAATCAATAGAGTTTTTTCATAGATGTGATTGAGTATTCTCAGCCTATAGCCTGGTTAATCATACGTGTGGTGTATGACCGACACTCACAACGAACAAAACATTCATAAGGAGGGTATGATCACATATCTACACTAAATACTCTTTGCCCCCGACTGGTATAATGGATCCAACCATGGTACGTCATGACACAGGATTCTCTAGGAAAGTAGCAAGTCTCCCAAAGAATCAGTATTTGTATATGTACAAGAAAAATAAGAAAATAAGGCTTGCATAAGATACACAATACATACCAAGGAATAATATCTCATGACGAGATCCGGATATACCAATCCGTGTAACCATCGTGTCAAGAAATCAAGGATATCTACACTAGATACAAGAGGCATAGAGGATATCATAAATAAGAAACCATCAGAGAATGCACTCGCCTGAAATCTGGTGAACAGTAACACAGATGTCCAGTATGGTGCCTCGAAAACCTAAATATGGAATATTACATCAATATAAAATTTAGGTTGTATGAGTCTATCTCTAGGATATTGGGTCCAAACACTATGCAACTAGGCCATACTAGCTAAACTAGGATACTAAGATACCGTATTGTAAGATACGCAACTTAAAAGATATGGAAATATCACAATATGCATATAAAATCACAATATATAATAATCCTAACTAATCTAATGCTAAGTGGATACCTTAGCTATGAACCAATGCGGTTTTGCACCACTATAATCCCATCTTGATACTCGAATCCAATACCTTGAGTATCGACTCGATACCTTAACATTTACCTTGGTATCTCAAGGTAAATGTGCTCTTAGTATATATTAGCTACCCAATCTCTAAACTATAGACTAATATATATTATCTAATACAAACTACTATACTATACTAACTACCAATACCTACTTATACATAAATAAATATATGCACACATACAAATACATAACTACTAGAGATACAAGAGATATATATGTATAGATCTAACTTACTAATCAAACTGTTAAACTATCAAACTAACTATTTAAAATAACTAAATTACTAATTACTAACCATACTACCTAGCTCTAAAACTTGTTGCCTGCTGATATAGCTCCCCAAGCTGTTGTTGCTGCTGGTGCAGCATGCTGAAGTGCAGTGCTTGCTACTGCTGCACTACAGTTTTACTGCAGTGTGCTAATGCTGAACTGTTGCACGTGTTGTTGCTGCTATAGCTGATGTTGCTGCTGCTATGCTTGCTGGTACTCTACTGGATGTTCACCGTACTGTTGTAGCTGTAGTATGAAACTGCACATGGATGTTGTTTTCTCTCCCCATTGCTGAGTAGCTCTTGCTCCCTGTTGTGATTACAGCTACTGGAGACTGCTGCTATGCTGAATCTACTATGCTGCACTAGCTGCCTGCTATTTAAGGTCCCCGACCCCCCCCCCCCTCATCAACACACAACACACACACACACACACACACTAGCATATATAACTACTCCTATATATATCTATATACATATATATAACTCTCCAATCACACACAACTATATATATATATATATATATATATATATATATATATATATATATATATATATATATATATATATATATATATATATATACACACACATGCATAGGTATATCTATATAACATACACACATACATATATACTACCTCTATGTATATATATATAACCATCAACACATATATATCAATCTATGTATAAACACCCTCACATATATATATAACACATACATACATATATATACAAGTAGATGTAAATACATAACTACACATATACGTATCTATATATACACATATACATATACAACTCAAAATATATATATATATATATATATATATATATATATATATATTGTCACGACCCGCACCCGGTTTAGGGGCACGAGTGCGTGGGTACGTCCAGCCTACGCCGCAGCATCGGCGGTAGAACGCTGTCAAGGTCTTGGTACTATCTAGCCAATCTCACACAAGCATCAAATATCCATAAGGAGGCACAGATGACACAATAAAATGGACACATACTCAATCACAGGATTACAGCACGATAAGATAGCGAAACAAAATTTAATACAACACAAGTCTAAGATAGTAATCAAACTCAACAATATCCAAGTCTCAATAAAATTGCCGGAGACAAATCCGGTACCAAATAGTCTACTGAAAGAACTAACTAAAATATAGTAATTTCCGGCTAGGCCTCTCGGAATCACAACTAACTATCAAGCCCAAGTGCAGCTACTCACCATATGGTCCATAAAGTGTCGGACAACGGTCCTCTAAGGCATAGTCTGGAAAAATGTTTCCAGTCAAAAAGGAGCAAAGTACAAATCTCAAATAACAGTTCCATTTAATTGATAAGGACTATAAAATAATAAACATGTGATGCTAGCTACTGAGAAGACAGTGAAATAAATGCAATGGCAATTAAAGAGAGACAGGCAATGTAAAGAGACAGGCAATAGGCAATATGATATAGTCAGTGCATGTATGAAAATGAAAAGAACAAGGAACAGTATCATATACGGGTGATGTAGTATATGATTTAAATAGGGAACTGTAATCTATTCTAAGTGTTTGAAATAGTAGTTTCAAAATGTGATCGGCTTGGGAACATGTACGATAGCTATAGGGCCTGGCTAATCATGGGTGAAGAGCATGATTAACACTTACATTGTTCTATACTACAATAAGAGGTTATGATCACATTTCTTACTAACTACTTCCCCGCCCCCAACTAGTACTGTGGATCCAACCATGACACGTCACGATACACAAGCGAGTCCAGTCTATCATGTACGATATCTAATATACATGTCGTGTACAATGTCAATACGATAATCAATGTAACATCTCATGACTGAAGATCCAAGCTATACTAGTCCGTGTAGCACAGTGTCAAGATTCAGTTGTAACATTTCAAGATTATTGAACCTATAGAAATTATCAAGAAATTGGAAATTATCAGAGAATGTACTTGCCTTGGGTCCTTAGCTGGTAATTATTGGTGTCCTGTTCCAGAATATCCCCTGGGTGAACCAACAGTCCTATAAATATATCACAATATCACATTTGCATCAGATGCTACACTAACACACAAACAAAAACACTGGCCTTAGGGCCATGCCAGGCAGGGCACTAGTCAGCTAGGGTCAACTAGTAGGGGTACATATTTAATATATAATTTCCATCAATTCAATAATAGATATATGTATAAATATATACTTTAAAATAAATAATACTTATATATATATAAACATAATAAATAATACTTGTATGTGTATAGTTCATGGAAAGAATACAATACGTATTTATATTGTATACATACAAAAAGAATTTAATATAATATATATATCTAAAATATATACCAATATAAATACACTGCTATAGTTGTATATTTACCAAAATACGTTCATTTATATATTAACATATGTCAAAATGCGTACATTTCATATATATGAATACATACAGGGATTTAATTTATATACCACATAAAATACCCAATATACATACATATACATATGCATTAATTAATTACATACGTTACATTATACTAAAGTATATATATATACTATACTTATACATATTAAACATAAATTAAATAAATACTATACATATGTGTATATAGTATTAACTAAATAAATACTATACATATACATGTATTAAACATAAATTAAATAAATAATATACATTCACATTATTAAATTATACATTACCAATTTTCTTTATATACTATACACATTTCATGTATTTAAAGCACTAATTAAATAATACTATTTATATACATATCTTTAATATACTCATGTGTATATATATGTATATATATACATATATATATATATATATATATATATATATATATATATATAGAGAGAGAGAGAGAGAAGGAAGAGGGAGAAGAAGAACTCTTACAGAAGGGGTGGCTCGAGTCTCGCCGGAGGGAAGCCGGCCGGCGGGGAGTAATGGTGGTGATGATGGTAGAAGATGATGGAGGTGGTGGGGGCCGACTGTACACAGCAGGGGAGAGAAGTCGGAGGCCGGAGTTGGCAGCGCCGCCGGGCGCATCGAGGCAGCGAGGATGGGGGAGTTGGCCGGGCACAGCAGCCGTGGGTCGGCCTGGGTGCAGTGGGCCGCCGGAGTAACGGTTGACCACGCCGGAGAGGGAGCTCGGTCGCCGGACTAAACAGGGAGGAGGAGCTCGTCGATCTTGGACTGACGGGGGAGCGGCCGGAGTTGGCACCGACGCCGGAGATGTGCATGGATGGATGGATGGAGAACCCGCTGTACAGGTGGAGGGAGGAAGGGGTCGAGGGGGTTGGAGCTAGGCCGCCTCCGGGGTAGGGTTGAGCACAGCCGGGATAGGGCTCGGCCGGGTGGTTGGCCGCCAGGTGCAGGCTCGGCCGGCCGTAGGGAAATTGACAGTAGGGGGTCGGCTGAACAGTACTCCAGGTTCCCCCCCCCCCCCCTCTCAATTTGAATTCAAATAAAATAAAGAAGAAGGAGAAAGGAAGAAGGAGAAGAAGAAAGGAAAGTGAAGAAGAAAAAGAAGGAAAAAGGAAAAGCTACGGTTTGGTGTTGAGGGAGATGGGGGCTTGGGGAGGTGTGCTACCTAGGTTTTCTAGGGATTAGGGTTTGATGTAGATAGGACATTAAATAGGATGAGGGTGTGGGTAAATCAAAGGTGAGGATGCACCCAATTAAATGGGTGGTCCAGATTTGTTAAGAGGAAAAATAATTCATGGAGGAATGAGGGTGAGGTTTAATTAAAAATTAATAGGGCTCCCTCATTGGTTTAAACAAATGAGGTGTTGACAAAAATGCAAATTTGTAAATTAGCCCCCTTAAATTTGGGTATTTGTACAGACACATGAAATAACAAAAATTTGGCGGGCGATTCGGTGTCTGGTGTTTTGTAGGGTCAGGGGACGCTGTAAGTTTGGTGTGGGCTCAAATAGCAGGGCGCTGGAATTAAATTGGGATTTTCAGAATCAGTTAAAATAGTATCCTCAATTTAATTAGAATAAAATGCAAGTTGTGTTCTAAAATTAATTAGGAGTACATGGGGCCAAAATTAGGTCAGGTCATCAATACCAATAATGAAGAAGACTCAGGACAGAATATTACCCTAATTTGGGCCGCACAAAAAATAGGTCAAGATTGCCTCCAATTTCGATTGGAACGCACAACGATACAAAAATAGGAATTTATTAAATAACGTCCGCGACGATTTTTGTGTGGCTAGAAATAATGCACAGAGAGCATAATTATGAGTTGTAAAAATAGCTGAATGGAAGGCGGGCATGTCTAGGGCAAGATTGTGAAATTTGTTGGAAGACAAAAGTCAGGGTAGCGCTCCAAATATCGAAGCAAAGGCAATACGCAATAATTAAATAAAAATACGATAATTAATTACAAACTCCAAGAATTAAATTCTAACTAAATAATTAAATACAATAATTCCATAATTCTGACAGGTGTTCATCTACTGGCTTCTAGGTCAAGTCTGCTAGCTAAAAATAAATGAACACTGCATCTAATACTATATTTAATCACACATCTCACATAATTATTTAATAAAAATATTATCATGCAATTAATAAATTATAACTAATAATATTAAATATTATGAAAAGTCAAAAATACCCCTGTTTCCGGAACGTGGTAGTGACAAGTCTACTCTCCTTAAAAGAATTTCGTCCTCGAAATTCAAAATCCTTAAAGTAGCGTTTAATCATACACATTATTATTTCCTTCAAATTTTAAATTCTTTAACCACGAAATCTGTTAATAATCCACAAGGTCTTTTCACAATTTGTCAAAAATTCTGAAATTATTGCATTCCTGAAAAATCCTCAAAATAGAATCAAAGTCTATTTTTATCAACAAAAAAAAAATTCCCCCAAAATTTTTAGATAATAATTCAATACTCGGAATTTAATATCCACTCCTCAAATTTGATTTTAATCAATGCACATATGTAATCTCGTCCAAAAGTTTAAATTCAAACATTTATCCATCAAAAATTTTATTCCTCGATTTCCTCTTTCCTCAAAATACTTAACAATGCGATACTTAAGGATTTTCTAATTGCAACATCCCATGTAAAATTCTAAAATTCATAACTTGTAACCATATAAATATAATGATAATCTCCCAGAATTTTCAAATTTAATAACCAATTTAAACATGTCATAATCTTTCCTGGAATTAATTAAACCACCAATTATGAAATGTTAAATTCTTAACCCTCTATTTAAATCAATGGTCATCCTCGAATTTAATCATATTGCCTCTCTTGTCAAGTCATAACCCCTTCGTGAATCTTCGTCATGGTTAAACCCCAATAATCATGGTCTAAAAATCTTCCTACAATCATACAACATGCAATCTAAGGGGAATAAGTACGGTCATAGTGTCTTTTGTCATGGTATTACAGTCTCTGTATCAGGGCGTACTACTAACTACATTACAACAAGAAATCATGCATACAAGTATGGTACTAAGGTATCAGTCAATCAATCAGATAGATAGGAATAGAAGGAAGGAAAGAACAGAACCTGCTAACACATTACCTGCAGTATCGGTCTCCTCGACCGTCATCGCAAATGCCCCGCCCTGCTGGGGTGGATCCCTTCGCGGGTGCTGAGCAATATACGGTTCCACAGGTAGCCTAACTGGATCTCTATAATCTGAAGTTGCATGCTGGCCGGAAAGATAAGGGGCTAGAAGACAACCCCTTACTCGATGTCCCGCAGTGCCACAGTGCAAACAAAGTCCTAGCCTCGTTCTACAGCTCTCCCAAAGGTGACCTGGCTTCTTACAAAAATGACAAGTCTGCTGTGTCTCTCTCGGAGGCTATTGCTGATTATGCTGAACACGGACTGGTGCCTGGTACTGTTGTTGATACTGATACGCCCATGGATGTTGCTGGATAGGAACTGGTGTTAGGTACTGCGGTGGATGCTGAAATGTCCATGGTTGTTGCTGACTATGAAATGGTACTTGGTACTGCTGTTGGTACTGAATACGGGGATGCTTGGCTGGTCCTGTGCTACCATTCGTATCTCCAAAAGTATTGTGACTCCTCTTAGGCCTGAGATCCAGATCCTCTTCTGCAATCTGAGCATCCATCAAGATAGCCTCAAAGGTAGCGGTACGACGACCAGAAGTGCGCGACCTAATCTCTCTCGTCAGTCCCTTTCTAAATTTCCGGGCTCGATCTCCTGGGTCCCGAATCATAGATGATGCAAAATGGCTCAATCTACAGAATTCTGCAGCGTACTCGTCGACCGACATGTTTCCTTGAACTAAGTCATAAAACTGACTTTCCAAGGTTCCCAATACCACACCGGGAAAGAACTTCTCCTTGAAGAGTTCCTTGAAGGTCTCCCAAGTAAGTCCTTGTGCAGTAATTCTCGGCTCCGTGCGATACCACGTGAGTGCGATATCGAACATCTGACTGCCAGCGGCTTCTATCTGCAAGTTCTCCGGAATCTGGGTCAATCGCAGGCTCCTTTCTATATCCTCTAGCCAGTCGTCAGCGTAGAGTATCCCTTCGGTACCTTTGAACTCTCGAGGCATCATCCTTTTGAAGTCCACTATAGTGCCTGATCTCTGCTGCTGGCCAGGAAACTGCTGGTACTGTGCTACTTTCTCCAAAGCTTGGAGAGTCACTTGATGAGCATTCTCCATGTTTTCTCTCATCAGCTCGGTTTGTGCCTGGTGCGCTTCTGCTTGCATCCTCTGAGCCTCAGCTTGAACTCGCTGAGCGTCTGTCGTCACTCTCTGGGCATCTACCATGCCCTGGATCAAGGTAAACATCTGCGTTCCATCAATGGGCAAACCTCCGGGAATCGGAGTCGGAGGAGGAGGAAGGTTGTCCGTCACAGCTGCGGCAATCTTCTGGACAGGTGGGGGAGGAGGATCCCCGAAAAGTGCAGACACACCTACGTACACCGGAGATGTAGGAGGAACTACGGCTGTCTGTCCCTCAGGTGGAGAGGTGGCAGACCCCTCTAAAGCTGATGTTCCCGCTCTCATAGATCATGTCTGCGGCGACATCCTGAAGACAGATCCCAAAGAATCAATTAAGGTAAAATACGATATCATCAAGGAAGGACAATACAGTTCTAAAGAAGCAACATTCAAGATAAAAGAATGGAAATAAACCCTAGTTGTGATTGCACAGGTCAAAGATACATCCAAGGTTTGATACCTCTACCCCTTAGGTACCACAGTTCTACTAGAAACATACTCACTGCTAGCTTCCTTACCTACTGCAATCGCTAATACTAGTTATTCCTATCACTCAAGTGCATATCAAATGCAACACACTACACTAAGTACTGTTCTCTCTCCAATACAATCCTAGATGAACACCTAAGTTAATTGGCAGTGAAATCTCAATCATGCTCAAACCAACATATCCTTACATATGCACCTCATCTACTATTTACTAATATCTCTCTTTCACTATAAGATTTTATCCTCAAATGAAATTCCTGAAAATAACTCCTTGAATAAATTTTAAGTAAAATGCATACACTTTCCTCAAGACCAATTATCTAAATACTGAAGTGAAAACTTAATCACTTAAAAATCCTTACAGCTTATCTAGGTTCATTGAATCGAATCTAAATCCTCAAAAAGTTTTAATGACAATATCTCAACTTCTCAAAATTTAAAATGCAATTCATTTTCAATCTTCAAATTATAATTTAATCCATATCTAGTAATCCAATAGCCCTAGTGTTAATCTTTCTCACTGTCCTCATCGACGTGTATCATCAAATAATACCATAAATCAGTCTGTAAATTCATCTTAATATGAAATCAAACCCTACAATGAAACCAAAATCCTAATTTAATACCTAATTAACAACAATCAAATTCAACATCAATAAGTGAGAATGGACGGAACAAGGGAATGATTTAAATTGGAAATTATAACAAGATTCTCAGGGGTCATCCCAGGAATGTCTCAAGGAATTGTGATTGAGTATTCGCTCTCGTCCTAGTATCCTATGTCCAAGATCCTATCGCAGGCACGCAGTAGTATAACAAGGATGCCACACTACTACGACATCGCACAACTCGCGAAGTCTGACCTGCATGGGCCACCACTAAAAATGTGTCACGACTCGCACCCGGTTTAGGGGCACGAGTGCGTGGGTACGTCTAGCCTACGCCGCAGCATCGGCGGTAGAACGCTGTCAAGGTCTTGGTACTATCTAGCCAATCTCACACAAGCATCAAATCTCCATAAGGAGGCACAGATGACACAATAAAATGGACACATACTCAATCACAGGATTACAATACGATAAGATAGCGAAACAAAATTTAATACAACACAAGTCTAAGATAGTAATCAAACTCAACAATATCCAAGTCTCAATAAAATTGTCGGAGACAAATCCGGTACCAAATAGTCTACTGAAAGAACTAACTAAAATATAGTAATTTCCGGCTAGGCCTCTCGGAATCACAACTAACTATCAAGCCCAAGTGCAGCTACTCACCATATGGTCCATAAAGTGTCGGACAGCGGTCCTCTAAGGCATAGTCTGGAAAAATGTTTCCAGTCATGAAGGAGCAAAGTACAAATCTCAAATAACAGTTCCATTTAATTGATAAGGACTATAAAATAATAAATATGTGATGCTAGCTACTGAGAAGACAGTAAAATAAACGCAATGGCAATTAAAGAGAGACAGGCAATGTAAAGAGACAGGCAATAGGCAATATGATATAGTCAGTGCATGTATGAAAATGAAAAGAACAAGGAACAGTATCATATACGGGTGATGTAGTATATGATTTAAATAGGGAACTGTAATCTATTCTAAGTGTTTGAAATAGTAGTTTCAAAATGTGATCGGCTTGGGAACATGTACGATAGCTATAGGGCCTGGCTAATCATGGGTGAAGAGCATGATTAACACTTACATTGTTCTATACTACAATAAGAGGTTATGATCATATTTCTTAATAACTACTTCCCGGCCCCCAACTAGTACTGTGGATCCAACCATGACACGTCACGATACACCAGCGAGTCCAGTCTATCATGTACGATGTCTAATATACATGTCGTGTACAATGTCAATACGATAATCAATGTAACATCTCATGACTGCAGATCCAAGCTATACTAGTCCGTGTAGCACAGTGTCAAGATTGAGTTGTAACATTTCAAGATTATTGAACTTATAGAAATTATCAAGAAATTGGAAATTATCAGAGAATGTACTTGCCTTGGGTCCTTAGCTGGTAATTATTGGTGTCCTGTTCCAGAATATCCCCTGGGTGAACCAACAGTCCTATAAATATATCACAATATCACATTTGCATCAGATGCTACACTAACACACAAACAAAAACACTGGCCTTAGGGCCATGCCAGGCAGGGCACTAGTCAGCTAGGGTCAACTAGTAGGGGTACATATTTAATATATAATTTCCATCAATTCAATAATAGATATATGTATAAATATATACTTTAAAATAAATAATACTTATATATATATAAACATAATAAATAATACTTGTATGTGTATAGTTCATGGAAAGAATACAATACGTATTTATATTGTATACATACAAAAAGAATTTAATATAATATATATATCTAAAATATATACCAATATAAATACACTGCTATAGTTGTATATTTACCAAAATACGTTCATTTATATATTAACATATGTCAAAATGCGTACATATCATATATATGAATACATACAGGGATTTAATTTATATACCACATAAAATACCCAATATACATACATATACATATGCATTAATTAATTACATACGTTACATTATACTAAAGTATATATATATACTATACTTATACATATTAAACATAAATTAAATAAATACTATACATCTGTGTATATAGTATTAACTAAATAAATACTATACATATACATGTATTAAACATAAATTAAATAAATAATATACATTCATATTATTAAATTATACATTACCAATTTTCTTTATATACTATACACATTTCATGTATTTAAAGCACTAATTAAATAATACTATTTATATACATATCTTTAATATACTCATGTGTATATATATGTATACATATACATATATATATATATATATATATATATATATATATATATATATATATAGAGAGAGAGAGAGAGAGAGAGAGAGAAGGAAGAGGGAGAAGAAGAACTCTTACAGAGGGGGTGACTCGAGTCTCGCCGGAGGGAAGCCGGCCGGCGGCGAGTAATGGTGGTGATGATGGTAGAAGATGATGGAGGTGGTGGGGGCCGACTGTACACAGCAGGGGAGAGAAGTCGGGGGCCGGAGTTGGCAGCGCCGCCGGGCGCGTCGAGGCAGCGAGGATGGGGGAGTTGGCCGGGCACAGCAGCCGCGGGTCGGCCTGGGTGCAGTGGGCCACCGGAGTAACGGCTGACCACGCCGGAGAGGGAGCTCAGTCGCCGGACTAAACAGGGAGGAGAAGCTCGTCGATCTTGGACTGACGGGGGAGCGGCCGGAGTTGGCACCGACGCCGGAGATGTGGATGGATGGATGGATGGATGGAGAACCCGCTGTACAGGTGGAGGGAGGAAGGGGTCGAGGGGGTTGGAGCTAGGCCGCCGCCGGGGTAGGGTTGAGCACAGCCGGGATAGGGCTCGGCCGGGTGGTTGGCCGCCAGGTGCAGGCTCGACCGGCCGTAGGGAAATTGACAGTAGGGGGTCGGCTGAACAGTACTCCAGGTTTCCCCCCCCCTCTCAATTTGAATTCAAATAAAATAAAGAAGAAGGAGAAAGGAAGAAGGAGAAGAAGAAAGGAAAGTGAAGAAGAAAAAGAAGGAAAAAGAAAAAGCTACGGTTTGGTGTTGAGGGAGATGGGGGCTTGGAGAGGTGTGCTACCTAGGTTTTCTAGGGATTAGGGTTTGATGTAGATAGGACATTAAATAGGATGAGGGTGTGGGTAAATCAAAGGTGAGGATGCACCCAATTAAATGGGTGGTCCAGATTTGTCAAGAGGAAAAATAATTCATGGAGGAATGAGGGTGAGGTTTAATTAAAAATTAATAGGGCTCCCTCATTAGTTTAAACAAATGAGGTGTTGACAAAAATGCAAATTTGTAAATTAGCCCCCTTAAATTTGGGTATTTGCACAGACACATAAAATAACGAAAATTTGTCGGGCGATTCGGTGTCTGGTGTTTTGTAGGGTCAGGGGACGCTGTAAGTTTGGTGTGGGGTCAAATAGCAGGGCGCTGGAATTAAATTGGGATTTTCAGAATCAGTTAAAATAGTATCCTCAATTTAATTAGAATAAAATGCAAGTTGTGTTCTAAAATTAATTAGGAGTACATGGGGCCAAAATTAGGTCAGGTCATCAATACCAATAATGAAGAAGACTCGGGACAGAATATTATCCTAATTTGGGCCGCACGAAAAATAGGTCAAGATTGCCTCCAATTTCGATTAGAACGCACAACGATACAAAAATAGGAATTTATTAAATAACGTCCGCGATGATTTTTGTGTGGCTAGAAATAATGCACAGAGAGCATAATTATGAGTTGTAAAAATAGCAGAATGGAAGGCGGACATGTCTAGGGCAAGATTGTAAAATTTGTTGGAAGACAAAAGTCAGGGTAGCGCTCCAAATATCGAAGCAAAGGCAATACGCAATAATTAAATAAAAATACGGTAATTAATTACAAACTCCAAGAATTAAATTCTAACTAAATAATTAAATACAACAATTCCATAATTCCGACAGGTGTTCATCTACTGGCTTCTAGGTCAAGTCTGCTAGCTAAAAATAAATGAACACTGCATCTAATACTATATTTAATCACACATCTCACATAATTATTTAATAAAAATATTATCATGCAATTAATAAATTGTAACTAATAATATTAAATATTATGAAAAGTCAAAAATACCCCTATTTCCGGAACGTGGTAGTGACATATGTATATATATATACTATGATAATTAATATACTAATAGCTATACACAAGGCAATTTGGATCTAGAAATGCAATGCAACAAACTCGTGGAGTGTATCGCACCCATATCACACTAGATATATGATGTGCTTGCGATACGAGTCCACCACATAATCAAACGTACCCCGAAGAATACGAGCAAGTCTAAAATAATATACATGAATAATACAAAGAGTCAAATACACATCTACGTGTCCGTGTCAAAATATGATATGCACAAAGTCCCGTGTCGGAGGAAAAACTCACAAATTAACTCGTATCTCCAAATTATTGGGATACGGCCTACATGTATCCAATTATGGATACGACACTAGCTACAACTAATCAAAAACATGTCAATTTGGTCTAATTGACCAATTGACAAACACAACATGTGTCAATCTTGGAATTCTCCCAAAATTGACACAAAACACACCATAACTTTCTCCATAGGCCTCCTATGAACCTAATTCCAATTTCTATGGGTAGACTAGCATATAGGATGGTTCCTAATGATTAAAACATAGATTTAGAGTCTATACAAAGAGGAAAAACTGAATTGTACCTATTAGGAGATGGTTTCCCAATAAAACTTCCAAAATTGGTAAAATTGGCCTCCAACTTGTAGATCATTGTTCCTCTTTGTAGATCCGTGCTACTCCTTGTAAATTCTTGCTCTACTAGCCTACAATGGTGATTTAGGAAGAAAATTGGGTGGAATTTGGTGTGGAAATGATAAAATTGGAAAGAGGGAATTTTAGATCTAGAATTAAAATAAAAATGAGAGAGAAATGAAGCCACATGCTATCAATTTCTTGACTTCTGCATCAATTGCATCCATCATGTTCGAACGAAATCGTCTTTGTTGTTGTTTTACTAGCTTAGCATTCAGAAGAATATTGAGCTTATGTGTAGCTATTTGAGGGTCCAAGCCAAGCATATCCCCGTAACTCCAAGTGAAGACATCAATATAATCCTTTATTAGCTGGACTAAAGTTTGTTTATCTTCTTCAGGAAGACTCTTGCTAATAAAGATTGATCTTGGAAAAGATTCTTCTCCTACATTAATTTGGACTACTTCATCCTCTGTAGGTGGTTTACATTGCTCAAACTTAAGCTCCCATTGAGTATCTATCCATTGTACTCAAGGATCATTCTCAAATGGTTCCAAAAGTTCAACGTCTTCATCATCTGGGTCAGTTGATACCATATTTATAGAGAAAGCATGTTTGAATACGTTACCTATGCTTTCGTCAAAATCCTATAATGATGAGTCAGAGGAATGAAAATACGTCTCTTCTTTCGATTCTGAACTTTCATGACTTGTTGGTGGTGTAAAATATCCCTAACCATGACCAGTCCGCTGGTAATATGTTTTCGGCTTACCTTTTGGAAAGAAATAATGTATAGGAGTTTGTCTGCCTTTCCCATAATTCAGTCCCAAACTAGACTTTAAGTTGTAGCCCATCCCTTGCATAATGTTCTTGGCTGATTGGCTATAACGATACAGTTGTATCTTCCTAATATCTTCGTCAAAATTATTAGTCTGCGTGACTCTTTCTAACTTTGCCAAAAATTATCTAACTTTGCTTGTCCTGTCTTGTTGGGACTATGAAGTATGCATCCTCATATGGTTTATATAATGAACTATATTGAAATGGAGATGCCAAGGATATGGACAGAGATTCGTGAAGATGAAGGGCCTCTAAGAATTTTTTAGCAAAGGGTTCAACATCAATGTAGTGCAAAGTAGTATCTTATTTATTCATGAAATACATGATCTCTTTTTATTCCACATAGTCAACAAAAACTTCAGCCTTGATAGAAGGCTTGGCAAGATTGATGACTAAGGGTTGATTTACTTATGTTGGTTGCTTGTTACGACGAAGATCGATAACAAGTGACTCATTCTCTAGTGTCGGTTGTTTATTGCATCAAAGGTTGATGACCAATGAAGGTGACTTATGCAGGTTGATACCAAGAGGCTTCAAAGGAGTTCAACGAGTAGTATGTCCTTTGACTCGGATCATCAAAGGTTCTTCCTTTAGGTGTTCCCAGATTCATCATCAGCTTGATTAGCTTCTTCTTTCATATACTCCGGTGGATATAGTGCAAAGTCAGAGAAATAGGCTTCGATACCTTTGAATGGGTCGAGGTTAGCTACCTCTGTTTTGACTTCTCCTTGAATGTCCACATATTTAAAGCATTGGTGGAGGGTGGAGGGTATAATTTTATGCTCGTGTATCCATGGCCTTCCCAGTAAAATATTATAGGATACGTCAGAGTCGATCAGATAGCATGTGACTTTAGTACGTAGATCGCCTATCTAAATTTTTAGGCGTATCTTTTCCAGCGGTTTACTTCTTTCAGCATTAAAGACTAGAATGGTAGTACTATTGGAAGACATGTTTTACATTGGTATCTTCAATCCTCTAAGTAGGCTTTTAAGAATGATGTTGAGTGAAGAACCAAGGTCAATGTTAATCCAGTTTAGTTTAATAGATCCGATGTAATCGGTATAATACAGAGGCCTGTCATGCCGGTTATCCCTGAGTAGCATATACTCTTGTGTGAAGGTGATATTAGGAATCTTCTCTATCACGTTGTGGAATTGAGAGAACGCTAGTGGCACTTCATCAGGAGCCTTGAGTTGAGCTAAGCATGACTCTGCTTGTATCAAAGCTTAGCTCAAAGCTTTACGAGTCTCCTTGGACAAGCGAAGTAACTCGAATATGGAAAGTCGGGCTGGAGTATTGGCCAATTGTGCCAATATGTCAAAATTTTAGGGCTTTTCAAGTCCTTGAGGTACATTCTTTTTCAGGGTTTTGTCGAAGCGTACTTCTTTTTGCTTCCCTTTCCCTACTATATTAGGCTTCGAAGGATCAGGTTCCGCTGCGACTGGATCAACTAAAGTTGATGAAGTAAAAGGAGCATCAGGAGCATCTTTCGGGACAAACTCATAAATTTTATGATAATCTTTTTCGTACTTGGTACCAGTGATGACGTCTTATTTGGGAATCAAAGAAAGGAGCACCATGTTACTAGACTTGAGTTTCTTTTTGGCATGCCTCTTTTTGAAATGAGTCTGTGGTCTAATTTGATTGTAACCCAATCCGCTACGAGATTTGTTAGAGTACCCTTGGAGTCGTAGAGGAATACGTTGTCCCTTGCCAAAATTTAAACCTTCAGCTTTTTAGAAATCATACCCCATGTTTTGCATCAAGCGTACAGATTGTTACCTGTATTGATGAAATTAGGGATGCTCTTCCTCAGCCACACTATTTGAGATTGATGCTCTAATTATTATAGAAGGAGAAGAAGGAATTTGTGTAGGAACACCTTCATAAGCAATAAAAATTTATTGTGCTCTATTTAGCAGAACACTGCCAATCATGCACCATTGTTGATGTGTCAAGCGAAGTTGCGAGTAGAGCTTGGTGGGGCAATGTTCATGTTTTAAAATCTGATCTCAAGAGGTATGTATTCTTGAGGTTGATCTTTATCTTTGTCTGAGTGATGATACGAAGAAATCATATTACATGATTTATACTTCTTGCTCTTCTTGGATTTTGAATTGGAAGATGTTGCTTCCAGGTCTCAATCTGGCAGCAGGTCGGAATAAATCTATATAATCTCTCCATGATCAGTGGTAAGAGGCACCAAACCCTCTATTTGACTTCGAGGGGACGGAAGATTTACTACTTCCATTGTAGCTCGAGGTATTGAAATAACGTCGTTAGGGACTTTTTGTGCTAGAAAATCAGCAAATTGAAAAGATACCATATTGGCAGTGACCGCCTTCTCCTCATTGTGAAGGGTGATAGATTTAGCATCTATCACCTGTTATATTTTTCTTTTCAAGATATAACAAGCCTTGGTAGGATGATGTACATACAGATGGTATAAGCAATACTTCAGGTTATATATTTTATCGCCCTCCTCCAGTCATTTGATATCGGGCAACTGCAATCTGCCGCTCTTCATTAGACAGTCAAAAATACTGTGGATATCGCTCTCGTCAAAGAAATATTCCTTCTTAGGTCTGAAAGATTATGAAGGCTTTTGTGCTGGAGGAGAGGTGGGTCGCTTTGTCAAATTTATTGCTAAGGCCTCATTTTCTTTGTTGTTGTGATTATTTGCATTATTATTGTTGTTGGATGAGTGCTTCCCTTCCGTATTGGTTATTTGTATCCCCAAGTTATGTGCCACCTTCATGTTACCTTTAGCACCTTCGGCCCCAATGATGAACGTCGTACAGTCTTGAAATTGAGTTGGACCCGTCCAGAGCCCTACTATAGGTAGTAGATTCTTTTGGCAAGTAGCGATAAATTCAAAATCTGGAATACCGGGGGGCAACTTCAGAGTTGTTTACCTAAAATGCTATATGAATTTGAGAGCGGATTCCTTCTCCTTCTATTTGATATAGATGAGCGAAGACATTGTCATATACATGCCTCCCTGGTAGAATCGTAAGAGGAAAAGATACTTCGTGTCATCAAACGAGGATATGCAGTTATCAGGTAAACTGTGATACCAATCATAGGCTATACCGGACAAGCATCCCACGAACAATCTGGTAAGGAGAGCATCCTCTTTTTGCAGGTAAACCATCATCATATTGAAGTAATTAATATATTGGCTAAGCGATGTCTTTCCTTCAAACAAGACTATTGATTGGGGTTTATTTTTAGGAGGGAAGGAAACATTATCCCAATGAAGAGTATAAGGTTGTTTCACCGTGTCACGACCCGCACCCGGTTTAGGGGCACGAGTGCGTGGGTACGTCCAGCCTACGCCGCAGTATCGGCGGTAGAACGCTGTCTAGGTCAAGTACTATCTAAATAATCTCACACTAGTATCCAACTCCATAAGGAGACACGGAGAACACTATAAAGATGAACAACATACTCAATCACAATTACAGCACGATAAGAATTTGGAGAACAAAAGAGTACAACACAAGACTAATGATAAAACAATCATACCTGTAATCAGGAACAACCAATCTCCAAGTATCAGAACAAGTCCACTAAGGTCACAGTCTGGAAAAATATTTTCCAGTCAGGAAGGAGCAAAGTACATCTCTAAATAGCAGTTCTATATAAATGACATAAACTATGTAGCAGTTCTAGATGGAAACATACCAGATGCATGTATAAGTACGAGAAATGTACAATGAGAGAAGTACTGGAAATACTGTAAGTAAATGCAGGAAAAGAAACAATATGTCCATGAGCAAGAATTCTATGACTAAGTGTGTGAGTACTAGCTTTAACATGTGATCGGCTTGGGAACTTGATCAGGCTGGTTACATGTGATTAGCTATGATTCATGGAAGGTCAGGCTAACCGTTGGTTAGCTATGATGCATGGAGAGGTCAGGCTAATCACACGTAACAGCTATGAGGCATGGAGATGGTCAGGCCGCACCCGACGTGAGATGTGGGGTGAGCTATGATGCATGGATAGTTGGGTATGATCACATATCTACACTAAAGTACTCCCCAAACCCCCGACTGGTATAGTAGATCCAATCATGGTACGCTATGGCACGGGATTCCCTAAGGAAGGTAGCAAATCTCCCCGGAAATTAGTGTCTGTACATGCACAAGATATCAAGGAAACAAGTCTCGTACAAGCTACACCATGAATAAGGAATAACATCTCATGACGAGATCCGTGCATACCAATCCGTGTAACCATCGTGTCAAGATCATGGATATTTACACTAGATACAGTGAACATAGGAGATATCATAAATTAGAAACTAATCAGAGAATGTACTCGCCTTTGGTCCTTAGCTGGTGAATACCGAGGTCCTGTTCCAGAGTGTCCCCTGGGTAAACCAACAGTCCTATAAACATATCACAAGCAAAACCACATTTGCATCAGGTGCTACACTAACACATCACAAATACATGAACTCAGGGCTCTGCCAGGCATGGCTCTAGTCAACTAGGGTCATCTAGTAGGGATACGTATATAAATACACATATTATTAATTATCATTAATACTTACAATATATATTCATGCATCAATTTAAATGTATTTACAATATATATATATATATCTTTTAAATACATATTTGATTCATACTAGTTGAACATTATATATATATACTCATACATATGCTAAAATACATTTTAAAAATATATATGTATATTGTCAATGTTATTATTAAAATATATACTAATACTAGTACATCACCTTAAATACATATACAATACGAAAATATAAACCTACATACATATATATATTTACCAAAATACGTATTAAATTAATATGTACATTACCAATATATTATAGGAAATTACTAAACTAGTTATATTTAAATAAAACAAATTACATTAATTTCCAAACTAATTACAAATTACTAATTTATTAAGAAATTACTAACTGGTTATTAATTAACTAATTAATCTAATTAATGATTACTAAATTAACTAAACTAATTATAAATTAAAACAGTAAAACTAATCATGTTGTATTTATTAAACTAGTTACATGAATTTACTAAGTTAATTATATGAATTTACTAGACTAATACATATTAATAAAATCAATTTATATAAATACCCAAATTACATATTAATATAAACTAATTATATATACTAATTATATTAATTAAACTAATTATATAAAGTAACTAAATATATATACTAAACTGATTTAATTAACAAAAGAAAATGATTAACCAGTATAAATAACTGATTGATTAATTAAACTAACTACTGATTTTATAATACTACTGATTATAATTTAATTACTAATCAATAACTTAGTTAACTGATTATTAAATAATTAATCAAACTAATTAATATAATTAACTAACTACTTATATAACTAAACCAAATCCCTGAATTATACAGAACTGAAGAAAAAGAAAGGGGAAGACTCACGATGGGGCCTCGCCGGGGTCGGCGGGGAGTCTCGCCGGGGTTGGGCCGGCAAGGCATCGACGGGGTGCTTGGTTTGAGGCGGTCGGCTCAGCAAGGGCTCGGCGCTCGAGGAGATCCGGGGCGGCGGCAGATCTAGGTTCCGAGGAGGCGGCGGCAGCGGTCTCGACGACGGGTCGTCGTCGTCGTTCGTCTCGGGCGGCGGCGGGCCTTCGACTCAGCGGCGGTGGGAAGTCGACTCGGCGGAGGCTGGATCTGCAGCGGCGGCGACGCTCGGCCCGAGGCGGCGCTCTGATCGAGGAGGCGGCGCTCGGATCGAGGGGGCGACGGCTTCGAGGCGGCTGCGGCTGCGTCTGGTCGGCTTCAGCGGCGGAGATCTCGGCGGATTTGGCTCCGTCCGGCCGAAGGTCGGCTGGGTTCGACGACGTGGAGGGGAGTCGTGTGTCGGGGTGGATCGGAGGCGGGGATCCCAGTCGCCGGCGGCGGTTCTTCTCGGCAGTGGCGGGTCTCGGGAGCAGCGGAAGGGGATCTCTGCGGATCTGGGCGGCCACGGCGATCGCCGGAGTTAGGTTAGGGTTAGGTTCTGTCGTGTGTCCGGGGGTGGACACGGCGGCTTCGCTGTAGACGTGTCTGGTGTTGGACACGGGGTTGGGTGTACTGGTGGAGGTGGATGTGTCCGGGTGTGTCGGACACAAAATCTGATTGTAATATTGTAACCGAACCCAGAAATGAATGGATACTGTGGGACACCCGGGGTCGGACCCGAGGCCATCACGGCTGACACGGATGCTGGACACACGGACACGAGCACACAAAATGGTGATGGATTTGGCTTGTGGGAATTTGTGGAGGCTATCTAGAAATCTGGAGATTAGGGTTTCTAGGGAAATGTGAGAATGAGAACCTAAATAGGGAGAGATGGTGTGGGATAAAGGGTTGCGGGTTGGCCCAATAATGAATGGCCCAGAATTAATCAAACGGGTTTCTCACGTGGGAAAAATGAGGGTGTGGGCTAGTTAATAGGAAATGGCAAATTTGAAAAAAATAAAAATAAAATAAAGATTATAATTTCAGAAAATATTTTTAGGAAAGCTAGCAAATTTCCAATTTGCTACTAATTAATACATTTTGCAAAATCTTAGAAAGTATGACATTTATTTATTTACTATCCCAATAAATAAAAATCTATTTTATTTTATCACTAGTCTTTTAAATAAATATTTAGTTAAAACAATAATTTTTATGATTCAAGCCAATAAATATTTGAAACTAGAAATATATATATTATTATTTATTTATTTATTTTGTAATACAGCGTCATTTAGGAAAAAGGATTTTTATAAAAATTTAAATTACCTTCTACAATCAAACATCGTTCAAAAAAATCAACTAAAAATTTTCAAGGAGAAATGTTTTATAAAACTTGATATTTTAAAATGAATTAAAATCTAATTATTTGGAAACTGGAAATCGGAGGTTACAAGTCTATCCACCTTAGAAAAATTTCGTCCTCGAAATTTTAGGGATGACTAGGATGGAAAAATTTGTTGTTCATAATAATGAATATATCATTGAAGAAATATTTCTATGAGGAAAATATTTACCAAACAGAAGAAAACATGAAAAGAAAATATGGTTTAAGACAGGAATAACTTGAAGGAATTATGGCTCGGCCTTGAATCCTCTAGAAGGTTTAGGTTTGGGAAGTAGACACGATCACAAAACAGATAATTTGAATAAGGCACGTTACCTTTTCAAAGTAACTAAACCAAGGAAGACCCAGTATAATGAATGATATAGACATGAAAGTTATAGCTAATTCGAAAGATACGGTCGACAATTTGATTTAAGAAACTTAAATACATCCTTCAGAATGTAATCAAGAGACATCCAATCGCCTTTCTTAATTTTTAGGAAAAATAGTCTTTACTATCATCTGAAAATAATCCTTCCTTTTTATCCTCGTTCATTTTACTTTTCTCAAACTTGTGATTCATCATTTAACTAATATCTATAAAAGTTTCAAATTCCACAAACTTTATTAGATTAGATCTTAGAATTTCTGAATCAAAATTTATTACCTGTCCAAAATTCTTATCATCAAATTCGAGTTTGTTTATCTTAAAATCAACTATACCTCGATTATTTTCTTCGATTTCAAATGTTACTGTCATGGTCAAGATTTAATTTAAATCACAACCTCAATATACCATGATCTTACCTTACGACCTTCAATTATATGATCCCATAATCAATTATATTAAAATCTTCTTTACCATGAGTTTCATTTCATTCCATATTTCTTTATCCGCATATATAATGTTTCCGAAATTTGAACTAATATTTTTTTTTTTCATCCTCTGAATTTATTATCCCAATGAAAAATTTACTACTCAATCCTCAATATTTTAATTGAATTCCAGTCGTATCATAATCTCCTCAAATTTTGAGTAAATAACTAAATACAAAATTTACTATCCAATCCTTTTAATTGAAATCCAATCAATGCATATTTATAAAACTTAAAAATCTGCATCCCAAAATTTAACTTTAAACACTCATCAATCATCTAACTCAAATTCAATTGATGCTTATTCCAATCTAACTCCTCATCCCAAGAATTTAATTTGACACTATTCCATTTACGATTTTATTTCCTGCTTTTCTTTTTCCTCAAATACTCAACGATGCGATGCTTCCAGTATCTTCAATAAAATTTCTATCTTGCAATCAAATAGATAAAATGATAATCTCTCAAATTTCTCAAATTTTTAATAATCAATTCAATCATATCAAGACCTCCTTAAAATTAATAAATCCTCAAATTTTTGGCTCTGTGAATTTCTTAATTCTCCCTTTAAGTAAATGTTTGTCCTCGAATTTCAATCATACCTCGATTTTCATAAAATCAATGATCCATCAATTCCGTTATAACAACCCCTAAATTCTTTATTTAATTCAATGCTCATCCACAAATTTAATCCTCTTGTCTCTTTTTGTCAGTCATAACCTCGTCATAGATCTTTACTACAGTTAAATCCTCAACAATCAAGTCTAAGAGAATTCTACCTACAACCATACAACATGCAACCTAAGGGAAATATGTATGATCATGGTGTCTCTTGTCATGGTATTGCAGTCTCTGTATCAGGGGTACTACTAACTACATTATAACAAGAACTCATGCATCCAGCTACGGTACTAAGGTATCAATCAATCAGAAGACAACAAGAACATGAGGAAAGAAAAGAAAGAACCTGCTTAATATATACTTGCACTATCTTCTAACAAACACTTAACTCTAGCACACTAACAATTTCCTATTCATGTACACTGGTACCCATATCAACTAATCATATATTAATATTCATATCTCTCATCTACCAAAAATTAATTCTCAAAATAATCGTCAAGGTTTAACTTCCCGATCAACTTAAAATAAAATGCATATGCCTCCTCAAAATTAGATACTTCACATCGAAATAAAATTTAATCACTTCTAAAATCTTTGTAGCCTTAACTATGTTTAGTGAATCAAATTTAAATCCTCAATATTTTAATTACATAAAATCTCAACTCCTTAAAAATTCTGAAAATTTAAAATTCATTTCCACCTTTTAATTTATAACTCCTCAATGTACATATTAGTGCTCACGGTCTCTGATACTCAAGGTGCACTCAATACCTCTATTGTCTAGAACTGTGTACTAAAATTGTACTGCCTGAAGCACTTGTACTATTACCTCCAATGATCAAAGTTATCATCAACTGTGTTTTCCTTCATGATTTCAATTTATGTCAATTGGTATATCATCAAATCCTCGATATAGAATCATTAGCACTCTTGGTATTATATCACTAGCTGCATTAATGGATTATCTCATCGAGCTCATTAAACTCATGATCACCTGTATCCTCTATAACACTCATGTTTCTTTACTCTCATGGGTATGTGTATGGTTCCTCATCTCGATGGTTGTATATGTATTTCCTTCAATCCTTTAAAGCCTATTAAACTAATCCGTGATACGCTTCACAACTTCCATTACAAATCCTGATATTTCTCTACTTATGACATCTCATTAAACCCTTTATACATATACATTTCTTTACCTTTAACATTTCCGATATCAATCATCAAATTGGACATCATGCTCCATAAATCCTTAACACAATTTCCGGATACTTAATCGTTTACATAGATCACTCAATTACATAATCATGATTATCCAGGACGGGTAATTGGCTCCGATACTAACTCTGAGAACTATCACTGATACTCTATACTCTCCTTAACTCTCAGTCTCTAATGACACTACTCCTAGAATCATTGGTACAAGGTACTATGCTAAGGGCTAACTCTAGATTAAAGCCTACTGCTCACATGTCCAACTAAGAAACACTTGCAACTCACTAGCAACACAGTCAAAACTAATACAAGACACAAACAAAATTACAAGCCACTAATTATCATACTTAACAAGAAATCTTCAAGGAATAGGAGCTCAAAGACTGAATTGAGGACAGAAGGTATCTTTACTGCTAGTAAAGAAAGAAGCGGTGGAACAAAGTCCTGGAATAACAGAAATAGATAAGTCTTGAGATGATATTTTAAGAACCAATTTAGGATACAACCTGATAATCATACACGTCTGTCTGAAATCATGACACTCAGAATCCTCGCCACGCCAGTAAGCATAGATGCGATAAACGATAGGTTTCGTAACTAAGGTATGCACTCTATAATCATGTCGTCTAGAATCTTCGCCACGCCAACCGGTATGGCTGCGAAAGACTCTAAGCTTCATAACTATAGTATGTACATCCAAGTCAGGTTCCTACGTTCTCGTCACCACAGCTAATATGGCTGCGATAAATTCTAGGTTACATAACCAAAGTAGACGTTTTACCTTCCTCACTGTCCTCATCAATATATGTCATCAGATTATACCATAAATCCTAGTCCGTAAAAATTCATCTCAATTTGAAATCAACTCAACAACGATACCAGGAATTAAAGTTAACAACTGGTCAACAAGAATCAAACTCAACAATGATACCAAGATTTTAATTTAATAACTGCTCAACAAGAATCAAGTTCAGTGACAACAAGCGAGAGCGGACGAAATCAAGGAAAAAGATTTAAATTGGAATAAGATTCTCAAGGGGTCGTCCCAGGAAATCTTTCAAGAATTTGTGATTGAGTATCCTCTCTCATCCTAGTATCCTATGTCCTATATTCTACAGCAGGCACGTAGTAGTACAACTATAACGTCGCACCACCACAACATCGCACAACTTGCAAAGTCAGACCTGCATGGGCCACCACTAAAAACGTGTCACGACCCGCACCCGGTTTAGGGGCACGAGTGCGTGGGTACGTCCAGCCTACGCCGCAGCATCGGTGGTAGAACGCTGTCTAGGTCAAGTACTATCTAAATAATCTCACACTAGTATCCAACTCCATAAGGAGACACGGAGAACACTATAAAGATGAACAACATACTCAATCACAATTACAGCACGATAAGAATTTGGAGAACAAAAGAGTACAACACAAGACTAATGATAAAACAATCATACCTGTAATCAGGAACAACCAATCTCCAAGTATCAGAACAAGTCCACTAAGGTCACAGTCTGGAAAAATATTTTCCAGTCAGGAAGGAGCAAAGTACATCTCTAAATAGCAGTTCTATATAAATGACATAAACTATGTAGCAGTTCTAGATGGAAACATACCAGATGCATGTATAAGTACGAGAAATGTACAATGAGAGAAGTACTGGAAATACTGTAAGTAAATGCAGGAAAAGAAACAATATGTCCATGAGCAAGAATTCTATGACTAAGTGTGTGAGTACTAGCTTTAACATGTGATCGGCTTGGGAACTTGATCAGGCTGGTTACATGTGATTAGCTATGATTCATGGAAGGTCAGGCTAACCGTTGGTTAGCTATGATGCATGGAGAGGTCAGGCTAATCACACGTAACAGCTATGAGGCATGGAGATGGTCAGGCCGCACCCGACGTGAGATGTGGGGTGAGCTATGATGCATGGATAGTTGGGTATGATCACATATCTACACTAAAGTACTCCCCAAACCCCCGACTGGTATAGTAGATCCAATCATGGTACGCTATGGCACGGGATTCCCTAAGGAAGGTAGCAAATCTCCCCGGGAATTAGTGTCTGTACATGCACAAGATATCAAGGAAACAAGTCTCGTACAAGCTACACCATGAATAAGGAATAACATCTCATGACGAGATCCGTGCATACCAATCCGTGTAACCATCGTGTCAAGATCATGGATATTTACACTAGATACAGTGAACATAGGAGATATCATAAATTAGAAACTAATCAGAGAATGTACTCGCCTTTGGTCCTTAGCTGGTGAATACCGAGGTCCTGTTCCAGAGTGTCCCCTGGGTAAACCAACAGTCCTATAAACATATCACAAGCAAAACCACATTTGCATCAGGTGCTACACTAACACATCACAAATACATGAACTCAGGGGTCTGCCAGGCATGGCTCTAGTCAACTAGGGTCATCTAGTAGGGATACGTATATAAATACACATATTATTAATTATCATTAATACTTACAATATATATTCATGCATCAATTTAAATGTATTTACAATATATATATATATATCTTTTAAATACATATTTGATTCATACTAATTGAACATTATATATATATACTCATACATATGCTAAAATACATTTTAAAAATATATATGTATATTGTCAATGTTATTATTAAAATATATACTAATACTAGTACATCACCTTAAATACATATACAATACGAAAATATAAACCTACATACATATATATATTTACCAAAATACGTATTAAATTAATATGTACATTACCAATATATTATAGGAAATTACTAAACTAGTTATATTTAAATAAAACAAATTACATTAATTTCCAAACTAATTACAAATTACTAATTTATTAAGAAATTACTAACTGGTTATTAATTAACTAATTAATCTAATTAATGATTACTAAATTAACTAAACTAATTATAAATTAAAACAGTAAAACTAATCATGTTGTATTTATTAAACTAGTTACATGAATTTACTAAGTTAATTATATGAATTTACTAGACTAATACATATTAATAAAATCAATTTATATAAATACCCAAATTACATATTAATATAAACTAATTATATATACTAATTATATTAATTAAACTAATTATATAAAGTAACTAAATATATATACTAAACTGATTTAATTAACAAAAGAAAATGATTAACCAGTATAAATAACTGATTGATTAATTAAACTAACTACTGATTTTATAATACTACTGATTATAATTTAATTACTAATCAATAACTTAGTTAACTGATTATTAAATAATTAATCAAACTAATTAATATAATTAACTAACTACTTATATAACTAAACCAAATCCCTGAATTATACAGAACTGAAGAAAAAGAAAGGGGAAGACTCACGATGGGGCCTCGCCGGGGTCGGCGGGGAGTCTCGCCGGGGTTGGGCCGGCAAGGCGTCGACGGGATGCTTGGTTTGAGGCGGTCGGCTCAGCAAGGGCTCGGCGCTCGAGGAGATCCGGGGCGGCGGCAGATCTAGGTTCCGAGGAGGCGGCGGCAGCGGTCTCGACGACGGGTCGTCGTCGTCGTTCGTCTCGGGCGGCGGCGGGCCTTCGACTCAGCGGCGGTGGGAAGTCGACTCGGCGGAGGCTGGATCTGCAGCGGCGGCGACGCTCGGCCCGAGGCGGCGCTCTGATCGAGGAGGCGGCGCTCGGATCGAGGGGGCGACGGCTTCGAGGCGGCTGCGGCTGCGTCTGGTCGGCTTCAGCGGCGGAGATCTCGGCCGATTTGGCTCCGTCCGGCCGAAGGTCGGCTGGGTTCGACGACGTGGAGGGGAGTCGTGTGTCGGGGTGGATCGGAGGCGGGGATCCCAGTCGCCGGCGGCGGTTCTTCTCGGCAGTGGCGGGTCTCGGGAGCAGCGGAAGGGGATCTCTGCGGATCTGGGCGGCCACGGCGATCGCCGGAGTTAGGTTAGGGTTAGGTTCTGTCGTGTGTCCGGGGGTGGACACGGCGGCTTCGCTGTAGACGTGTCTGGTGTTGGACACGGGGTTGGGTGTACTGGTGGAGGTGGATGTGTCCGGGTGTGTCGGACACAAAATCTGATTGTAATATTGTAACCGAACCCAGAAATGAATGGATACTGTGGGACACCCGGGGTCGGACCCGAGGCCATCACGGCTGACACGGATGCTGGACACACGGACACGAGCACACAAAATGGTGATGGATTTGGCTTGTGGGAATTTGTGGAGGCTATCTAAAAATCTGGAGATTAGGGTTTCTAGGGAAATGTGAGAATGAGAACCTAAATAGGGAGAGATGGTGTGGGATAAAGGGTTGCGGGTTGGCCCAATAATGAATGGCCCAGAATTAATCAAACGGGTTTCTCACGTGGGAAAAATGAGGGTGTGGGCTAGTTAATAGGAAATGGCAAATTTGAAAAAAATAAAAATAAAATAAAGATTATAATTTCAGAAAATATTTTTAGGAAAGCTAGCAAATTTCCAATTTGCTACTAATTAATACATTTTGCAAAATCTTAGAAAGTATGACATTTATTTATTTACTATCCCAATAAATAAAAATCTATTTTATTTTATCACTAGTCTTTTAAATAAATATTTAGTTAAAACAATAATTTTTATGATTCAAGCCAATAAATATTTGAAACTAGAAATATATATATTATTATTTATTTATTTATTTTGTAATACAGCGTCATTTAGGAAAAAGGATTTTTATAAAAATTTAAATTACCTTCTACAATCAAACATCGTTCAAAAAAATCAACTAAAAATTTTCAAGGAGAAATGTTTTATAAAACTTGATATTTTAAAATGAATTAAAATCTAATTATTTGGAAACTGGAAATCGGAGGTTACACACCACTAGCTTGTGGAGTTGGTTTTTGTTCTTTAAAATATTGACCTGTGCACACAACTCCCGTATGGCTTCGAGAGGATATTCTAGCTGGAGTAGTGCAGTTGGCTGGTAAGATCCTGGTTGAACAGCTATTACCACCGACGGGGGTCCATTTCCAGTATTGAGAGGATTAAGAGTTTGTGCTGCTGACTCTTGGTTTGGGACTGATTCTAAATTTGCGTTACCCTACAAGGGTGTTATTCTAGGAGTAGGCTGTATAGGTATGAATGGAGCCACTTGTATAGGAACTGGTGTAGCAAAATGTTGGGCAGTCATCATATGATGCATATTTTGCATCATGGTGTGCATGTCCCTGAGGGCGGCCTTTAATAAGTTGAGGCATTGCTTGGTGCTTCCTAATGGAGGAGCATATTGTTCATCACCGATGGCGTAGACGCTAACATGTCTGTGTATAGTAGAGGTATTGGTAACAAGAACCGTATAGTTGGAGTCTACATTGTCAGTTTCAGAATCAGGAGGATTGCTACCCCCAGCTCAGATTCTATGGAATGGGGATTCCCGTGAAGATCTAGCTCCCATCTTCGAGAATGGATATTTTGATATACTCCTTCAAAGGAGTCGACGAGTTGGTCAAATCTTCTCTGGTTGGGTGTTCATGAAGAACTTCGTCTTGATTGTCTTCCGCCATAGAAAAGATGTAAAGCCATGTATGTTGGAGCAAAGAACGGTTCATTATCATCATAGTCTTAGTTGTTAGCTTGCTTTGCATGTCGAGGTTTAGAAGACATAATATAAGTCAATCGGTCAAACACATACCGTTTTGCTGATGCACAGTAAAATTTGATTTTAACCTTATGACAATTGCAACGATGTTCATTAGGAAATACTATTGCAAAGTCAAAAGGATCTCCCTCCTTATGCTTTTATATAATAAGCTCACGTAAATCAGAAGAGGTAAGTTTAGAGAAGGAAGAGGGCAAACTCTTTCTCTTTACATGAGATACATTGAATCTTCTATGTATATTTTTGGTCCTCTGTGTATAGAGTGAGGTGCTGGCTTGATTGGCGAGTGATTCGTCATCCCTCAAGCTTTTGTTCTTTACGGATGAGAATAAGTTGTCTCTAGCAGTCTTCTTATGTACACGTACACAAATAGAACATTATTAAAAGGTTGACCCTGCTTGGCGCACTTTCTGTAGCACAGACATAGTTGGCACAGTTTGCCTATATGCATTTAATTTTGCACGAAGGTCTTAGCTTGGCTCACTAATAGTAGGCTTCTGACGAGTAGCGCATAACTTTCTCTCCACTGTGTGCATGATCATGATTTTAGGGGAATAATTTTCCTTGACTAACACTTTATTATTGCGCCTGTAGTCTTTCTTCTGTTGGCGTGGATTCTATAAAAACTTGTGTCTCTCTTTGAAGAGCGTACATGTAGAGAGATTGGCTTGGACAACAGTGTCCATAACTTGCTTGCCCCGCACATTACAACAAATATGCGCTTGTTCAAAAATTTGGGTGTGGATCACCCTTTGCTTGATTTTGCACGAGTTGCACGATTTTTATCCCTTGTTTAACGCAAGGGACTCAGAAGTTGGGTGTGGATCACCCTTTGCTTGATATTGCGTGAGTTGCGTGATTTGTATCCCTTGTCTAACGCAAGGGTATTGTCCACCAAGTCATTCATCTAAGAACTTAGTTGCAGAATTAACAAGGGAGTTCTCGTCAATCAAAATGATTTTTTTATTGTTGACAGCAAATTCGAGATGTGTGATGAGGCTTGGGTACCCAAACTTTGCAGGTCTTCTTTGACTTGAATGCGGATAAGGGGTGAGCAATACCCCCAGAATAGAGTATTTCTTCTTATGCCGGTTAGTCAAACTTCATAACCAAAGTTTTCTGCATTGAGCCGACCGACACAGCGTCGCAATGAGCTATCACTTTCTTGTCAGAGGAGAAAGTCTTCCCCAGCAGAGTCGTCATCTTGTTTGCGATGAACAAAGGTCATATTAACTTTGTATTACAAACTAATAAAATAAAGAAAAGTATTAATGATCCTAGACAAGAATCTAAGTACAATTAATTCTGGAAAAGTATAGCTGTAGATATTTGATCTGGAAATGATTAACCTACTCCTTGGACCACACGACAAAGAATAAATACAAGGATGCTGTGAACAATTTGAAGAGTTGGACAATGAGAAAGCTTTGGCAACAACGATACGACAAACTTCTATTTCTCTCCTTCTGTTCTTGAACTTCAAAGACTTAAAACTCCAACCTCTGGACCATACACAATGATCCTATATTTATAGGATTTCAGAGCAGTTATGACAATATGCACGCACTTTGGACAATCTGCACTGTGCGCACACTTTTGATGGGATGACATCCCACGATCTAGTGAGTGAGTACACAACTTGCTGACTGCTTAACACGTGGCTTCCTATAAAAGGAAAGTGTAGGTCATGGGACAGTTATTTGTTTATATTTCATGAGGAACATGGCATGTAGGACACGTAATCGTAACTTCTCTTTGTCAGTTTGGATCGTAGGCACACTTTAGAAGTGGTCTGGAAACTGGTACACTTTTGTGAAAAATGACCATGATGGTGCACTTTTGAAGAAGTAGACATGATGGCGCACTTTGGAGGAAGTAGACATGATGGCACACTTTTGTGCAAATTGGCCGTGATGACACACTTTTGAGAAGTTGGTCGTGATGGCACACTTTTTGAGAAGTTGTTCGTAATGGCGCACTTTTGAGAAGTTGGCCTTACGGCGCACGTTGAAAAAGTTGGCCTTATGGCGCACTTTGAAGAGGTTGGCCTTATGGCCCATTTTGATGAGGTTGGCCTTACAGCGCACTTTGAAGAAGAAGTCATGATGGCACACTTTTGAAGAAGTTGATTCGTACTGGCCGCTAAACGACAACATGGGTCTGTATACCGTAGTTCAGCTATAATGATAGCTTCTGCTACCCTCGACTGTTGTTCAGCTATCAGATTCATCGCATTTAATGCTAGAGGGAAGTAGACGAGCAATTTGTGCGCCTGTCTTTGTTGACAAAAGCAGCTTAAAAGTGGGGTCATCCTTTAAAACAGAGAGAAAGTGCGCCATTCTTTCTATGTTTAGTTTATTTTTAGAAAACTACGACATCTTCAAGAGGCACACTTTTTATGCTTCTATAGGCATGAACTTAGATGATGGAGGAGCTATAAACGCAATCGATAGGAGTGTCTCGGCCATAGTGTCAAGAACAGGGTCTACTTTGGGTGCTTGAGGAGTAGGCATTATTGAACTAACCCCTGCAGTAGATGGAGCAACGGTTGTGGTGGCCTCTATAGTAATGGAAGGAGGAAGAATAGAGGTGATAATCCTCTATATTGTTGGGGAACCAACAGATGGACCAACTTGACCAGGTGACTAGACGGTGAAGAGAATAAACTCCGTCTAGGGGGAGTGGAAGGCTTTGGCTTTAGCTTTGGCTTTGGCTTTGGCTTTGGCTTTGGCTTTGGCTTTGGCTTTGGCTTTGGCTTTGGCTTTGACTTTGACTTCTGCTTCTTTGGGACAGCGGTCTTCTTATTAGAAGGTTGATCCTCGGTAGGAGAAGTAATTATATGCTTTCGAGACCTAGGAACATGCAAATCAGGAGCAGGATGATCCACTGGTGCTCGAGGAAGTGGTTCGAGCATCTCATCCATGGTATCAGTGTCCTCTTCTTCCATTAAGAAATCTGGTTCCATTTCTACTGCACCTTCCACTTCTTCTTCCAAGATTCCAAAGCTACTTCACATGTCATAATCTCAGTGAAACTTACTGATAGAGAAGTAAAATCTCGCAAAGGAGTACAATAAACGTAAAGGAGCCTTTTCAGGAGGCAAAGTAAAATTAGCTCCCGTACAGCCTATATTGAAGTAACGACATCCACGAGCTTCGTCAACCAATCCTTCAACAGTTGCGAGCAAGGATTAGCATTTCCGACATGGAGTTGGTCGTAGCCAAACTGCCTTGCAAAATGATTGGGCAAATAGGGTCTAAAGTTACACTCATTATCACTCATGTAGATTAAGTAAGAGAGTCAAATGTATACCCACCATGAGAAAACCCATGTAGTGCCCCGCTCCGCATAGGCACTATGTACAAATGATATCGCCTTGCTTGCTCGAACGAAAGTCTTCTCGGAGAGTTCTCGACCGATTGATCAATGTGAGTGGGCAGAACTGCATTCTTTGATTCTTGCACGACTTAATAATGAATCTGAGTTTTTGAATGCTTGTTTTGCTTTGAGATGATTCAGTCCACTATAGAACTTTGCCCCAAAGAGTTAGATTTCGATGCACAGTACATGTTGTGCACTACACGATAGAACACTGCCCCGATCGTATGCTTATTGTTTATATATGCAAAACTGTTTCAAAGTTATGTTTTCAAAAGATGTAATCTGACTATAGTCCTGAGTTACATGAAATAAACTTAGGTAAAAGTAGCAAGATCAATAATAATGTAATATTTTTCCACATGCTTACTTAGTATGGGTTTCAGGGGGTCTAGCTTATGTTTAGTTATTTTATACTCACCAGTACTTATAAAAGTGCTGACCCACCAACAGTTTGCTTGTTCTCAGGTGCTTGTTCGTCCGAGGAAGTGATAGCCGTGCCTCATCCCAAGGAACCGAAAATCTGGAGTCGATGCCTTGAGCCGTATCGAGTTTGAGCTGCTTTTATATAGAGGGACATAATGTATGGAATGGTGTCATTGTAATCGAGAGAAAGAGTGCTTGAGCAATCTGTAACCTCGGCCTTGCGCCGCTTGTAACACTTTCAATTATCAATAAAGGAGCTTATTTTTCATCTACAATATATGTGTACCGCTGCTTCAGTAATGAATAGCTTACTTGCCCTTGTTCAAAGCTTTGGCCTTGTGCAAGCGCACTTTAGGCTTACACGGCATCATGTCCATGAGAGGACAATCGGTTCCATAGGGACCATAGCAAGGACGAACGGCCCTGCGGGACCGGGGCGTGACATAGTAGTATCAGAGCGACTTAATTCTTTGCCTATTCCGTTGCCTCCGACTTTAAGTTGTGATTGTGCTGTAATGAACGTTCCATACAATAAGTCCATAAATATTCTCAAAGATGTGTGCAAAAGTTTTCTGGATTTGATTTGTTGCTTGAGATTTGTGCTTTCGTGCTTGCGATTTGTTTGTGTTTTGATTGAGGAAGGTGAGGGATGAGGACTATCGCTGCTCTATGTTTTACGAGTTTCTCCTTGAGTTTCAAGGACAAAACTCTTTGTTGGTGGGTAAGTATGTAGTGCCCCGCTCCGCGTAGGCACTAGTACAAGTGATATTGCCTTGCTTGCTTGAACGGAAGTCTTCTCGAAAATTCCTGACCGATTGATCAATGTGAGTGGGCAGAACTGCATTCTCTGATTCTTGCACGACTTAATAATGAATCTGAGTTTTTGAATGCTTGTTTTGCTTTGAGATGATTCAGTCCACGTTAGAACTTTGCCCCAAAGAGTTAGATTTTGATGCATAATGCATGTTGCGCACTGCACAATAGAACACCGTCCCTATCGTATGCTTATTGTTTGAATATGCAAAACTATTTCAAAGTTATATTTTCAAAAGATATAATCTGACTATAACCCTGAGTTGCATGAAATAAACTTAGGTAAAAGTAGCAAGATCACTAGTAATGTAATATTTTGTCACATGCTTACTTAGTGTGGGTTTCAGGGGGTGTAGCTTCTGTTCAGTTTTTTTATACTCACCAGTACTTATAAAAGTGCTGACCCACCAATAGTTTGCTTGTTCTCAGGTGCTTGTTCGTCCAAGGAAGCGATAGCCGTGCCTCATTCCAAGGAACCAGAAATCTGGAGTCGATGCCTTGAGTCGTATCGAGTTTGAGCTGCTTTTATATAGAGGGACGTAATATATGGAACGATGTCATTGTAATCGAGAGAAAGAGTGCTTGAGCGATCTGTAACCTCAGCCTTGCGCCGCTTGTAACACTTTTGATTATCAATAAAAGAGCTTATTTTTCATCTGCAATATATGTGTGTCGCTGCTTCAGTATTGAATAGCTTACTTGCCCTTGTTTAAAGCTTTGGCCTTGTGCAAGCGCACTTTAGGCTTGTACGGTATCACGCCCGTGCAAGGACGATCGGTTCCGTAGGGACCAAAGCGAGGACGAACGGCCCTATAGGACCGGGGCGTGATAACCCCAGCCTGCAAGACAGATCTAGTAGTGCCTTGATCGGTAAAACTAGCACCCTGATGCTCAGTTACTACTTCAGGAGAGATACAGTAAAAGCTTCAGCTTATTCCGATATTTAACGCTTTTCTGGTCTTGAAAACGGTGTTGTCCTCCTACTTAGAACTTATGTATCTACAGAGGAACACGTGCTTTGTACCGTCATTACTGCTTAAACTGGGAGCCATCAAACTGTTGTTATGCAGTATTAGCCATCCTATTAAGTACGTGAATGGAAGCTCAGTTCTGGGAAACTTATTTCGTATGGGCTCTGCCACTAGGTTGCTGTTAAGTTCTCGAAGACCAACATTCAAGAGGCACAACATAGCCGATAAAGAGCCAACTTGTGCTTGAAGACTAAACGCACCACAGAAAATAGGACATTCCTATGAAGATGATCCACTGAACCGAAAGTTCCTGAAACTACCCACCGACGGAGCCATGAAGAAAAGAACCCCGCTAACAAGGCTTCAGATGAGTTATCTTTATAGATTTTTCTGAGGTAACTGACAGCAAAATTCCCGGCTACGAAATTCCCTACAGGCTCATCAAAACATTTATCGCCAGCTTTGTGGTCTTTCATAAGTTCTTCGACTCTACTAGCACTCAATGGTCGAATTGGCTGGATCTCAGTGGCCTCCTCCTCCTTTGATCGATTGTTGAAGAGGTAGTTTACCATATCCTAACATAGACCGTGCCAGAATCAACCTTGTAGTAATGATTGCAAGCCAAGTAGTGGCATAGTAACTCCTGATATACTTCAACAAGACGAGGCTCTGTCATCGCCGGGTCTTCAAGCTCCTTATTGGTGGACACATACTCTTCGTAAGGTACTTCCCCCATTGGCAAATATGATATTGCTCATATTTCATGTAAAGCAAACCCAAGTTCGCTGTGTGGAGTAGAAATCATCCCAGTACAAGCATTATATAGTTCTGTTAAAGCTAAGAATATAAGGTGATTGGGTTCAAGGTCATAGTAGGTTGCTAATATGGCGTTGTATAATCCCGAGTCTATAGGTTCTTCCATGTACTTCTCCAATATCCATGTAGCCAATCGACTCTAGTGGATATTGTTGTTGCTCAACCACCCCGGCAATCGAATGTTCTTCGTAGGGTAGACACCTCCAACTTCAGTCTAAAGATTGGAAAATAGAGGAGACTGTATAGGTTGGATGAGCGATGATTCCTTGCTTGGTACAGATCCAAGATGAAGTCCGTACATCTGAATAGCATGCCCAACTGGAGTACTATAGAAGAGAATTTTTCCCTGACTATCCCATTTGTGGCAAATTTTCCTAGGCTTGGCTCCATTAGTCCAAGAAGTCAGATCCCACTCCATCTTTCTCTGATGAGTAGCATAGAAGAAGGAAGACAGTGGAAAGTCTCGTGCCATCTCAGGGAGATATATTACCCTACCATCCATCTTAAAAAGCTACTTTTTCTTCTTAGGTTTTGTTTGAGATGACCGACTAATAGCATCACCAAAAAAAAATCAGGCTTCGTGTATAATTTATTGGTAAAGGAGGTAAGGTTCTCGCCACTTATTAAACATGTCAACAACTGTTCTCCTTGATCGGCTATCAGTAATTGGAGTATTTTGGACATGCTCTTATCGGATTGGAGGAATTTCACGTATGATAGATCCTCCAGATAGTTAGTGTGCATAAGCCCAATAGTAGATCCCAGCATCTCATCCAAGGGATCCATGGACAAATAAATTACAAGAGCCACAAAATTGGAGTTAATACATTTTTATGAAGGGAAAAAACACATAAAAGTAATCCTTCTACAGGTTCTCAAAGATATTCAGGTGCAAATTTTTTTAGTCTATATGAGAAAGTCAAGAAAGTGCTCATATCCTTCAAGTTTCTTGAAAACTTAAGTAAATACGCACATTGATCACTTTTCTGAAAGTAAAAAAATGCGTCAATTCTCCAAAAGACTGGAAAGTGCGCGCATGATGGTTCTCTCCTCTCTGAAAGAGGGAAACTGTGCCAACTTCCTAAAAGTTTGGAAAATGTGCGAGATAATTACTTTTACTCCAAAAGAGAAAAGTGCACCTAGATGGTTGTTTCTACTCTAAACGAGAGAAAAATGAGCGTGCACACGTGTCTCAGTATTCTGTGCTATGTCATCGTCTTCTTCCCCGTTTCTTCCTTCATTTTCAGAAAGTAATGTACATGTAATTAAAAAAGGGAGAAAGAAGAGCAGAGAAAATAAAAATCATGGTGTGCCTATCATGGCGGGGTATACTGCATCACGGGGGGGAGACTCTTGACCACGGCATATTCAGCCTCTCTCAGGTGGGTGGAGCCATAGTCTGCCTCGCTGATGTCCTCGTCGTAGAGGAAGTGGCCAAACCCTTTCCTTTGTTTCCCTTCTTTGTTGTCTGAGACTGCTTCGGTGCCATGGTTGAGAGATTGAGGTAGAAGACAAAGAAGAAGAAGAAGAATAAAGGTTTTTGAGAACATGAAGGGTTTAGAGAGCTCATAAAGAGTTCTCTCTTTTTGACTTCGATATTTATAAAGAGAAGACGAACCCTTCGGCTTCTAAAGGCCTTGGGAATTGTTTAGCTAATTATGCCAATGTGCTGCCACGTCAACAATCTGTTGGGATTCTGCTAGAATGCGCACACAAATATCTCAACTGCTTTTCATGCTTCTAGTTCTAAGTATTTCGAATTTATTTTAAAAAATTCAAAAACTTTGAAGGGGTTCTTATAGAAGCATAAAAAGTATGCCTCCAAAAATAAGAGAGAGATGGCATACTTTCTTATAAAACATGCTCAGCAGAGAAGTGGCACACTTTCTTATATAGCAGAGCAGAGGCCCACTATAGTCATTATGCCAATTCCTCATAGTCGGGCGTACAATCTTCCTTTCTTTCCCCTATATTTAATACAATGAACCTGACAACTGACAGGCACAACATTCGAAGAGATCAAATCATTAATGTAGAAGATCTCTGGTACGCAGATCTAGGTTGTCATTTAGTGGCCAGTGCGCTAAACTCTATCAGAGTACGTCGGTGTGCTAAATTCTATCAAAGTGTTCTAGTGTGCTAAACTCCATCAGAGTACAACAGTATGCTAAACTCTATCAAAGTACGCCAGCATGGCTACTGTCATCAAATGTTACAAAAGTATATCAACGCTTGTTGATCTCCTTCAATAGTGTGCCTATGATTTTAACTAACAGTGAGTGGTTAAGATAATGTGTCTCCAATTCCATGATCCTCACAGAACGTATACATACAGTTGCTACCACTACCCGAGCTTCTCTCATAAAGGGAACCACTTGTCAAGCTGACAGCAAATTGTGCACCCACTCAGCAAAATATGGGTTGTGAATTCTTGAAAGTGTGCGCACAAAACAACAAATTCAGTGCTAATTGCTTACTTTGTGCGCCTAGCTTCTAACAACAATTCCAGTATTGAATGGTTATAAATATGAGACCAGTGATGTCTCACACAAAAACAGACAAGGACAGATAGAGAGAGAAGGACAGAAGCTCTGCGTGCTAGTGCTGCCAAAGCTTTTATGTTGCCAAGTTCTCTAAGTGTCCAAATTCAAGTTCTTTCATTTCTCCCTTTCTGTCGAGTATTCCAAAGAGTAAAGTTATCGACTGCAGTTTAGATCTCCATAGTTATACTTTTCCAGAATTTTTGTACTCTAGATTCTTGTATAGAATTTATTGTACTTTCTTTTCTTTCAAGTTTGTAACACAAAAGTTCGTATAACTTTTTGTTCATGGCAAACATTTACGAGTACTAGTAGGAAGTTACTTTCTTTATTTATAGAAATGACTAATGGAAGTAATCTGAGCAACTCAAGATCAGTAGTTGCAACCAACCTGGATGTTGTATATGATAGAGGCACAACAGAAACAAATATAAACCCAGCAATAGCTAGCTGATACTCAAAAACTATAGTTTCAGGTGCAGTTTCATGTGCACTAGAAGCAAATGAATATACTGATACAAATAGTTACTACCATGATGGCCAACATTTTTACTACTTTAGTGGATGCAACTCAAGAGATCGAGGTAGTAGAAGGTGATAAACCCTAAATGCCGACAAAGAAGCCTACATTTAAATCATGTGAATTCAAAAAAATAAACCCACCAGAATATAATGGCACAGTCGAACCGGACTGGGTGATGGATTGGGTAGCCACGATTGAGGGTTTGTCCAAGCTCATAGGCATCTAGGGATCTAAGAAAGTAGCGTACACATTTGTGAACCTATGCTTGAGGGCATACAACTGCTGGAAAGTTGAAAAGAAGGCGATTTGTGGCACTAAATACTAAAATCTCTTAGGAAGTATTTAAGCAAACATTTCTTGATTAGTAGATTCTATCAGAAGTTGGTCAAAAAAAGGCGGATGAGTTCGTCTTACTTAAGCAAGGAAACATGTCAGAAGATGATTATGATTCCATATTTGCAAAAATTTGCTAAGTTTTCTAGCTCATTTCTACCAGATGAGAATGCATGAGTCCAAAGATTTCAATATAGCTTAAATAGTAATTTATGAAGGGATATTATGAATCAAAAATACCAGACATATAGAGAATCCTATTAAGCTGATTTGGTCGTAGTGCTTAAAGAATACAGTAGATCAACCATGTGTCCCCATAAAAAAAAGGATCGGATTCACTAAAGCATCAACATACAATTGGGAATCGAGCGTCCAATCTTGGAGTACAATGTTTTAAATGTCGCAAGTATGGACACATGGCAATAGAGTGTCGTAGTAGATGTTTCAAATGTGGTCTCGTGGGCCACAAGGCTCATGAATGTCAAGTTGGAAGGTTGATCCTAAATCTTTCAACCATCAACAATGTAATCGTAAGAAGGTGCCACGAGCTCTGCATGTGGCATTGAAGCATGCTTGTAACCACCTCATTTTTAGGACAAGGGTATTTTGGTAATTTGATATAATTTTAAAATTTTGAAGTTCTGTATATGTACATATATATTTGATATGTGACTAATAAGTTATTCATTGAGTTTAGACTAGACTAGTTGAGCCACTAGTTAGTCATGACATATTTAGGTCCATTAAACCATGTAGATTCAAGAATGGAATATTATTTCCTATGGACTAAAAGATACTATTCATAAGAGATTGAGAGGGGATTTTTGGTCAAACCAAATAGACCTTAACCTAACGCTAACCCTAGCCATGGGGTCCGGCCCACTCTAGGAGGGAATATAATATTCTCTTGTTCATTATAGCCTCTATTTATTTCTATTTTGTTCATCCCCAAATTTGAAAGCAAACCCTAATTTTCTTATTCCAAATGTCATCACATTCCATTCCAAAGGAGACTAAGGAGCTTGGTATTGCTAGAAGGAGCTTGTAGAGGGAAGCTTGGTGTGGAGCTAGCTAGAATGAGGTGTCCATCCATTCATTTGTGTCTATTTGGTAGTGATACATTGGAAATCTATCTTCCAATAGGTATAATTCCTATTTCCCCTTATTTTCTATGCAAATTTATAGTATTGGACCGTTATGAATCCACTCATGTCTAAGGACCACCCTTATGGAGAAGTTCTAGTTGATAAGAAGTTCATTCCCAATAGTTACATAGGTTTTTAGGGACAATTTGGTGGAGTTACGAATTTGTGACCACCAAGTGTTTGCCATTTGGTTCCAATAAGTATTTGGAGTTCTATTAGAGTGTAGGATGGTGTATTTGTGTCCAAAAATGGATACGTAGAATCTGTATCATGATATGCCATGATACAGGTAGGTAGACTTTGTATTTCCTTATTTTGGTGTTCTAATAGTGTCATATGCTCTATTTATTATTAAATATATTATCTATACGTATATATGTCATATATTATGATTATGTTGTGTTTTTGGTGATTGGGGTTGGTATCTTGGTGGTGGATGGTGTATCATGAGAATGGAGAGGGTAACATTTGAGTATCATAGTGTGAGGTGCACACCAAGTATTTGACATTGGATTACGTTGGGGTGTGTGTGTTAGAAATAGATAGGGGTTGTGCATTTTCAGGTGTGTGATTAATTCCAGGGAACTATAACTTGATTTGGGAAGTTGGTGTCGAGCAATTATGTCATGGGAAGTTGGGATTCCTACATTGTGCACAGCAGCTCTTAGAGTTGTATACAATAGTAGAATCTTGTGCAGCAGATATACAAGCACTGCTCTGTAGTGCACTTGCTATACATCTACTACTATGCAGGATTGATACCCTACAGCAAGAGGGAAGGGGGCAATTGGCACAGCAACTTTGAGGAGTGTCCTACAGTTGGTTAACCATATCCAATTGCAGCAACAGGCAGGGAGTTTGGGGTAGAGGAACGCAATGTAGGCAAGTGTATGCAGGTGCATGGTTATGTGTAATAATTTGGGGGCAAACCAAGTATAGATAATGATTATCAATGGATTATTAGCAGGCAAGAAGGAGGGTATCAGAACTGGGAGTGAGTTATTATATGTATCACTGCTAAGTGATGAATTTACTTACCAATGTTAGTATCAAGGAGTTATAAAGTAAGTGGTATCAGTGTATTATAGAAGAATTATTTTTATGTGGGGGATCAGAGTTGAGTGTTCAGATTGTTAGTGAACAATGTAGAGTAAACTGTGTCAAGAGTGTAGAGAGATTGATGAGTGTGCATATCATTGCATAAAGAACAATTAGTATGAGTGTGTGCATGTGTTGTATGGTTATGAGTACTTTAAGAGAAATACGGGAGCTTATATGGATAAGTATACAAGGTATCCCATAGGAGTGTACTGATACCTGGGTGTATCATAGTGTCAGGAGAGTATCTTAGAGTCTTGATTAACTTGGTATTACTTAGAAGTATACCTGTGTGGGGAATAGGTGAGTGCAGTCTGCAGGTTGCCAGTAAGTGCAGCAATGCACTTAACAGCAGTGCAGGCAATGCCCAAACTTGGGTGAGTACTCGACTTAGATGTGCCAATGTAGGAGTCTACAATAAGGGTAGGATGCATCACCAGTAGGTACCGTACCCAGAGTGAAGTGGAGAGGCTCGAGCACTGCATGTCCCTGCAGTTGTATTGATGTTGGTAACAGCAACAGTATTGCATATTAGCCGTGGGTGGGCAGCAGCTAGTGGTGGGTTTGGGTGTATTATTTATGCGAGGGTAGTATTTGTTGGTGTCTAGCACTTGAGTTAGTGTGTATCTAGGTGAGAGGTGTTAGTGTAGTATATGTATTATGGTAGTGTGTTGAGCATGAGAGAGATGTGAGTGAGATGTGTAATACCTATAAGGATACCTGGGTACTGATATATCTGATACCCGGGTGTAGGTAAGTGTGGATAAGTTGAGTGTTAGTTAGTAAGGTTAAGAGTGTGTTAGTGTTAGTAGGTTTTGCAAATATAAAGTAGTGTGGTACCTTGGTACAAGGCTATCCTTTTAAAACCAAGTGTTAGAATACCAAGAGTAAGGTAAGGTTAAATACTTAGTACCAAGTACTAGTGATAGATTGGGGGTTGTCATACCAAGTTACAGTCAAGGCAATAGGTTAATACTAGGAAAGTGTTAAGGTAGTGGTTTAATAGTTAGATACCATATGATAGTTATATATATATAAGAATAGATATTGAATATATAATATATGATATCCAGTATCCCTATACCTATACCTATGAGCTATAACCTAGAATTGACTAGTTATAACTAATATTGCTTAGTAGGCTCTTATATTAGATGAATTGGATCCCAAATTTAGGTAATTCACTAGTTTCAGCTCAACGACCTAGTTTTGACCTAGAAAACCAAGTATTGACTAGTATTAGTTAGTATAACCTCATATATCAACTTTATAGGTATTTTGGAACCCAAAATTGGGTGTTGACCCAGCTTGACAATAGTGACCTAGAACTGACCTAGAAACCTAGTTTCAAGCTAGTTAAGTTTATTTATGACTCCATAACACTCTTTAACATTGATATTCATATATAGGTCACTTGGACTCTAGTACAAACACTATTTGATATTCATTGCTCTAGACTAGGCGAGTATATTCTCTGATAGTTTTCTTACTTGATAGTTATTATAATGTATGTATTTAGTAATATCTTACTTGATTTCTGACACGATAGTTACACGAATTGGTATATAGTGGATCCCCGTCATGAGATGTTACTCTATTATGATTACCTTGTATTTCTCAGTGATTATATAGATCGTGATCATCGGGTTCGTATTATAGACCGTACATCATGATTATTGTGTTATGACGTGTCGTGACTTGGATCCATTGTACCAGTCGGGGCGGAGGAGTACTAAGTAGATATGTGATCAACCATTTTAGACATTATAGACATTGTATGCTAGCTAATCACGTATATGATTGAGCCGTACCATCATAGTCATTGTTTGATAGCTAATCACATATGTGATTGAGCTGTACCATCGTAGACATTGTTTGATAGCTGATCACACTTTTCTGGTATGATTGAGCCGTACTATCGTTGGCATCGTGTAGTATCATTGATGATTGATCACATATTGAAAGCAGCACTTTAAAACACACAGTCAGTGTGGTACAGTCTTTCCTATATTTGTTCCACATTATTGTCTATTGCCACATTGTATCTGTCTACTTATTTTTCTACAGTATTACTCATTACGATATGGTATATGTATACTTATTTTCCACTGCTTAATCTGCTCTGATGCTGTATTCTTTATCTCATCATGTATTTGTATTATAGCTTCTACCATGTATTGGAACTGTTGTTAGGGTTGTACTCGCTCCATCCTAACTGGATATATTTTTTAGACGCTTACGTGGAGGATTTGTGTCCGGCTTATTATGGACCACAGGAGGTAGCAGAGGCAGCTTTCGACCCTTTAGTTCAGGAGTGATTACCGGGAGGCCTAGCCGGTATTACTAGTTATCCTAGTCATTCCTCCTTAACATTAGCACTGGATTTGTTTCCAGAATTATTAGACTTTTTGAGATGTATTATTTTACTCCTAGACTTATGGATTATTGAAAGACTTACTTGGATTGTTATATATATATGAAACTATTAGTATTTTATGGATAGACTATTTAGACTTAGATATTGTTGTGACTTCTAGTTTGAGGCCTTGTGATTCCATTTCTTCTAATTGTTATAGTGTCATTATTCTTCTCTAGTTTTATTGTGATTGAATATTGATTATCATATATATAGTCATCTTGTCCTTCGTACGGAGTTGAGATATCATTAACATATTTCATATATATTGTGTGTGAGATGATTAGATAGTATTGTTGACCTAGACAGCATTCTACCGCCGATACTGTGGCGTAGGCTGGATGTATCCATGTACCCGTGCCCTCACACCGGGTGCAGGTCATAACAATGCTCCAATCAGCAATATGGCATACAAGGCATGGTCTATGCTTTGACTCAAGAGGAGGCTTTTGCCTAAGATAGTGTTGTGACATGTATATTATTGTTTAATGGAATTCCTACTATATTTTTATTTGATTCATATGCTACACATATATTTATATCGTTTAATTTTGTCGAAGAGAATAGGTTGTGTATGACATTATGAGATATGGATATTAGGGTTTGTACTCCATCAGTAGTAGATATACATACTATCTTAATACGTAGGGATGGATACATCTACAGTAATCGGTAGAAAGTTGTCTTTGGATGTAATAGACATTGAAGAATATAATATCATACTTGGAATAAATTGCTCGATGCATATCATACGATAATCGACTATATGTAAAAAAGATGTGTGTTTCGTCCATCTAGGGAAATTGAATTCTCCTACTCATGTAGTTCAACGGCAGGATAAACAATGGTAATATCGGTAGTGGCGGATCGTCACATGTTATAATCTTGTCGTGTAAGCCCCATGTCTTGTATGTCAATATTTTTTTATTCTTGGTAATAATTTAAAAAAATTAACTAGTTCAAATCATATTAGAGAAACAATTACCAAATAAATTTAAAGAATTCAATTGTACATATGTAAAATAAATTATTAATAAAATAGTAAATATAAGTTACTTATAATAAAACCTAAAATGATTTTATTTAAATATTATTAAAGTTAATTCTTTTATAGATATTAATTTATCATTATTAGAGTTATAGGATAGATATACATATTAGGATTTGAATTAGATATGGTAAGATTGATTAAAATTATGATTCATATTGATTATGTTTTATATTGATCATGAATATTACTTATTATTATAAACTATCTCCTATAAAAGGCTATCTATATGGAAACACAAAGAACTTTAATTTAGGATACTTTAAATAAATACATTTAAATTTAAAATAAATATGGTAAAATTTGGACCACACGGTACAACTATAGTAAAACTACCATCTCTCTAGGATAGACAAATTAAGCTTAAGACCATATTTTGGAATGCTAATAGCTAGGTCTACAACTTTTGTAAAGAAACTTTTCTAAAATTATATCATTATGACATTCAAAATCACAGATAAAATTGGAACACAAGATTGTTTCATATTTAATAAGATATTTTATAATTCTAATAATCTTATTAGGGTTAGTGGGAGACTATAAATTTACAACCCATTTGACTTTTAACCATTATTTATCTTCCAAACTCTGCAAACAAATACCTTCATCCTATATATAAATGGTAGGATTAAAAGATGTTTCCATCACAAAAAAAGAATATTCTTTATTGCAAAATTTTAATAAAACAACATAAAGAATCCTAAGAACAAAGAATTCTAATTACAAGATCCGGGAAAGTGTGTCAATGGAGATCAAGTTATGCAACTGACTTCTCTACTCCGTTGACAATCCGAAGACAAAGATTGAAGAGGAAACTCGCTAACTCTGGCTCACAGGAAGATTTGGACAGCAAGTAAGCTCAAAAGTACTTAACGTTCGATCATTTGGGAAGCATATGTCACTACTATTTATAGTCATTCTCACTGTAACGACTATGCGTGCATAGAACCTGAAAAATCACTATTTTTTGCACTATGCACATAACAATTTGCTTATGCATAAGCTTTTGTAATCACTTCGAGCATAAAGTGGATATGAACGTATGCGCGTATTACAGTCTACCCGATACGTGACATATGTTACAACGATTCAAAATCGGCATAAATATGGTTGTTGTCATTTAAAACGTATGCACATTATGCACATATGAATGTTTGCACATTAACATCAACATTAAATGTGCATAATCCCTTCGTATTCGTAATTGTCACTGCCAACTTGGCATGGTGAGGAGAGAGAACTTTAAGGATTATCACACTCATATATCCTTATGCGCATGGTTCGACCAAACGACCGCGTATAGTAGGTCATGCATAGTGGCATTGCTCTATTGTATACAAACAAAATATAATAATTATGCTAATGTAAGCAACGACGTTTTTGTTTGCCATTGGTCAAAAGGAAGTGGATACTAAACTCTCTTTTATATAACAAACTAAAAAAAGGGTACAAAGAATTCCTAAACAAAAAATCTAAGTACAATTGATTCTGGAAAAGTATGACGGTGGAAATTGAGTATTGCAGATAACTCATTTACTCCATTTACGATCGATCGACGAAGGGAGGTTGCAAGGTCTCTGGCTCACTGGCAAAAAAGGCAGCAACTGGGCTCTTGGGTCTTCTTTCTCTTTCTTGTCCTTGTATGGGAAAACACATATCCCTGCTATTTATAGCTATGTATACTGAGACGGCCATGCACATGCATGTGTTGAAAATTACAGTTTTCAGTCTATGCGCGCATGATTTTGGGTTGTCGTATGGTATTTTCAACATAATGCAGTTGCAACCATACACGCATGTCGTGCTCCAGCTACCACATGGCATTAGTTAGGATTGGTTGTTGCTGAGATCTTGGGTCGTACCCGTGTAATCTGGACTATTTACACCAGTTGCGTACATGACTTGGTCAACTTGACACGTGGCCTGCACTGGCTCTTAAGGATCTCTTTTCTGTTACAACAGAATGATCATGCCACATGGAGACTCCTGGGGGAACTATCGCATGAAGAATCTGCCACATAAGGACCGCATGAAGACTATGTCGTATGAAGGCTACGCTGCATGAAGGTTGCATCTTATGGAGGCTTATCGTATCAGAACGCGTGGCACTGCACAGCTATATCTGTCAGGAGTAGTGATGTTGCTGACGTAAGCGCTGACATTAGTCGTCTACACCGAATACGAGATACTCAGAGTAATAAATATTGTCAGTGACATTAATACGGTGACTGACAAAAGTGACACCATGCGATAAGCTTGTATTCACCTAGGCTCCCTGCCGCATGCTTTTAGGCCTGCTGCCTAGGTCGCATAAATGCAGACTTGATTTGGTTTCGCATAAGCTTTATTCCGCATAGATGACTTGAACTTTTTTGTGTGCATGCGGCTTCTATTACTAGTGCATGGATTTGGATTTTTTTTCATACTTCTACAAGACCCTCTTCAAAGTTTTCAAACTTGGATAAGTTTGGAATACTTTGAAAAAGAAGCATGGATGAAAGAGCTTTATGCCGCATAAATCCTCCTACCGCATAGTCTTATCGTCTCATGGACTCGATGTCGTATAGGCGAATCTGTCATGCTGTCAAATCTTCATTAATAAGAGATATATATCGATCTATGAGAAGATCTCTTGGGATCCTGCATCATCATTTAACAAAGGATTCGAGGCAGCAGTTTCACAAGGATAAATGTGAATTGAAAAATGAGGCATCGTTGTCATCCCCAACCGTTTCACGTAGATAAAGATGGATTGGAGATCGAGGCACCGCCGTCGCCATCCCCAGTAGAGTCACCATCTTGTTTGCCATTGGTCAAAAAAAAGTTGATACTAAACTCTCTTTTATATAACAAACTAAAAAAAGGGTACAAAGAATTCCTAAACAGAAAATCTAAGTACAATTAATTTTGGGGAAGTATGACGGTGGAGATCGAGTACTGCAGCTGACTCCTTTACTCCGTTGATAATCGATCGGCGAAGGGGGTTACAAGGTCTCTAGATCACTGGCACGAAAGATAGCAACTGAGCGCTTGAGTCTGCTTTCTCTTTCTTGTCCTTGTATTGGGAAACACATGTCCCTGTTATTTATAGCTAGCTGCACTGAGACGGCTATGCACGCGCATGTGCTGGAAATCACAATTTTTAGTCTATGTGCTCATGATTTTGGACTGTCGCATGGTATTTTCAACAGAATGCAGTTGCAACATGCACGCATTTCGTGGTCCAACTGCCACGTGGCATTAGTTACGATGGGTTGTTGTTGAGTTCATGGGTCGAACTCGTATAATCTGGGTCGTTTACACCCGTTGTGTTCATGACTTGGTCAGCTTGACACATGGACTGCACTGGCTATTAAGGATCTCTCATCGGTTAGAATGATCTTGTCGTATGGAGACTCATGGGGGCACTACTGCATGAAGAACCCACCGCATAAGGACTATGTCGCATGAAGGCTACGCTGCATGGAGGCTTATCATGTCAGAACGTGTGGCACTACACAGTTCTATCTGTCAGGAGTAATGATGTTGCTAACGTAAGCGCTTACGTCTGTCGTCTGTATTGAATACGAGGCACTCTGAGTAATAAATGTTGTCAGTGCCATTAATGCGGTGACTGACAGAAGTGATACCATTCGGCAAGGTTGTATGCGCCTAGGCTCCCAACCACATGCTTTTAGGCCTGCTGCCTATGTCGCATAGATGCAAACTTGATTTGGTGCCGCACGAGCTTCGTGCCGTATAGATGCCTTGAACATTTTTGTATGCATGAGGCTTGTAGTACGAGTGCATAGATTTGGATTTTTCTATACTTCTATAGTTTTATGCATAACCATCGTTGCACTCATTACAAAGTGGCACGGTATTTAAAGCTCTATCAGACCGAGTTATGGGGCCGAGTTGTATGGCCTAGGCTTTTGCCACATGATGTTCCTTTGGAATCACTATCTTTAGCGCATAGCTTCTAGCTCATAGAACATGGACTTCTTCATGAAATACAAGAGTTCACTGTCTTTGGCCTTCAGTGAGCATATGGTTGGGTGCATAGTATTATTGGCTTCACTGATTCAGACTGTTAAATGAGTATCTCTGCACATAGCACCCATGCGCATGGACTCATATTTTTACATGCTTCTACACGACCCCCTTCAAAAATTTCAAAACTTAGAAAAGTTTGAAATAATTTAAAAGAAGATTAGGAGAAGAAATCTACTTCGCGCATAAGATTTTTCAACATATTGTTGAATGGACTGTTGGCACAAAGAATCGTAGGTAAATAGTATTTTTATTGCCAGGGTGTCAAATTCTCCTCGATCTCTATACAGATAGAGATCTTTTGAAATCCCAAAGTGACATTGGAGAATGTGTACGAGAATCGAGGCATCTGTTTCACACATGACCACCGTATATCACGCATATCAAAGCATCTCATAGATTTGAACGCAACTTTTTGCATGATTCATCGTATTTAATTGGGAAGCATAAGCGTCACTCGTGCATTGACCGTCATATGATTTTCCAGAAGTCGATGCGTCATTCGCGTAGCTGACTATATATATGCCCATGCCTATAAATATTGTGTTAAGAAGAGAGAGAAAACTCTCAAATTCTCTTCACTATGCCAACTCTCTAAGATCTTTCTCGATGACCCTCAAAGTCTTATTTTCTTTTGCCAAGCAATCTGACAAGGTTGTCGAGCGTACCATCAATCTACTTCCTCTGTCAAGCGAGTACTCTAATTTGTAAGCTCAAATTGAACGTAAAAGAATTGTGTTAGTCTTCGTCTCTGGCACTGGAAGGAAAACTTACGCGTATATATGCGTTCGAACACAGAGACACAATAGTACAGTCTTACACATGGATGAGAAATCATTGCGAACATGTGAAGGCAAACACACAGCTAATACGCATGGTCGTTGCTGCAAAGTTTCATCGTGAATATACGCTAAAACTTTCCACTATGTGCATAGATGCAGCTATCTTCGGATGCTCATCATGAACATGTGCAGGAAAGCTTTGCACAACTGTTCCATGCATGGATGTGGTTGTTTTTCTAAGGCACTGCATCATGAACATGCACAGCAATCGTTAAGTGCATAAATCTAGAACACTTGTTTTCGTGCATGTGATACTCTACACGTAGTTGACTATGCGGATAGACCAAGCACTCGTCTTTCTTTACCTGACACTAATTGTGTGCTCTTTATGTAGAGGTCACCTTGACTCGCCTTGGTCATGATGAACCACGAAAGTATATCATATGTTGCTTAATTCGAGATAAGAAGCAAAATTATGTGGCAATTTTCCATGAAGTGAGGAAGGACCTTATTCAAAACAAGAAAAGTTGTCCCCATCCATACAACATGCTATCCATATTTTTCTTCAAAATGAGACATACTACAGGTTGGGTATGCGGCCATGGTGTTGATTACAGGGTTGGGATTGAATCCCAATCAAAACTCTATCTTCTGTGCAATATTATGACAACAGAGGGTTCCTACTTATTGAATAATTTATGCAGGCCCAGTTGTGTATCCTCCACCATATTCCTTTAACGTTGTCCTTCAGTGCAACATTTTTCATATAATGTGGTTTGTACTGAGAAACATGATGGAGAAAGTTCTGAATGTAATAGATTTCCATTATATGTAATCATAAACCTTGAATATCAATAAAAATATTCATGTAATATATTGCCATCATATGTAATCATGACCTTGAATATTAATAAAAATCTTCATTTTGGTTTTTCTTTTTGTACGACTTGAAAGAATGTTTTGTTGACAAGACTTCTATAAAATGTGAATACGAATGCGAACATTTTACTAGAGGTAATATGTTCGTATTAAAATATTGCACTCTTTGGGGAAAGTGATAGAATAATTTTAATAGAAAATTTTGAGTGAACTTATTACCTATGACATACCTAAAGCTAGGTACAGATAATAATTTTAAAATACGAACGCTACCAGAGGTAATATGGATGTGATAGCTAGGGATTGATTAACATGTTTTCTCCGAGGTAATATGGACATGCCAAACTTAGCGGAATAAAGCCCTGTGGGGATTCAATTTTTTAGAAAATAATTCAGACGTTATATGAATAAGACTGTTTTCCCAAAAAATATAACGAACTCTGCTAGGGAGTTGATTATTTCTAACACAACTAGGGATTAGAAATAAGAAATCCTTAAGATCAATTGGGCTCCAAAGATAGGCTCACTTTACTAGGGAGGAGTAAATAAAAAAGTTCAGAGGTGAAATGGACGTGAACCACCTTTGGGGAGTATTTTAACTCAGCATGGGATACAATATTCCTGAATAGACTATCTCTAATCCAGTTGGAGATTAGAAATAAGAAATCCTTAGAGTAACTGGTCTCAAAGAATAAGCTGATTTGCTAGGGGAAATTTGTCTAGTGATACGTTTCGTAGGATCAGAGGACGATTCCACTAGAGAACTTTTAATGGACCCATTATCTATTTTATATTCAAGACTCTTGAATACACATAATAGCTCGAATAATATTTTGTGGAGAATTTCACATATTCTCCTGGGGAAATAGCTAATCTCGGCTAAAGATCTAGAAATGCTGGAGAAAATAAAAGCATGCTCTCGATTAGGCAAAATCACTTTAGTATAATTCAGCTGGAAATCTTAAATTTTGCCGGGGAGAATTTGAGTGGTATTACCCATAACGCATTCAAGAATCTTGAATACAAATAATAGCTTGAAAATATTTTATGGGGATAAATATCTCACTATACATTTACATTGTTAGACTACTCCGTTGGAGAGTTAAGAATGTAAGCACTGTACATCTTTTATAATTCATATACTATGCATGCCCGCTTGGAACTATACATAGTATTTTTTTAGGAACTTGTCATTGATAGGTATCATTAGCAAGTCTCTGTTAGGCTTTACGAGCCTATACGTGCTATTGGAATACACTGACTTCGCCACAAATAGGCCCCCCAATTTAGATTAGAATTTGTCCTTTGACTTTTGGGTTATAACCATCGATCTTCTCACTGCTAAGACGAGGTTACTGACTAGGAATACTCTTTCTTTCACCTTCTTGTTAAAGGCTTTAGAAATACGTGCTTGATATAGCTTAATACGTTGTTGAGCTAACATACATTTTTTATTAAGCACTTCCAGCTATTGTAACCATAAATGATTGTTGTCTTCAGTCGTCAACTCACCTGAGAGAGCTATTCTAAAAGAGGGGATTGGACCTCCAGGGGAAGAACTGCTTCGCTCCTATAGACCAGGGAATATGGCGTACTACCATTCAGAGTACGTACCGTTGTGCGATAGGCCCAAAGACATTCATCAAGCTTCTTGTTCCACTCGTGTTTGTTGGATGAAACGAATTTTTGAATTCAATTTCATCAAGGTTGTATGTTGTTGCTTGGTAATAGTCTTGTTAGATGCTTATGTTAATCCATTCGCATCAAGATTGTATGTTATCAAAGCTATGTTCTGGATTCAATTTTTGTCACAAAATCGATAAAATACATGCCTTGCAAACTGTAGACCATTGTCATGGATGATCTATCGAGGAAGCCTGAAGTGATAGATGACATGATGTTTGACGAAACTAATCACATTAGACATCTTTATTTTGATGAGCGGTATAGCTTCTTCCTATTGAAGAAATAATTGGTTATAGTAAGGATACACCGACGATATTTAGCTGAGGAAGGGCTAATTGGACCAATGATATCCATGCCCCATGCTTCGAATGACCATGACGCAGTCGTCGGATGTAAGAACTCTGAAGGTTGATGGATGAAGTCGGCATGAATTTGACATGCCCAGCATTTTCTGGCATACTCTTTGGCATCTGTCACCATAGTGGGCCAATAGTAACCCATGTGCCTGACTCAATCTTGCAACTTTGGACCAGGCTGATGCGCACCAAAGTACCATAACGAGATTCATGGAGTGTTTGCTTTGCTTATGTGTTAGATAAACATCATAGCAGAAGTCCATCATACGAGCGGCGATACAACATCTTAGTTGTCGTATTGTAGTAGCATCGAAGAGAGGGAGCCTCTTAACAGAAGTTGCTTCCTTCAAATTATTTGGAAGGATTATGTAGACAACATAGTCTATAAATAGGAACCTCCATTCTTTGACGCCAATTTCGTCTGTACTGCATAGCTTTGATGAATTTATAGATTATTCTTGACCCAAAACAGCTTTCGACCAATTACTGTGATCGAACCCTGAGTCTTAACTAGAATGGCTAAAAAACCGCCAGGCTAGCTAATGTGTTTGCTTTGGTATTCTGTAATCAAGGCACATGATCGATGAAGAAACTATAGAAAGTTGAGGCTATATTGATGGTAGCCTTGTAATACTGGATGAGATCTTCATGCCAGAACTCGTACTCTCCTCGGACTTGATTATCTATCAACTTAGAATCATTGTAAGCCTCTAGGTAGTCTAACCCCAGTTGTTTAGCTAACTGGAGTCCGATAAAAAGAGTGGTATACTCTGCCACATTGTTGGATCATGGTTCCATCAGAGAGTACACATGATGGATAACAAGATTATTGAGGAAGACTAGTACAACCACCACTCCTACAACGATATTGCCATTTGGTCCCGTTCTCGAAGCACTGTCGAAGAACATTCACTACATTGAATCTTTTATCATTGTGTTTGACTCTAACACTTCGTCAAAAATATCTTCGTAAAGCTTGGATGTTTTTGGCACCGGATGTGTTGCTAGAAAATCAGCCAATGTTTGGCCATTGACTACTTTCTGCAGGACAAACACCATATCCTATGGAGATAGTAGCATCGCCCATATAGCTAGCGAGAGTTAAGTGCACCTGGCTTAGTCAAAATTATACGAAGAGAATTAACTCTTGAGAGTGGAGCATCTTCTGGATTGCAAACACCAGAGAAAGAGACTCCTTTTCCATAGGATTGTACCTCTGCTCAGCACGGACTATCATTCGACTGAGATAGTAGATGACATGTTCATGACCTTCATTATTCTTCTCGGTTAATAGCCCAACAAGAGAATGATCTATTGCGTGAATGTGTATAATAAGGAGGATTTTCCCACTACATGAACCACCAACATTGGAGGATTTGTGCGATAATTCTTGATATTATTGAATGCACGCTAGAATTCTTCGGTCTAGACAAAAAAGACTCATTTCTTTATTAACTAGGTGAATGGTTGGTACCGTCCAGTGTCACGATCTGCACCCGGTGTAGGGATGCAAGTCGGGGACAACGCCCAGCCTACGCCGCAGCATCGGCGGTAGAACGCTTTCTTGGACAACTATACTATCTAATTATCTCACTTTAAAGCATAAACCTCCAATAATATCTCAACTCCAAGATGAGAGTATAATCAACTTAGTTCAACACAATACTCAATCACATTATTATGGCACGAGAAGATATCACAGAAGTCTAGCATAACTAAGCAGTTAAAAAAATATAACAATAACAAATAGAAATAATATCCAAACACAAATATATGCTGGAAACAAATCCGGTACCAAAATGCTAAAGAGAACTAACTATGCTAACTAGTGAATCCGGCTAAATCTCTCGCAGTCACTCTAGAACTAGTGGGTCCAAGTCTGCACCATCTATAGGCTGAGGTCCGTAGTATGTCGGACACCAATCTCCCGGATCCTCTGAAAAATGTTTTCCAGTCAGGAATGGAGCGAAGTACAACCCAATAGCAGTTTCAATTAATTGACAAAAACTATAAAGCAGTAGAATAGAAGATGCTATCTACGATGAGGATATAACTGATAATCAAGAACAATGAGAGAATAGGCAACACTAACAACATAATATAATCAATGCGTACAAGAATAAAGGAATGAACTATAATGTCAGAATAGAACAAGATAATCAATGAACTGAATAATAGAATCTATAATAACTATGTGATTTGAGATACTAACTAAATATGTGATCGGCCTGGGAGATTCAATGATTACACTAAGGAGCTAACTCAACCATACGTGAATTGCATGGTTAGTTAGTAGCCAATGATTACACTACTAGCCGATAGTTTCTTGATCACATATTTAATTAGTATTTTCCCTCGCCCCGACTGATATGATGAATCGAATCATGACACATCACTAGCCAATGTATCCAATGTTTAATCTACAATATTCAATGTTATCCAATACCAACAAGGACAGTATCCGATACCATCTCCATAATCAAGGTAACATCCCATGACTGACGATCCAATAACAATACCAATCCGTGTACCATTGTGTCAAGAATCATAAGTAACATTTCTAAATACTTGAATTATAGTGGTAATCAAATAATGGAAACTATCAGAGAATGTACTCGCATGTGGTCTAGAGCAAATGATGAAAAATGATGTCCGAACTGGTATCACAGACCTATATATAAAATATTGCATTAATACAAGTTTTGGGGAGGAGAAATAAATTAAACTAGTCAATTTCTAGGTCATAAAACTATTTCTAAGTCAAAAGTCAAACTAGGTCAACTATATGTCAACTATGGTCAACTATAGTCAAATTATGGTCAACTACCTATTTCTAGGTTGCATGAGTCTAACTCAAAGATATTGGGCTCACACACTATGAATCTAGGCCATACAAGCTACATCTTAGGATACTAAGATACCGTATCTCAGGATACGCAAACAAGGAATAAATATAACACATATATACATATCAAACAATATTATATATATAAAATCCTAATTACAAATGCTAAATGGATACCTTGGTTTCGAACCAACTTGGTATCGCAATAGTAAACCTCTATCTTGATATCCAAACCCAATACCTTGATTATCCTCCAATACCTTGATACTTACCTTGGCATCCCAAGGTAAATTCAAAACCTTATTTATACTAACTACCCAACAATAATTATAAACTACTATATATTTAATATTTATATAATACTATATACCTTATTTTAGTCACCTTAATACCAACCCATAATTAGGTTACAACTATCATATTACTTTTGCCAATACCTACTACTCATACCTGGGTATATCTTGATACTTACCTTGGTATCTCAGGGTATTTGCCAAAATCTCATATATATACTAACTACCTATCAATAATTACATATATCAATCCAATATAACTCTCGTATGTATTAATAGAATAATACTAACTATCAACTACACACTAACTATTAATACATATATACGTACATACATACCTACAAATATATAATATATAAAAGATACTCATAACAATTGATAACTAAAATATACTGACTATTCTAATAAATTTATATGCTACAACTAAATATATACATATATAGTATACTATAATACAAATAGCAATTATGAACATATTTATATATATATTAATTACCATATATATATACATATATATCTATATATATATTAATATCTAATATATTAAAAACTGCCAAACTGTCGCTAAATACGCTGTCCACTGTCGCAGAAAGCTGTTGTGTATATAGATACACTGCAGTTTTTGTGACAGTTTCCTGCACTGTCACTAAAAACTGTCGCTGAAGCTTCTGATATTCTGCTGATACACTGTTGTTTCAGCGACAGTTTTCTGCAACTGTCGCTAACTGTTGTCGCTGAAAAGCTGCTATTATTTGCATTTGTTGCTGCTGTTGCGACACTTCTGGCTCGCTGCTGTTGCGACACTTCTGGCTCGCTGATGTCGCTGAAAATATATGTATATATATATATATACAATATATATATATAAATACATATATATAACCCACCATATATATTTATGTAATATATATTTAAATACATATATATAACCCACAATATATATTTAAATACATATATATAACCCATAATATATATTTATACAATATACATATAAAACTATATATAACTATACATACACTTATACATAGTAAATTGTATAAAATACCACATAGTAACATACACATACACATATAGTAATATGTATATATAACTATACATATATGTATACATATATATAATCATACAATAATATAAATACATAACAATATATAATATAACTATATATATAACCACATATAAATATATCTACTATATTATATATACATATGCTACAACTTATAAATATATATCTACATACATATATATATATAAATAATCATATAATAACTATAAATAATCTAATTACTTAATTAAACATACACATATATTATATAAAACATATACATATATTTACATCGCGAACATATATTATAATATATATATTAATGCATGTAGAAGAAAGCTACATAATATATATTCTATTAATACATATATAATACATAGATCTATGATACAATAAACACTATAATAAATATACATAATATATATAATATATATATAGATAAATACACAATTATAATTCAAGAATTAAAGCATAATTAATTAGATCTACACATTAACACACAATAATTGGAGAGTATCACACCGTATCCCACTAGATCTAGGATACGCATGCGACACGAGTCTACCACAAATCCAATTGCACCCCGAAGGACACAAACAAATCACATATAATATTTATGAACAAAACAAAGTGTCAAATGTAGATCTATGTGTCCGTGTCAAAATACGACATGTACAAAGTCCCATGTCGGAGGAAAAATCCCAAAACAACACGTATCACCAAATTGTTGGGATACGACCTACACATACCCAATTGTGGATACGACACTATCCCCAAACACATAAACATATGCCAAATTGATCTATAGGATCAATTGACATACAAAACAAAAGTTATTTTCGGAATTCCCCCAAAATTGACACAAAAAGCACCATAACTTTCTCCATAGGTCTTCTATGAACACAAAACCAAATCCTATGGGTAGTACATACATATGGGTTGATTATTCATGATTAAATCTCATATTTAGAAGCTATTTTAAGGGAAAAAACTGAATTATACCTATTGGGAGATGGATTCCCAATGAAACCTCCAAAATTGGTGAAATTAGCTTCCAACTTGTAGATCCTTGCTCCTCTTTGTAGATCCTTATTTTCTCCTTCTAGATCATTTCTCTTCTAGTCTCCAATGGTGATTTGAGAAGTAATTGGGTAGAAATTTGGTAGGGATTTGATGAAATTTGGTTGAGGGAAATTCTAGATCTAGATTTGGAATAAAAAATGAAGAGAGAGAAAGTTTTCATCCCCTTAATATAGGCCTCACTTGCCCCCTCCCTCAAGCTACTATGTAAAGTCTAAAATACCCCTTGGGGCCTCTCATGAAAAAATTAATTAAGGAGGGAAGCTTCTAGTCCAATGGTTTAATTAATTTAATCATCCTCCTAATTATTGGGCTTTCTAGTTGGGCTCAATTCTAACAATTAATACATGTTGGTCCATGAGTCAAACTAAACTAGTTAGGTCCACTAACACAAGTCCAAAAATATAAATCTATCATGCTAATAATAAATAAATAATACAATAAATAAATATTTAACATGCACAATATTCAATTAATTATAAAATGACCAAAATACCATTTTCTAGAAAATACGGTAGTGACAAGTCTATCCCCCTTAAAATAATTTTGTCCTCGAAATTTAAGGGTGATCGTACTCCTTCTAGGTTAAACCCCCAGCAATCATAGTCTAATAAGCTCTTATCTCACCAAGAACTGTCCTATGCAAAGAATAACATGCATTGTCATGGTCTCCACCTGTCTTATTACTGTTGTCTCTGTCAGGGTATTCTATAGCTACACTAACTATATAACACAAGCATCCAAAAGGTACTAAAGAATCAATCAATCAAAATAGATGAAAGGAACAGAAAGAAAGAACAGACTCTCTAACCCATCACCTGTAGTATTGGTCTCCTCGACCGTCATCGCAAATGCTCCGCCCTGCCGAGGTAGCTCCCTCTGCGGGTGATGAGCAATCTGTGGTGCTACAGGTCGCCTAACTCCATCTCTCTGCCCTCGATCGACATCCTGGCCTGGACGTTGAATTGTCCAGAGACAATCCTTCATCATATGCTCCGTTGATCCACAATGTAAGCATGCTCCAAGTCTCTTCCGGCATATCTCCCAAGTGTGCCCAGTCTTCTTGCAATAGGTGCATTGAGGAGCTTTTTGCACCTGTCTCTGTGGCTGCTGTGGTATCTGTTGTACTGGAGCTTGTACTGGAGCAACAATAGGTTCTGGCATCTGATATTGCTGTTGATAGGCTCCAAATTATACTGGAAACTGCTGTTGCTGGAACCGCGACCTCTTTGCCGGTCCCGCACTGCTACTGTCGCCCCCAAACATATTACGGTCCCTCTTCGGCTTCAAGTTCCACTCCCGCTCAACCTTGCGTGCCTCCAAAAGTATCTCAGAATTTGTCTAGTAGAAAGATGGAATGAGAATCTTTACTTCCCAATTCAGACCCTCGCGGAAACGGATAGCCCGAACTTCTAGCTCTCTCACTAAGTATTCCGCAAATCGGCTCAGCCTCCCGAACTCTGCGACATACTCCTCTACGGACATGCTCCCTTGTGTAAGGCTCTCAAACTGCCTTTCTAATTCTAATCTGTCCATCCGAGCAAAGAACTTCTTCTTAAAGAGATCCTTGAATATCTCCCAAGACTGCCCCGCATCAGTAAGAATTGGCTCATTCCTGAACCAAGTGCGGGCAACGTTGAATAGTTGAAGTCCTACCGTCTCAACCTTCAGATCCTCCGTAAGACGGGACACCTTCATGAGTCGCTCAATATCTTCAAGCCAATCGTCAGCATAGACTATACCTTATGTACCCTTGAAAACTCGAGGCTCAAGCTTCTTGAAATTTTGAATGTTGCCTGGCTTGATCTGAATATCCTGTGGCTGTGGAGGAGCCTCTTTCTGAACTGCTGTTATAGCTACCTGATGGGCATTTTCTATACTCTGTCGCATCATATCTGACTTCCTATGCTGGGCTTCTATCTGTGCCCTCTGTAATTCCATCATCTCTCTAAACAGTGCAACCATCGGCGCTGTATCTCCTGAAAATGGAGGTGGTGGAAGTCCCTCCGAAGCAACTGGAGTAGTCCTCGGAACAGGTGGAGGAGAACCCCCGAAGGCAGCCGAGACTCCTACGTGAACTGATGTCGTAGGAGGTACAAACCCTACTGCCTGAGTGGAAGATTGAGAGGTGGCAGACCTCGCAGAAACTGCTCCCGATCGACGGGATCTAGTCTTCGGCGGCATCCTGAAGACAGATCGAAACAAAGGAGATCAATTCGACACAAGATAAGATATCATGAAGGAAGGACAAAAGTATTCAGAAGGAATCAAAAGTAGTGATTCAATTCAGATTGGAATTCCTAGTTGTGATTGAGTATCCCTCTCTCTTCCTAGTATCATATGTCCTATATCCTATCGCAGGCTCGCAGTAGTACAACTAAGTCGTCGCACTACCACGACATCGCAATATTGCGAAGCCTGACCTGCATGGGCCACCACTAAAAATGTGTCACGACCCGCACCCGGTGTAGGGATACAAGTCGGGGACAACGCCCAGCCTACGCTGCAGCATCGGCGGTAGAACGCTGTCTTGGACAACTATACTATCTAATTATCTCACTATAAAGCATAAACCTCCAATAATATCTCAACTCCAAGATGAGAGTATAATCAACTTAGTTCAACACAATACTCAATCACATTACTATGGCACGAGAAGATATTACAAAAGTCTAGCATAACTAAGCAGTTAAAAAAATATAACAATAACAAATAGAAATAATTTCCAAACACAAATATATGCCGGAAACAAATCCGGTACCAAAATGCTAAAGAGAACTAACTATGCTAACTAGTGAATCCGGCTAAATCTTTCGCAGTTACTCTAGAACTAGTGGGTCCAAGTCTGCACTATCTATAGGCTGAGGTCCGTAGTATGTCGGACACCAATCTCCCGGATCCTCTGAAAAATATTTTTCAGTCAGGAATGGAGCAAAGTACAACCCAATAGCAGTTCCAATTAATTGACAAAAACTATAAAGTAGTAGAATAGAATATGCTATATACGATGAGGATATAACTGATAATCAAGAACAATGAGAGAATAGGCAATACTAACAACAGAATCAATGCGTACAAGAATAAAGGAATGAACTATAATGTCAGAATAGAATAAGGTAATCAATGAAATGAATAATGGAATCTATATTAACTATGTGATTTGAGATACTAACTAAATATGTGATCGGCCTAGGAGATTCAATAATTACACTAAGGAGCTAACTCAACCATACGTGAATTGCATGGTTAGTTAGTAGCCAATGATTACACTACTAGCCGATAGTTTCTTGAAAACATATTTAATTGGTATTTCCCCCCGCCCCGACTGATATGATGGATCGAATCATGACACGTCACTAGCCAATGTATCCAATGTTTAATCTACAATATTCAAAGTTATCAAATACCAACAAGGACAGTATCCGATACCATCTCCATAATCAAGGTGACATCCCATGACTGACGATCCAATAACAATACCAATCCGTGTACCATCGTGTCAAGAATCATAAGTAATATTTCTAAATACTTGAATTATAGTGGTAACCAAATAATGGAAACTATCAGAGAATGTACTCGCCTGTGGTCCAGAGCAAATAATGAAAAATAATATCCGAACTGGTATCACAGACCTATATATAAAATATTGCATTAATACAAGTTTTGGGGAAGAGAAATAAATTAAACTAGTCAATTTCTAGGTCATAAAACTATTTCTAAGTCAAAAGTCAAACTAGGTCAACTCTATGTCAACTATGGTCAACTATAGTCAAATTATGGTCAACTACCTATTTCTAGGTTGCATGAGTCTAACTCAAAGATATTGGGCTCACACACTATGAATCTAGGCCATACAAACTATATCTTAGGATACTAAGATACCGTATCTCAGGATACGCAAACAAGGAATAAATATAACACATATGTACATATCAAACAATATTATATATATAAAATCCTAATTATAAATGCTAAATGGATACCTTGGTTTCGAACCAACTTGGTATCGCAATAGTAAACCTCTATCTTGATATCCAAACCCAATACCTTGATTATCCTCCAATACCTTGATACTTACCTTGGCATCCCAAGGTAAATTCAAAACCTTATTTATACTAACTACCCAACAATAATTATAAACTACTATGCATTTAATATTTATATAATATTATATACCTTATATTATTCACCTTAATACCAACCCATAATTAGTTTTCAACTATCATATTACTTTTGCCAATACCTACTACTCATACCTTGGTATATCTTGATACTTACCTTGGTATCTCAAGGTATTTGCCAAAATCTCATATATATACTAACTACCCATCAATAATTACATATATCAATCGAATATAACTCTAGTATGTACTAATAAAATAATACTAACTACCAACTACAAAATAACTATTAATACATATATACGTACATACATACCTACAAATATATAATATATAAAAGATACTCATAACAATTGATAACTAAAATATACTGACTATTCTAATAAATTTATATGCTACAACTAAATATATACATATATAGTATACTATAATACAAATAGCAATTATGAACATATTTATATATATATTAATTACCATATATATATACATATATATCTATATATATATATTAATATCTAATATATTAAAAACTGCCAAACTGTCGCTAAATACCCTGTCCACTGTCGCAGAAATCTGTTGTGTATATAGATACACTGCAGTTTTAGTGACAGTTTCCCGCACTGTCACTAAAAACTGTCGCTGAAGCTTCTGATACTGTGTTGATACACTATTGTTTCAGCGACAGCTTTCTGCAACTGTCGCTGACTGCTGTCGCTGAAAAGCTGCTATTATTTGCATTTGTTGCTGCTGTTGCGACACTTTAGCTCGCTGCTGTCGCTGAAAATATATGTATATATATATACAATATATATATAAATACATATATATAACCCACCATATATATTTATATAATATATATTTAAATACATATATATAACCCACAATATATATTTATACAATATATATTTAAATACATATATATAACCCATAATATATATTTATACAATATACATATAAAACTATATATAACTATACATACACTTATACATAGTAAATTTTATAAAATACCACATATTAACATACACACACACATATAGTAATATGTATATATAACTATACATATATGTATATATATATATATAATCATATAATAATATAAATACATAACAATATATAATATAACTATATATATAACCACATATAAATATATCTACTATATTATATATACATATGCTACAACTTATAAATATATATCTACATACATATATATATATATAAATAATCATATAATAACTATAAATAATCTAATTACTTAATTAAACATACACATATATTATATAAAACATATACATATATTTACATCCCTAACATATATTATAACATATATATTAATACATGTAGAAGAAAGCTACATAATATATATTCTATTAATACATATATAATACATAGATCTATGATACAATAAACACTATAATAAATATACATAATATATATAGATAAATACACAATTATAATTCAAGAATTAAAGCACAATTAATTAGATCTACACATAAACACACAACAATTGGAGAGTATCACACCGTATCCCACTAGATCTAGGATACGCATGCGACACGAGTCCACCACACATCCAATTGCACCCCGAAGGACACAAACAAATCACATATAATATTTATGAACAAAACAAAGTGTCAAATGTAGATCTATGTGTCCGTGTCAAAATACGACATGTACAAAGTCCCGTGTCGGATGGAAAATCCCAAAACAACACGTATCACCAAATTGTTGGGATACGACCTGCACATACCCAATTGTGGATACAACACTATCCCCAAACACATAAACATATGCCAAATTGATCTATAGGAGCAATTAACACACACAACAAAAGTCATTTTCGGAATTCCCCCAAAATTGACACAAAAAGCACCATAACTTTCTCCATAGGTCTCCTATGAACACAAAACCAAATCCTATGGGTAGTACATACATATGGGTTGATTATTCATGATTAAATCTCAAAAATTGGTGATGGAGATGGATTCCCAATAAAACCTCCAAAATTGGTGAAATTAGCTTCCAACTTGTAGATCCTTGCTCCTCTTTGTAGTCCTTGTTTTCTCCTTCTAGATCCTTGCTCTTCTAGTCTCCAATGGTGATTTGAAAAGTAATTGGGTGGAAATTTTGTCACGCCCCAGTCCCAAAATATATGGGACCAGACACGTGGCAATGGCCAGCTGGTACGACTCCGTAGGGCTTTCCAATTTAATGGACCCGACGAAGTGCACTTACACTGTCCATGGTCAAGTAATCCAAGTAATAATCTATTGCTAATATACAACAACTAAATCTAGATCTCAATCCAGGATAAGTAATCTCAAGAAAGAACGATACGCATCATCAGTCTGCAGCCCAATAATACATCCGTTCGAATAGACCAGAAGAACAATATAAGTCTATAAACACTAGGCTATATAAGCAGAATAAAATGGATAGTAATACAAGACTGAAATAGCTGGAAATGTAAATATACCTGCAATGACGTCCATACTCTATCAGATCAAGTATCCTGCAACTGCACAAACAACCTTGAAGGGTTCCAGGTCCTCAGAGGGACGTAACAAAATACAAAAATACATGTCATAAAGTAAGTACTGAGTAAATAAAGGGGGGTGTGCTAACCATCTAAGTGAATGCAATTTAAGGACCTGGTAGTACGCATGGGAATGTGTAGGCTCAGACATATGCTGACGTAATTCACCAATCGTCGGGACTGGTTAGTATATGCCACATATGCCCCCGTTTAAGGGCATTGATGCTATCCCCATCTCCTAAGAGCATGGTAACTTAAAACATATTGCAACTCCCCATCTCCGAAGAGCATGGTAACTCGCTATAATCCCCATCTCCGAAGAGCATGGTAACCCAAAATATGTTGCAACTCCCCATCTCATAAGAGCATGGTAACTCGCTATATATACTGTAATCCCCATCTCCGAAGAGCATGGTAACTTGAGTATATATCAGGGGGTGTCCCATACGCCTACTAGATGTCTTTCCCGCCCAATGTAGATGTACAAATCGTGAAAACGACGTGGACATCTCATACTATGATGCAAGTCTCTATGAAATAAACAACTGAGCTACATACCGCTACACGTGTTGCTCATACTGATGGCCAGTCGCGCATGAGGCACGCGTCCCTACATGAACTCACTCTGTGACGTGTAATGATAAGTGTCAAGGCCTGGGAAGTTATATCGATAACTTCACAACTTTAGGTGGGTCTACTAGACACTAAGTCAGATACTACTCCTAACGTCAACGCCTTCGTTGACTGCACCCGAGTCTGCTCGGACGCGCACATTTATATAATGAATAAATATGTAACCAACAATAATTGAATTTAAACAGTACAACAAGGCAAGGTATACTTGCCTGTCCCGGGTAGCTGCGAAATCCAAAGTCCTGCTCCTGATGCCTCGGCAGTAGTGTCCAGCAATCCTATATAGGATGTAGTAATGACCAAATTAGTCGCTACAATAGCACGACTAAGACGTACTGTTCGTATCTACAGCTGTCAAGGGTCGGGACCGTATTTATATATAGATAACACTAGTATATACATATACACTAAATCATTTTTAATTATACTAAATAAAAAATTTTATATTTGTTTAATAGTACGAAAATAGTGCTTACGTATTAATTAGTATAGACTAATAATACACTTATTAAAACTCTGTACATAATTGGGTAATATCATAAATTCACATATATATATACATATATATATTTAGATAGAAAATATATATATCAATTTATATAAACCATAACCAAAGTATATGAAATATGTATACATACATTGCAAGTATCTATATATTTACATATATATATATATATATATATATATATAAATATATTCATAGGCATATACATACTAGGGGGTCAATACGTAAGTATTTACTATATAAAATATTCATATAATTATACTCAATTTTCCAGAAAATGTATTTAATACTATAAATATTAGATACTTAATATTCTTCGTATTTTTAAAAAAGTACATTCATACATACATACATACATACATACATACATACATGCTACATATGTATAAGTATTAATACGTAAATATACTAAGAAAATAGTATTATATTTTATATAATATTTAATCACAGAAATAACTTTTATTATGATTTATATTAAATACTTACTATTTTATACATTGTACATACATACATACATATATACATATATATCTACATATAAATATATACATTTATACAAAATAGATGTTTATACCCATACACAAATACACATATATATAACTCCATTATACATAATATAAATTAAAATGATTATATATATATATTATGGAATTTACAGGAATATTATAAATATAACTACTGTTAAATACTAAAATACATTAAATAGCACCGAATACGTATTTAAATACGGTATATACGAGATTCATATATATTAAAGCTTGCAACTGAAAATACATGCATAATTATTAATAATTATACATAAAATATTTTACCAAATTGACACTCGGGTCGAGGGGTGTCCGGTGGTAGATCGTGGCCGGCGGGTGTGGCCGGACGGCGCTCCGGCGTCGCGCGAGGAGAGGTCGGCAGCAGCAGCGGCTCAGTACAGCTCCTCGCTGCGGGGGCGAGAACTCTCCGGTGGGGTGGCGGCGTCGGCTAAAATTTTATGGGGTGGTGGAGGACTGGCTGGGGGAGGGCTCGGCGGAATTTGGTGGTCGGAGGTGCGGTGGTGGCGGAGCACGAAGCGGAGGGGCGGTCGGCTGTGCTGTGCGGGATGGGTGGCCCGAGTCAGTGTGGTTGGCTGGGGAGGTGGCTGCCGACGGCGTAGGGGTGGTTGGCAGTGGTGGCAGGGGGGGAAATGGTCCGGCGAAGGTGTCGGGTTAGTGTGGTGGAGTCTGGTGGTGGTAGGTGGCCGGCGTCGAGCTCAGGGTGGCGAGTTGGGGTTGGGCTGGAAAGGGTGCTCGGTTGGGGAAGTTAGGGTTTTAGTTTTTCTTTTAATGTGTAGTAATGTATGTATATGTAGGAGAGAGAGTGGGGGGGCTGCCTAGGGATTAGGGCCGGTTGTAGGTGGGGTTTGGGGAGTTGGGGAAGCTTCCACAAGTTAAGGGGAGGGCTAGGATTTAGTCATTTGAAATATTGGGCCATGATGTGCCCTACATAAAGTGATGTAGGTACATAGGAAAGGGGGGAAATCAAATGCATATGATTGGTCATGACCAATGCTTTTCTCCATGATGGTTTGGGCCAATGGGAGGGGGACACCTCATTGCAATTTTGTAATTAGGCCCCTGAACAATCTGGTATTTGCACAATAATTAGAATTTGTGATTTAATGTAAACAAACACCATGTTTGGTGTTCCTCATTGGACCATGATGGTGTATGGTGTTTTGTATGAGGCTTGTGGGTGTGGGTGTGGGTGTGGGTGTGGGTTTGGGTTGGAGTTGGGTTTCATTTAATTGAGGTTAGGTAGCCACATTAATTAATTCTTAATTAATGTAACGGTGTTTCTAATTTAATTTAATTAAAAAATCGGGAGTCTAAATTTGGTTGGACAAGGGTCATTGGTGTAGTAGGCTCAGTGTACAATAATATCGTGATCTGGGTTGGTCAAAACTGGTTGAGGTTGGGTCTCAATTTAAATTGGAACGGGCAGCGAACGTAATTACGCAATTTAATTATTTGCGTACGGACGTTCGTAACGACTTTTGTGCGTCTAAAATCAGGCACGAAAATTAATGTCCGGTGTTTGTTCTAGGTTCAATATGATGGGTCTACATGTCTAGGTCAAATATGTAGCATTTATTTTAGGACAACAGCTAAGGTAGTATCCTAAAACAATCAATCATTGCACAAGTATTATAATACTATACATTAAATCTTAATTAAATTAGGTTAACCCTAATTAGGCTAATAAAATTGGTTAACCCTAATTTTTGGTCGAGGGGGTTTACAACATGCCCTCCTTAGAGCATTTCGTCCTCGAAATTAAAACAGACATATATCAAAAACTATTGAATAAAATAAATACTATCACGTACCTAGGCCTTCGAAGAGATGGAGAAAACGTTGCCGAATATCGTCCTCTCGTTTCTAGGTTGATTCACCTGGTGCGTGATGCCTCCATGCGACGCGAACTAGAGGGATAGTCTGGCCTCGCAGTACCTTCTCGCTTTGGTCTAGGATCTATACCGGCTCCTCCTGGTATGACAAGCTTGGACCAACGGTGATCTCCGAATGGTCAAGCACATGACTCGGATCCGGCATGTACCTCCTCAGCTGAGATACATGGAAGACGTCGTGAACTCCTTCCAGTGTCTGTGGCAAGGCCAATCTGTAAGCAACTTCTCCGACGCGCTCTAGCACATCGAAGGGTCCGATGTACCTCGGACTCAGCTTCCCTCTGCCTCCAAATCTGATGGTTCCTCTGGTAGGTGAAATCTTCAGGAACACATGTTCTCCAAACTGGAACTCTAGGGGTCATCGATGCACATTAGCCCAATGCTTCGGTCTGTCCTGTGCTACTCGTAGATGCCCCTGGATCTTCTTCACCTTCTCCACTGTATGGACGATCAACTCTGGCCCTAGAATCTGCCTCTCGCCCACATCACTCCAACATACTGGGGATCGACACTTCCTACCATACAATGCCTCATAGGGAGCCATCTGAATGCTCGCCTGATAGCTATTGTTGTAGAAAAATTTTACCAAGTGCAAGTGGTCCTCCCATAAACCGCTGAAGTCAAGCATACATGCCCTCAACATGTCCTCCAGCGTCTGAATGGTGCGCTCGGATTGTCCATCTGTCTGCGGGTGGTACGAAGTACTGAACTTAAGGCGGGTACCAAGACTCTCTTGCATACTCCTCCAAAAGTACGATGTAAATCTCGTATCCCGGTCAGACACGATACTGACTGGCACTCCATGCAATCATACAATCTCCTTCATGTACATATCTGCCAAGACTTTCGTAGATTGCCCAACCCTGAAGGGTAAAAAGTGGGCAGACTTGGTGAGTCTATCTACGATTACCCAGATTGCATCCTTCCTGCTAGGGCTCTGCGGGAATCCTATGATGATGTCCCTGTTAAAGTGTTCCCACTTCCACTCAAAAATTGGGAAACAACTGCATTAGTCCTGCAGTTCTCTGTTATCCAGCCTTGTCTTGCTGACATACCAAGCTTTTTGCCACGAATCTCTCAATCTCTCTCTTCATCCCTTGCTACCAGTAATGTTGCCTTAAGTCTCGGTACATCTTCGTACCCCCGGGATGAATAGATTAAATCGAGCAATGAGCCTCGGCCATCAACTCTTGGTGTAGGTCGCCTCTCGGATCGTATAGGCGATCTCCACACCTCAATATTTCGTCTTCGTGAATCCTGAGTCCCGTCTGCATGCCGGCCGCTGTCCTCTCTCGTAGACGTCGAAATCTCGCATCTGTTGGCAGGGCTGCCCTGATCCTCTCAATCAGGGTAGACTGAACCTCGAGGCTGGCCATCTGTCCATCCATGCCTGGCAATATGATCTCTATCCCAAGCTCCTAGAGATCCTCTAGCAACCGTCGCTGCGTCGTCAAAAAGTATGCCATGGGCTTCCTGCTTAAGGCATCTGCTACGACATTCGCCTTGCCAGGGTGGTACTGCAACTCAATGTCATAATCGGTCATCAACTCTAGCCAACGTCTCTGCCTCATGTTGAGCTCCTTCTGCGTGTATACGTACTTCAGGCTTTTATGATCTGTATAAATCTCAACACGCTCACCCTAAAGGTAATGTCTCCATAGCTTTAGTGCAAATATCACCGCTCATGAACTCTCAACTATCTCGATGCGTAGGCTATTACCTTGCCGTGTTGCATCAGTACACATCCCCGTCCGCTCCCTGACGCATCACTGTACACTATAATCCTCCTGATCCTGAGGGTAGTATCAAAATTGGTGCTGATGTCAGACGCTTCCTCAGCTCATCGAAAGCCGCCTGACACTCGTCGGTCCAGATAAACTCTTTGCCTTTACGCGTCAGTCGCGTCATAGGCGCAGCTATCCTCGAAAAGTTTTCCACGAACCTCCGATAATATCCGGCAAGTCTGAGGAAACTCCTAACCTTTGTAACTGATGTAGGGGTAGGCCAGATCTCTACTGCAGCTATCTTCTCCGGATCAACTGATAGTCCATCTCCGATGATTATGTGTCCCAGAAATGGTACTCTATCCAAGGAAAACTCACATTTGCTGAGTTTGGCGTACAGCCTCTCATGTCTCAGCGTCTCCAACACGATTCTGAGATGCCTCTCAGGCTCCTCCTGGCTCTTGGAATATATCAAGATGTAGTCTATAAATACCACCATGAACTTATCCAAGTACTGGTGGAAGACATTGTTCATTTGGCTCACAAATACTGCTGGCGCTTGGTTAAACCAAACGTCATGACTAGAAACTCACAGTGTCCATACTACGTCTGAAAAGTCGTCTTAGGAATGCCCTCTCTCCGTGCCTAGATCTGATGATAGCTGGATCTGAGATCGATCTTCAAAATACATATGCGCCACTTAGCTGATTCAACTGTACCGTCCCATTTTTCTTCGGCATAATTAAGATGGGTATTGCCCCATGGAGAAACACTAGCTCGACCGAAACCCTTGTCTAAGAAATCCTCCACGACGGACCCACAACTCAACCAACTCTATCGGTGCTAGTCTGAAGACGGAAAATTAACTGGCTCGGCTCTTGGAGTCAAGTCTATAACAACTCTATCTCTCTGTCAGGTGGCAGGCCTGGAAGATTATCTAGAATCACATCCTCAACCCTGATATAATATGGTGGTACACTGGTTCACCTCATGCGTTGTATACTCCTAAGGTAGATGGGCACCATGCTCCCAGGCTCCCTGAAGTAACTCAACTCAGGGTAATCTGGTGGCCATAAATAACGTAATTACGTCGACAATCTAGTGTCGCGTGGTATTGGCTCAATCAACTCATGCTAGGACGGTGTCATCGTCCAGACTTAATCCTCAAAATAAATTCTCCTGTTCTGTTTACCACACTAATCCTCTGGAAAAAAAATTCTTCCCTGTCTAAAATATAATTTCTCTTCTCAAATTGTCTCTAAAATTTCATTCCTCAAATTTCTTCTTTTCGTTATTTATCTCTCCAAGTCACATAGTACAATAATGGTATCACTCAAGCACATTTCTTGAAATCAGATCATTATCTTCCAATTGAGAGCCTAAAATTTTTATCTTCTCTAGTCCATAATATCATTCCTGATATTGCTATAATATACAACCACTAGTTTCCAGCATCGGGCTATGCATTTCCTTAGACTATTCTAGGCCTTGATCAACAATCCTTCCAGCTCCTTGTACTTCTGAGATCACTGCTATCTCGAGTACGAATAGGGTACTACTGGCTCCAAGTTCTCTTGCTATCCTTCCACACTAGTTATAAAATCCAAAGAACCCATCAATCAATCCTGATAAGGTAACAGTCTTCTCAGAGAAAGGTATATGAATTCTGTCTTCTGTCGTCTGGTCTTCGATCTTCTTCTGGAGGGAAATCATCAGTCATAAGCATTCGTCTCCCCGAACAATAGGGGACGAGAAACAAGGATAGCGATATTGACGAAGATTGAGCAAATACAAATTGGAAGTCCAAGGGCGATAATCACATACAAAGAGGAGTTTTAAAATCGGTTATGGATTGAGATCTTATTCACAATAATCCTAAGTTGCAGGCTCGTTCGGTACAGTAACGTAACCGATACAATTTTCTCAGAGACCTGCATGGGCCACCACTAAAACCATGTCATGCCCCAGTCCCAAAATCTATGGGACCAGACACGTAGCAATGGCCAGCTGGTACGACTCTATAGGGCTTTCCAATTTAATGGACCCAACAAAGTGCACTTACGCTGTCCATGGTCAAGTGATCCAAGTAATAATCTATTGCTAATATATAACAACTAAATCTAGATCTCAATCCAGGATAAGTAATCTCAAGAAAGAACGATACGCATCATCAGTCTGCAGCCCAATAATACATCCGTTCGAATAGACCAGAAGAACAATATAGGTCTATAAATACTAGGCTATATAAGCAGAATAAAATGGATAGTAATACAAGACTGAAATAGCTGGAAATATAAATATACCTGCAATGACGTCCACACTCTATCAGATCAAGTATCCTGCAACTGCACAAACAACCTGGAAGGGTTCCAGGTCCTCAGAGGGACGTAACAAGATACAAAAATATATGCCATAAAGTAAGTACTGAGTAAATAAAGGAGGGTGTGCTAACCATCTAAGTGAATGCAATTTAAGGACCTGGTAGTACGCATGGGAATGTGTACGCTCAGACATATGTCACGCCCCGGCCCCGCCCGGGCCGCCGCTCCGCCCTGCCCCGCCCCGTGCGGCCGAGAATTAACGAACCGGACACGTATCACCGTGCCTCGGCGCGCCGGACGCGAATCACCGTGCCCGTCCCACGGGTGCGAGGGAGGAAGGGAGCCAAGCGAATGGCCCGTTCGAGCTTTCGGGGGACGTGATGCCGCACGGGCCTGGGGTTGCGCCCGTGCAAGGCCAATCGTTTAAGTTGATAGTTGGCTATCATCGCATCAATCGAGTAAGCAGCGGAAAGGGACTTGTTGCAATGCAATGCATTAGCCAACTGAGTGTTCGGGACAATCGAGGCAACTTGGGTTTCCTTTAGCAAAGGCACACGTTCGTTCCATACATTATGCCCCCTTATACGATAGCATTCTCGGGGCAACAATCGAAACCAGGATTCCGGGTCTTCGGGACTGTGGCACGCCTATCGCTCCCTCGGACGATCCAGTACCTGCGAACAAGTAAACTGTTGGTGGGTCAGCACTTTATACAAGTACTGGTGAGATAAATCAACTGAACAGAAACAAGCATTCACTCAAACAGGCACTAAGTAATCATGTTATAAAATATTACATTAGTAGTGATCTTTCTAGTTTTACCTAGGTTCATTTCATGCAGTTCTAGCAGAGTCGATTTACTTGTTTAGAAACATGTTTGGAAACAGAGTTTCATATTGAATATGCAAGCAAGCAAACCGTTCATGTTCAGGGTGTGCGTAGCGTGTCTCGTGCGACTCGAGGGTCTGATGCAAAGCTAGACACACAATGCACATTCTTAGGGGCAGTCACTATCCAAGCCAACACAATGACTTAGCTATATGCAGGACGGTCCCCGAGTATCTCAGGATCGGCAGCTGGTGGAACAGCATACCAATGACTCTTTATCTGATGCTAGAGGCAGCTGTGACTCATGGTTGCTTTGTACTATCATGGTAGCAGCCGTGACACATGCAGTTCAGCTCTCCACCAATAGCCATTGTCCGACCGCGTGCGAATGCATGGAACACTATCAAATAAACTCTAGTATGCAGACGAGATGAACCATCAGAATACACTCATTGTTGTGGGGCAATCCGACTTATCACTTGAACACGTTCAGGCACAGTATGGTTCTCTCGAAGCATAGACGATAGTGAACATATTCATGCACTCTAAGCAGGCGATTCAGGATTATCGTTAAGCAGGCATTGTTTCAAAGACAAACTAGGTGAGTTCGTTCATTAACATGCAAGGCAGGTTCTATCATTCTCTTAAGAAAACATTACAAGCAAAAATTCAGGTTATTATTAAGGCGTGCAAGAATCAGAGAACGAAGTTCTGCCCACTCACCTTGATACATAACGCCGGCGCGGAGCGGGGCGTTACATACTTACCAACCAACAAAAAGTTTCGTCCTCGAAACTTCAAGGATAAACTTCTCGATATCCCGAGTAGCGATAGTGCCGTCCCTCGCCGTACTCAATCGAAACAATCAAGCAATTCAAGTTCAGGAAACATTTTGCACTTTGAGAATATCTATGGACTTATTGTATGGAACGCTCTTTGCAAAACCATATCGATAATATCTCAGAGTCATAGCAACGGTTTGGGCCAGAGAATCGATTCCGCTCTGATACCATCCTGTCACGCCCCGGCCCCGCCCGGGCCGCCGCTCCGCCCTGCCCCGCCCCGTGCGGCCGAGAATTAACGAACCGGACACGTATCACCGTGCCTCGGCACGCCGGATGCGAATCAACTCGCCCGTCCCGTGGGTGCGAGGGAGGAAGGGAGCCAAGCGAATGGCCCGTTCGAGCTTTCGGGGGACATGATACCGCACGGGCCTGGGGTTGCGCCCGTACAAGGCCAATCGTTTAAGTTGATAGTTGGCTATCATCGCATCAATCGAGTAAGCAGCGGAAAGGGACTTATTGTAATGCAATGCATTAGCCAACTGAGTGTTCGGGACAATCGAGGCAACTTGGGTTTCCTTTAGCAAAGGCACACGTTCGTTCCATACATTATGCCCCCTTATACGATAGCATTCTCGGGGCAACAATCAAAACCAGGATTCCGGGTCTTCGGGACTGTGGCACGCCTATCGCTCCCTCGGACGATCCAGTACCTGCGAACAAGTAAACTGTTGGTGGGTCAGCACTTTATACAAGTACTGGTGAGATAAATCAACTGAACAGAAACAAGCATTCACTCAAACAGGCACTAAGTAATCATATTATAAAACATTACATTACTAGTGATCTTTCTAGTTTTACCTAGGTTCGTTTCATGCAGTTCTAGCAGAGTCGATTTACTTGTTTAGAAACATATTTGGAAACAGAGTTTCATATTGAATATGCAAGCAAGCAAACCGTTCATGTTCAGGGTGTGCGTAGCGTGTCTCGTGCGACTCGAGGGTCTGATGCAAAGCTAGACACACAATACACATTCTTAGGGGCAGTCACTATCCAAGCCAACACAATGACTTAGCTATATGCAGGGCGGTCCCCGAGTATCTCAGGATCGGCAACTGGTGGAACAGTATACCAATGACTCTTTATCTGATGCTAGAGGCAGCTGTGACTCATGGTTGCTTTGCACTATCATGGTAGCAGCCGTGACACATGCAGTTCAGCTCTCCACCAATAGCCATTGTCCGACCGCGTGCGAATGCATGGAACACTATCAAATAAACTCTAGTATGCAGACGAGACGAACCATCAAAATACACTCATTGTTGCGGGGCAATCCAACTTATCACTTGAACACGTTCAGGCACAGTATGGTTCTCTCGAAGCATAGACGATAGTGAACATATTCATGCACTCTAAGCAGGCGATTCAGGATTCTCGTTAAGCAGGCATTGTTTCAAAGATAAGCTAGGTGAGTTCGTTCATTAACATGCAAGGCAGGTTCTATCATTCTCTTAAGAAAACATTGCAAGCAAAAACTCAGGTTATTATTAAGGCGTGCAAGAATCAGAGAACGAAGTTCTGCCCACTCACCTTGATACATAACGCCGGCGCGGAGCGGGGCGTTACACATATGCTGACGTAATTCACCAATCGTCGGGACTGGCTAGTATATGCCACATATGCCCCCGTTTAAGGGCATTGATGCTATCCCCATCTCCTAAGAGCATGGTAACTTGAAACATATTGCAACTCCCCATCTCCGAAGAGCATGGTAACTCGCTATAATCCCCATCTCCGAAGAGCTTGGTAACCCGAAATATGTTGCAACTCTCCATCTCATAAGAGCATGGTAACTCGCTATATATACTGTAATCCCCATCTCCGAAGAGCATGGTAACTTGAGTATATATCAGGGGGGGTGTCCCATACGCCTACTAGATGTCTTTCCCGCCCAATGTAGATGTACAAATCGTGAAAACGACGTGGACATCTCATACTATGATGCAAGTCTCTATGAAATAAACAACTGAGCTACATACCGCTACACGTGTTGCTCATACTGATGGCCAGTCGCGCATGAGGCACGCGTCCCAACATGAACTCACTCTGTGACGTGTAATGATACGTATCAAGGCCTGGGAAGTTATATCGATAACTTCACAACTTTAGGTGGGTCTACTAGACACTAAGTCAGATACTACTCCTAACGTCAACGCCTTCGTTGACTGCACCCGAGTCTGCTCGGACGCGCACATTTATATAATGAATAAATATGTAACCAACAATAATTGAATTTAAACAGTACAACAAGGCAAGGTATACTTGCCTGTCCCGGGTAGCTGCGAAATCCAAAGTCTTGCTCCTGATGCCTCGGCAGTAGTGTCCAGCAATCCTATATAGGATGTAGTAATGACCAAATTAGTCGCTACAATAGCACGACTAAGACGTACTGTTCGTATCTACAGCTGTCAAGGGTCGAGACCATATTTATATATAGCTAGGACTAGTATATACATATACACTAAATCATTTTTAATTATACTAAATAAAAAAATTTATATTTGTTTAATAGTACGAAAATAGTGCTTACGTATTAATTAGTATAGACTAATAATACACTTATTAAAACTCTGTACATAATTGGGTAATATCATAAATTCACATATATATATACATAAATATATATTTAGATAGAAAATATATATATATCAATTTATATAAACCATAACCAAAGTATAAGAAATATGTATACATACATTGCAAATATCTATATATTTACATATATATATATATAAATAAATATATTCATAGGCATATACATACTAGGGGGTCAATACGTAAGTATTTACTATATAAAATATTCATATAATTGTACTCAATTTTCCAGAAAATGTATTTAATACTATAAATATTAGATACTTAATATTCTTCTTATTTTTAAAAAGGTACATTCATACATACATACATACATACATACATACATACATGCTACATATGTATAAGTATTAATACGTAAATATACTAAGAAAATAGTATTATATTTTATATAATATTTAATCACAGAAATAACTTTTATTATGATTTATATTAAATACTTACTATTTTATACATTGTACATACATACATATATACATATATATCTACATATAAATATATACATTTATACAAAATAGATGTTTATACCCATACACAAATACACATATATATAACTCCATTATACATAATATAAATTAAAATGATTATATATATATTATGGAATTTACAGGAATATTATAAATATAACTACTGTTAAATACTAAAATACATTAAATAGCATCGAATACGTATTTAAATACGGTATATACGAGATTCATATATATTAAAGCTTGCAACTGAAAATACATGCATAATTATTAATAATTATACATAAAATATTTTACCAAATCGACACTCAGGTCGAGGGGTGTCCGGTGGTGGATCGTGGCCGGCGGGGGTGGCCGGACGGCGCTCCGGCGTCGCGCGGGGAGAGGTCGGCAGCAGCAGCGGCTCAGTACAACTCCTCGCTGCGGGGGCGAGAACTCTCCGGTGGGGTGGCAGCGTCGGCTAAAATTTTACGGGGTGGTGGAGGACTGGCTGGGGGAGGCCTCGGCGGAGTTTGGTGGTCGGAGGTGCGGTGGTGGCGGAGCACGAAGCGGAGGGGCGGTCGGCTGTGCTGTGCGGGATGGGTGGCCCGAGTCAGTGTGGTTGGCTGGGGAGGTGGCTGCCGGCGGCGTAGGGGTGGTTGGCGGTGGTGGCAGGGGGGAAATGGTCCGGCGAAGGTATCGGGTTATTGTGGTGGAGTCTGGTGGTGGTAGGTGGCCGGCGTCGAGCTCGGGGTGGCGAGTTGGGGTTGGGCTGGAAAGGGTGCTCGGTTGGGGAAGTTAGGGTTTTAGTTTTTCTTTTAATGTGTAGTAATGTATGTATATGTAGGAGAGAGAGTGGGGGGGCTGCCTAGGGATTAGGGCCGGCTGTAGGTGGGGTTTGGGGAGTTGGGGAAGCTTCCACAAGTTAAGGGGAGGGCTAGGATTTAGTCATTTGAAATGTAGGGCCATGATGTGCCCTACATAAAGTGATGTAGGTACATAGGAAAGGGGGGAAATCAAATACATATGATTGGTCATGACCAATGCTTTTCTCCATGATGGTTTGGGCCAATGGGAGGGGGACACCTCATTGCAATTTTGCAATTAGGCCCCTGAACAATCTGGTATTTGCACAATAATTAGAATTTAGGATTTAATGTAAACAAACACCATATTTGGTGTTTCTCATTGGACCATGATGGTGTATGGTGTTTTGTATGAGGCTTGTGGATGTGGGTTTGGGTTGGAGTTGGGTTTCATTTAATTGAGGTTAGGTAGCCACATTAATTAATTCTTAATTAATATAACGGTGTTTCTAATTTAATTTAATTAAAAAATCGGGAGTCTAAATTTGGTTGGACAAGGGTCATTGGTGTAGTAGGCTCAGTGTACAATAATATCATGATCTGGGTTGGTCAAAACTGGTTGAGGTTGGGTCTCAATTTAAATTGGAACGGGCAGCGAACGTAATTACGCAATTTAATTATTTGCGTACGGACGTTCGTAACAACTTTTGTGCGTCTAAAATCAGGCACAAAAATTAATGTTCGGGGTTTGTTCTAGGTTCAATATGATGGGTCTACATGTCTAGGTCAAATATGTAGCATTTGTTTTAGGGCAACAGCTAAGGTAGTATCCTAAAACAATCAATCATTGCACAAGTATTATAATACTATACATTAAATCTTAATTAAATTAGGTTAACCCTAATTAGGCTAATAAAATTGGTTAACCCTAATTTTTGGTCGAGGGGGTTTACAAATTTGGTTGGGATTTGATGAAATTTGGTTGAGGGAAATTCTAGATCTAGATTTGGAATAAAAAATGAAGAGAGAGAAAGTTTTCATCCCCTTTATATAGGCCTCACTTGCCCCCTCCCTCAAGCTACTATGTAAAGTCTAAAATACCCCTTGGGGCCTCTGAAAAAATTAATTAATGAGGGAAGCTTCTAGTCCAATGGTTTAATTAATTTAATCATCCTCCTAATTATTGGGCTTTCTAGTTGGGCTCAATTCTAACAATTAATACATGTTGGTCCATGAGTCTAAACTAAACTAGTTAGGTCCACTGACACAAGTCCAAAAAAATAAATCTATCATGCTAATAATAAATAAATAATACAATAAATAAATATTTAACATGCACAATATTCAATTAATTATAAAATGACCAAAATACCCTTTTTCTAGAAAATACGGTAGTGACATCCAGAGATGTTTGATATGAACCTTCTGATATATACCAATCTTCCATGAAGCACAAAAAGCTCCTTGAGATTTTTAGGAGAACGCATTTTAAGAATAGCCTTGACTTTCTCAAGGTCGAGATGAATTCCCTTCAAGGTTATAACGAACCAAAGAAACATGCCGCTGGAGACTCCTAGGAAGGACTTAGTTGGATTCATCTTGAATTGGTCACGCATTAGTTCGAATACCATTTTCAAGTTTAGGAGGTGATCGCTCTTGAGAGGACTTTTGATTGCTATATCGTCTACTCTACCATTTTGCACAAATATTCACGAAAAATTATGCTCATAACTCGCTGGTATTTTGTACCAAATTTTTTCAAACCAAAAGGCATCACCATGTAGCAGTATACCCCCAACGATATTCGAAATAATGTGTGCTTCTCATCATCTAAGAATATATTGATATGATTGTAGCTTGAGAACCCATCCATGAAGGAATTGAAGTCACAAGTATTGTCAATCATCACATCGGTGATCGGGAGAGAAAATTTGCCTTTCGGAAAAGTTGTGTTTAGATCACGGTAGTCTATAAAGACTCATATCTTCCCATTTTCTTAATGACTAGAACAATATTAGCTACCCAACCGGGATGTTGCTCCTTACGGATGAAGCCACTTGTTATCGTCTTCTTTACTTCTATTTCAATAGCTTCTATGACGTCTGGACAAAATCGTCGTTGATGCTTCTTGACTGGCTTAGCATTTGGAAGAATATTGTGTCAATGCATTACGATCTAGGGATCTAGACCCGGCATATATTTATAACTCCATGAAAAGACATCGATGTATTCTCTTATAATCCTTACAAGAGATTCTCTATCTTCTTTAGAAAGACTTTTCCTAATGAAGATTGGCTTGGAAGACGAGTCATCTTTCAAGTTGACTTGAATGACTTCATTTTCATATATGGTTCACGTTGTTTGAACCGTAATTCCCATTGAGATTCCATCTTTTGAGACCATGGTTCTACGTCGAAAGGCTCTAATAATTATTGATCATCATCTTTATCTTTGTCTACTGACACCATGTTGATGGACAACGCTTGTTTGAATATTTCTCCGATGGTGGTATCGAAGTCCTAAGTAGAGAACTCAATAGAGTGAGAATGCATCTCAACTTCGATTTCTGAGCATTCTAGAGTTGTTTGAGTAACATAACCCAAACCATAATGCATGTGTTGATAGTAGGTATTAGGTTTGCCCTTTGGAGAAAAGTGACATAATGGAATATGTCGTTCTTTGCCAATGTTCAATCCTTGGTTGCACTTTAAGTCATAGCATATCTTCTAGATGATGTTCTTGGCTTATGGATTGTAACGATAAAGCTACATTTTATCGTTATTATGTTCAGGATCGTCGATGGGAAAGTCTTTTGTACGACCTTCTGCCCTATCGAAGATGATAGTCTTGTCGCCCTTCTTCTTTGCTGGAACTTTGAAGTAGGATTATTTGTAGGGAGGCATGATACTTCGACCGAAAAGGTGGAGACATTGGCATACACAAATGCAGTCCTAGACCATACTCAATAGCATTCAGAGTATCCATCTACTCTGTAACAGACTGATAGACATCATATTAGTTCAAAGAAAATCCTTTATTTAGAAAGTATAATATTTTCTCCTCCGGAATTAAATTATCGAATGAGTCAACATTGGCCTGTGTATTTAATATGTACTCCTCCAGCGCATCATTGGTCTAGGTTTTGGCCACATATTTGGCCAAGTCGACCACCAAGGGTTGTTCATCAGGAACAAGATGATTGTTGCAATGTAGGTTGATGACTAGAGGTTCTGTGTCCTTCGCAGCAACCAGGTAGATCACCAACTATCGATCAACTTGTCCTCCACGGATTGGATTGCGGAGGTTGATCACGAGAGGCTCTATGGCGACGTGATGTTGGATAGAGCGATCGATTTTCTTGCAGAGGTTTACCACAAAAGGTTCATCTGTGACTTTGTGGGTGATACGGCCCTTGACATGGATCATAACTGGACACTCAGTAGCTGAGGCAGCTTCAACTTCTGCTTCATCATCAGCGTCGTTGCGTTCCTCCTTTTGGTACTATTGATTGTATAACGCTTAGTTAGAGTAGTAAGCTTGAATGCCCTTGAACGGGTCGACATCAACAAACTCGGTTTTGACCACCCCTCACTATCCACGTGCTTAAAGCACTGGTGAAGTATTGAAGGTACAATCATGTTCTTATGTATCCATGGACGTCCGTGCAAGATATTATAGGATACATTGGCATTTATGAAGTAACAGGTGACCTCGGTACACAAATCGCCTATCTGACACTTGAGTCGGATCTTGCCCAAAGGGTGGCTTCATCCAACATTGAAGCCAAGGATGGTTGTGTTAGTGAGGACAACTTGTGCGTCGTGTCACCAGGCCTGGACTTTATATGAGGACTACGAGGTGGTTGCCTCTGGCCTAAAATTTTAGAGGCCACCAATTTTTTTTATACTATGTAATATATGTAAGCTCAATTTAAAAAAAAAGTCCAACAGACTCGTTCTAATCCTTTTAGTCCGTATAAAAGTTATTTTTTATTATAGGATATCTAAACGCCATATCCTAGAATACCAAGAGAAAAGTCAGTTAGTCTGACTAATTTTTTTTGATGGAGTCGCTGTCAAAATCCTCTCTCTTCCGCCGCTCTAGCAGTCCGATGCTCTCAATCTCCCTACCATTCTGTCATTGTCAATTTCCTCTTTCGATCTCTTTCTTTATGTATATGTATGTGTGTATTGCTTGGAGGTAATGTCTCCATAGCTTTGCACCAAGCTTTGCACCAAGCGAGACTAAGACACAAAATATGCGAGACTAAGACACGTCCCAGTCCCAAAATATGCGAGACTAAGACACGTGGCAATCGCCAGCTTTGCACCAAGCGGACTCCAGTCCAACTTAAGTACGTATACGCTGTATAAGTCATAACAACTATCCATGTAAAATATCTAAATACATCCATAATACTATCTATGAAATAAAAATAAAGTAACGAGAAATACTACGGAAGAACAAGCGAAGAAGGTGATATCTAAGTATACCTAAATCGGAGCTAGTTATGAACACTCCTACGAAAACAGTTCAACAAATAACCTGGAAGGAAACCAAGTCCTCAGAGAGATGTATCAAGATACATAATATATATGCTTAATGATAAACAGTAAATACCAACAAAAGAACTGTCAAGTAACTCAGGAAACTACAACTCCTAACCAGTCTAAGTATAATTTGCACTTTGGGGACAAAATTCATGTAGGGGCTTTCAGAACAAACAAATAAAATAACATATGGGCAGCAAATAGCGCTCATTAGAGTCACTATCGGCCAATAATTATAGAAAAATAGATAGTAGACCCTACACTAGTAGTTGTCCCCTCCTACCCCATGATACTATCAAGTCGAATCTACGACGCGTCTAGTCAGTCTCTAACAAGTAAAGGGTACAGTAAATCATGTACACAATATCAAGTCAGGTTACCTAACATGCAATGCAATATACAATCTGTGTATCTCGTCTAATATGTGTCAACAAGAATAATCATGTAGCATGTTATGGAGACAACGATAACATGATAGTAAGTCTAACATGTATCAACAAGAATAATCATGTAACATGTTATGGATACAACGGTAACATGATAGTAATAACATGTTAGAAAATTTATATGAAACATGTAAATACTGAGTATCAAAATAGACAAGGTATAATTACCTGAGGTTCGTCCAATGCTGTAGTGAGACTTTAGTCCATGGTCTAGCCAAGTCGAATCACGAACAAACGAATCATACATTAACTACAAGAAAAATGACTTTTCTTGACGGTTCTGCATCCGTCATAGAGTCAAAAACAGTTGCCATTTTCTTAACGATTTTTTTTTTGGGTTTTTTTTGACGGTTTAAAACCTTTAAGTAAAAAAAATTTCTTGACCGTTTTAAACCAGCAAGAAACATCAAAAACCTTCAAGGTAAATAAAAACTTTTTTTGACTCTAACCTAGATGACGGGTAATGACCGTAAAAAAAACCCTTTCTTGATAGGAAAAAAAAGTCAAGAAATGTCAATTGCTAATTTTTTTTGTACCAAAATTCTATTTATAATTATATTTTATATGTTTTCCTATGCATGTTATCGAACAAATATACAAAATGTTAACATAGCATAAATGAACATTTCACAAATTAACCTTATTTTATTAAAAATATATAATTTGTACGTCACAAACATTTAAGAATGACACAAAAAACAAAAAGTTTCGTCATACTACAAACTTGTAAATTTAACAATTATTTATCAAATGTTACTCCCGCATAAGTGGGGCTTTCCTTTCTCCGTGACTTTCCCCCTTCACTATGAGTTGTCCTGCAATAGCACTTGATAGCCAGGAAGGTAATAAGTAGAGCAGGAAAACAACATAACTATTAGAAGCACTTAAAATTGATAACTTGTATTTGAAAAAAAAAATAGTGAAAAGATCTTTTGTTAGAATTTGCGTAGGTAAGATAATAACCAAATATAAATCAGGGATCAAGCTAATAATTAGTACAAATTACAGATACATAAGCCATGTAATATTAGCACCATATACTGTACATATTCAAGTAAACATTGAAGCAGGACAATCCAATAATGCTCTTGTCAATCACATACTTAATATTTGTAACAATCTTCGACAGAATAAATAAACTTGAAATAGAAAGGATAAGAGAAATTTTGACTCGCCTCTTGGATAATTGGAGCATACAAGTGTCTGAAGGAGTTAGTGTGGAAAGAACACAAGTATATGACCATACACCTATTTGAACATATTTCTTCCTCTAAATTCAGGATCACTAGAAAAGTGATGTCGTAGAAACTTATATATAATGCAGATATTAGATATAGACAAAATCATTGATAGCTATTATGAGTATAATTCAGCTTTGAAGCATTAATCATTATGATCCCTCAGGATCCTCACAAATGTCAGAGGATTCATCGTCCCTTTTTTTAGTATTCCGAATAGAATCTTGTGGGAAGCAAGAAAAAGATCTACCTATGCAGCTTATAGAGTACCAAATTATCAGAAAAAGCATCATCTTCCTAGAATTTAAAGACAAGATTATAATGGAATCTCAAGATGGAGAGAAATCCATAGAGAAAAATGATTAGCAGCATATAGAGTACCAAGTGCACATGTCTATCCAAACCTGATTCATAGTTCAAATACTCTGTAACACTAATTGTTTTCATCAGAGTCCAATAGTCTCCAGTTCCAAGTAGAGTTGATGGAAACATTACCTGAATTCTAATTAAGGTCATAAACTTCCCTGTAGAAAATAAACATTATCAATTCCACATAATGAGTAAAACAGCATGTGTAAGTACACAACAGAGATCAAGTAGAAGAATAATAACAGTGATTTCAAAGATAAAACTTAATGACCTTATGCAACATGATGAATCCTGAGCCAAGTCTTCATTGGAATATCAGGATGATAAAGTATACATCTGAAGAAAAGAATAAGATTGATGCTCAAAAAATCCAAGAGGGATATTATGAGACATTTCTAAACCCCAATCAAAGGGCCACTTTTTAGAAAGAGATTCTCCACTACCAAAAAAGCAAAGTCCACTACAAGATCCGGTAACATTATATCGGCAATAGGAAGTTAAGAGGTCATAATAGACCTATAAATAAGCTCTGAAGGTTGGTTAGAGGGACATCGAAGTTTAGAGTTCTGAATTTTCTGAGCTTCTTGTTTTCATCTACTGTAATCTTTCTTTTCTTCTTCGCTTTTCTTGTTTGCTTGCTTGTATCCTCAACTCTGGTATCAGAGCCTTGTGAATAAAGACTCTTTTTTCAGTGTGCATAACTACTGGTACATGATTTTCCCTCTTTGAGATAGTAGCTTAAACTTTAGTTCTTGGATATGTAACGATACTAGTTTGAATATTCTTTAAATATCTTGTATTTTAATTATTACGCATGGGGAAGGAAACGAACCATTGCTGTGCTCTAATTCTGTGAAGCGGTAGCTTAATCCTGTGGTCTTGTTCGAAGCTTAAGCCCCTCATAAATCCACGAGAGGTCATCAACTAAAAGGTCTTGATGATATGGGGAAGCTATGTCCAGCCGCAGAATTATAGGTCAAAATTAATTGAACACAGTTATTTTTTGAAATATTCTCTTGTTATCGGTTTACATATTCAAGAACAATTATCTTATTTAAGATGAACGAATCCAATTCTCCCACAGAAAAAGTTTATATTTATGCCGACACACACTAGTGTCATTTTAAACTAGATAAATCACACGATCACATTATTCATCTTTCCACTAATGACAAAATTGATAATGGTATCCATAACTACATAGTTTATGTTCTTCAACAAATCCAAAAGGATGTGAATAACATCCACAATGATATGAATAATATCAAATTTGATGTGAATAACATCAAAAATAGCGTGAATAACGCAAGCGTAAATAACGCAGAATGGATGAATAATCCAAAAGAAAAGATGAATAATCTTGATGCACACAACATGACGAATCCTGAGCCAAGTCTTCATTGGAATATCAGGATGATAAAGTATACATCTGAAGAAAATGATAAGATTGATGCTCAAAAAATCCAAGAGGGATATTATGAGACATTTCTAAAACTCCTAAAGCATGAACTTTTGGGAGAAAAAAATAGTAGTCATATTTATGACTTTTATGAAGAGCATTCTTCTGCCATTGATTTCTTTAAATGGAAATATAGAGAATATTCAAATAATGATTTAGAAGATGAAGACCGTCTTAATATATTTAATAATGAAGAAGGCGAAAGTAGTAACCAAACATAATTACAATCGTAAACTATTTTGCTTCCGGGTCCTCCTGGTTATCAACCAACTTTTACTGGAAGAGAGGAAGCTATGCCCTCAGCAGAGCCTCCTCAGTTTGATCCAGAGATCAGTCTTGCCAATCATGAGGCAAGTACGTAAGGCAAGTACTGAACCAAATATTACTTTATCTAATTAAACCCTTATACAAGGAAAGATTGTGTTAATTATAGAACCCAAAAAGGTTATTATAAAAATAAACAAAATTATAGTAATGATGGACTAATTCTAAACATTGAGAAATTAAGAGATATGTTGACAATTGGGGTCAGCAAATGTGTGGAACTATTTATTTCACTCATCAACCCTTAAATACTAGTCAATTTCTTAATATGGCTACTAGTTATTGGAAGGGTGATGCTCTTGCATGACTGAGAAGCCTTGAGGTTGGAAATAAAACTATGACTGAAAAGCTTAGAAGCATTAAAGATCCACAGAAGGCACTTGGAGAACTTATTGCTCTCCTAGTGGCAGATTTCACCGGAGATGAAATCTATAATGAAATTGATTATGAAAAATTACTTCACAAACTAAAATTTTGTGATATCTGTATGTTAGAAGAATTTACTGCCAAATTTATTGGCCTATTATTCCATTTAAAAGTGGATAACCAAAAAGAATTTTGGCTTAAAGGATTTTTTACCAAAATACCTTATCCATGTAATAACATCATACAGAAAAGGTACGATTAAATCAAAAACAATATTCATTCAACTGGCTTGTTAAAAAGAGCTTGTATGGAAGCCATGGAAAGAATCTATGAACAAGCCAAGGCATAAAAACAGATGAATAAACCAATAAAGAATTCAAAGTTGGGATATAATTGTTGTCCTAAGTATGACGACGATATCAATACCCAATTTGGTTGTCAGCCGGAATATGGTAAAAGAAAAAATAAAAAGTATAAACCTTTCCAGAAGAAAGGAAAATTAAAATACAAAATTACAAGAAGAAGATGGAACCCCAACCTTAAACGAAGGTTTAAATCCACTAAAAAGAACGAGGAAAAGAAGAGAAAATTTGTTAAATGAAAGAAATTCAGAAAAGGTTGCAAATGCTTCAAATGCAATAAAGAAGGCCATTATGCTAATGAATGCCCAACCAGCATTCAGGCAGGTTATTATAAGGGATCTAGATGAATATGGAATTCATTTAGGAACCATAGATGAAATTAGCAGTGATACATCAGCCTCTTCTATATATGAAATTGAATCAAATTATTTTGATTCAGAACTTGATAATTTTGAAAAGGATCTTAATCATCTTAAGATTAATATGATTACAATAAATAAAACCCAAAACCAAATCAGGGTCACTCTTTTAAATGAACAAGCCATTCTCCCAAAAAAAAGGAGGAATATCTGCAGGATATACTTTATATGTAAATAAAATATGAGAATTAGGAGATATCATACAGCGAAAAATTTTCTTGACATAAGAATTTTTATACCAATAAGTTATTATGGAATTATTCATAATATACCATTACATGCTAAAAAATATATTTTTATAACCTATGGATTCATAGAGCCGGTATCAAAAGCTAATGTTTCCATAATAATGAAAAATACTTCTTATGAAGATAGGGATTATATGATTGAATATGGCGATCCAATTGGGTTACTCGTAATACATAAATATAAAGATCTTCCTATGATAAAAGAAGAATTACCTGAAACCTTAGCTGAAACATTAGTAATTAATCTCAGAGAAATTCGGAGAGAAAGTTATTATGAATTCAGAATCTATATGAACAAATTCTCGCTAGAAGAAACTACTAATTCTAGCCTTCCAAATACTGAAGGTGAACATTTAGAAATCTCTGACAAAGATTTGGAAAATTTGAATGAAATAATTCCTCATTCTGACAAAAGATAAGTCTACAAACCAGTCTCTCTTCAGTCAAGATTTTTAAATAAATATACTTATATATTTGAAAGAATGCAAGGTAATATTGAACTAAAAGGAGACGATAATTTTTCTTCAATATAACTCCTAGACAAAAATAAAATAGAAAGATTACGAAAAAAAATCCTAAGATGAAATATCTTCATATAGGATTAATCCAACTAAAACTTATAGGTTTATTTCGATCAGGAATCGATACACCTATACTTTTAGTCTGTATGGATGAAAGAATTATAAATAATCCTCTAAATAGAATTATTGGAGGAGTTAAATCCAACATAGTAAACTGGTTATTTGGTATAAATATCCATCCAGATTTTTCTATAAGTCTTGATGATCAAAATATTGAAAAAACTTGCACTTTATCTATTAATTTACAAGGAATAGAGTTATTACATGGATCTAAAGTTATTGGTATACAATGGGAGCATATGATGGCCCTAAATGTTACTCCAACTTTTAAGTCCATTACACCAAAATAATTTGTTAGACTATTCGAAGTTGGAATGGGAAAAACCATTCAACCCAGACTAGTAAAACTAGAACATTTAAAGATGGATAATGAAATGCAATTATTTGTAAAATCTTTAAAACCAAAAATAGAAGTTCCCACTGAATTTTTTATTGCTTTGTTCAGGAGCAAATTGAACACTTTTCTTACCCTTTCCTTTTTCAGTAGGTTTACTCATTACGTATTTGAGAGAAAGGGACTTTTAGGATCATATCCCGTCGGTCTTTAAGGCATTCTTTTTCAAGAATTTGGTGTGTTAGTCCTTCCAACGGGGGAGTACTTACACTCATCCTTTGTTGTATATCAAAAATGTTTTTAAATGTTTACAAAATTATCAGTCGACCTGGCTCTAGTTAATCTAGAGCTTGATCCTTGTTCAAAGTTTGACTCTTTGTCTATTTTGGACTGTTTCCCATGTACAAAGGTAGATATGGTATTTCCTGATGCAATAAAATATTCTTTATTCACAAGCGTGTCGACTGATAATTTTGTAAACATTGAATTATCACCTAAAAACATTTCTGATATACAACAAAGGATGAGTGTAAGTACTCCCCCGTTGGAAGGACGAACACACCAAATTCTTGAAAAAGAATGCCTTAAAGACCGACGGGATATGATCCTCAAAGCCCTTTCTCTCAAATACGTAATAAATGAGTAAACATACTGAAAAAGTAAACGGTAAGAAAAGTGTTCAATTTGCTCCTGAATAAAGCAATAAAAAATATTTTGACTGGTATGTGGACCACATGAGATATGATGAACAAAACATTGCGGATGCTTATCATATGCTACATTTGGTAAAAAAATTCAAGGGTATTATATACCCACTTGAGTAATTATAGAACTATAGTCATGAGACACTTGGATAGAACAACACAAGTTCTGTCCAAACATGTTACTAGATATCGGGGGGATCATCCTGATATTAACACTATTACACCAAACCCATGGTTTAACAACATTCTTAATACTGAAAATATTTTAGACATGGAAATTGCTAGTACATCTATGGATCAAATTGATCTAGCTTTAGAAGCTACTGATCATCCTATTGATTTTAATATCTGGGAAAACCTCCTTAGTAATGAAAATAGCTTACAGGATATTTTTCCCAATATAAATATGATTTGTTCAATTGATTTACAATCAAAAGCACAACTACATATTTATGTTCCATTAACAATTTGTATTCCAGGCTATCAAGAATTTACTATTCATGTCCTTTTTGACACAGCAGCTGAAGTGAGTTTACTTCAGGAGTGTTTTATTCTTGAAAACCTTCGCCTGCAATTAGACAAAAAAGGAAAATTCAAGAAGAAAAGAAAGATTACAGTAGATGAAAACAAGAAGCTCAGAAAATTCAGAACTCTAAACTTCGATGCCCTTCTAACCAACCTTCAGAGCTTATTTATAGGTCTATTATGACCTCTTAACTTCCTATTGCCGGTATAATGTTATCGGATCTTTTAGTGAACTTTGTTTTTTTGGTGGTGGAGAATCTCTTTATAAAAAGTGGCCATTTGATTGGGGTCATACAATATTAATAATCTTTTTAATTTTTTCACTTCATCTTCCAAGTCTTCAATCCACCAAAAAAGGTGGTCCCGTTGCTTTTCCAAGTCCTCAATTGTCTCGCATAGGTCTTTTATCTTTAGATAGTGCTTCTTTTTTAGTTTTTGAATTTTTCTCCTCCATTGCTTTTTCCTACGTTCCTTCCTAGAAAGGAACCGCCAAAAGAATCGTGAGCTAATTTTAATCATGTGGATAGAGAAAGGGCCCACCATGCTTTTACAAGCTTTCCATTATTTCCTCGACGTCTTCATCGGGGTCATTGGGCTCAATGGGTTCTTCTTTATCAGCAAGTCTGATTTCATACACCTGCAGTCCAAGTCCGCCTAGGCGAAGGTTGCTAGAGAAGTTTACCACAAAATTATACTTGTCATCATAATCCTGACCTCTGGATATATAATCGACAAGTAAGATATTCTGAAAAATCATAACCGTTCCGAGTCTATCAACACAGATGACAAAAATTCTAGAGAAGAATTCTTCAGCAGCCAATCTTCGATCACGCTCCTCAGAGAAGCTCTGCTTCTGGAACTTGACATAGGTCGGACAAGGATTATCTGTAACCTTGCTTAGTTCCCAAATTTGATCGGAAGGGAAGAGCTTGATATGTTGCCATTCCTCCCAAATGGACCATATGCGGTATTTGAAAATAGTCTGAAAGTTTGTGGAATGGATATCCACAATATTAACATAAACCTCCGGAATAACTTTCATATTCTTCCGGATTTTTTGTGATAAGGTACACTTCATGTACAAGTCCCTTTTTAATGTGGGGCTTGTATTTAGGAATTTCTTGGAAGCAGGCAATGATGCAAAGCCTACCCATAGGATTCTTGATCAAATCTTCATGATCCAAGAGCTGAATGATGTTAGTGTCTTCTAAATCTTTGAAGAACCTGATGAGTCTCTCTTCATTGATGACATTTGGCTGAACATGCTTAACATGTGTTGAACCATTAATTCAACCTCCAGTTCCTGAACCTGCTCATTCTGAATTTTTAATAAATTAAGAAGCTCGACCAGCTCATGCATACGAACATTAACCATGTCGTTAGTTTCCAAAGTTTCGAGGATTAGCCTTAACTCCCCTGACTTTGTATCCTGCAAAAGGGATTCTTCTTTTACAGTGAGGGCTTTGGACTTTGATGTAGAGGAAAATCTTACCAAGTCCTTAAGCATTTTGGTTGTCTTTTGTAATCTATTCTCAGAAATTTGGCTTCTCTGTTCTTCATTGAGGAAAAGCCTCTCAACCTGAGAAAGTCAATAACTGGTTGTTTTTATATCCACTGACTAGAGTCTTCGGTAGCAGTTATTAAATACTTCCCAAGCATCCTTTCTTAAGTTTTTATTGTACCAATCCTTGACCAATACATTGGCAAATTGTCTTTGTATAAGAAAGGCTTGGGTACTAGTTGTAGCCCTTATCTGGTTATTCACCAGTTTAGTTGGGTTATTCACCCGTGTTTGGTTATTCACCATATTTTGAGGGTTATTCATCCTTGGTTGGTTATTCACCATCATTTATGGGTTATTCACCCTAGATTGGTTATTTACCAATGCTTGTGGGTTATTCACCCTGTATTCAACTGTAGCTGGTTTATGGCTATTCGTCCCAGCTTGACTAGTACTGGCAACCCCTTTATTCTTCTTGGAGTTTACCTCTTTAAATTCGCCTTCTCGCTTCATAGCGTCAAGCATTTTACGAAAACGTCCTAATTCTTCTTCGTCCATGACTCATAACTCGGTAAGAGTATCAGCAAGATAGTTAGTATATCCCAGAATATATTCAACTTCATAATTAAAAATTTCCAAATACATGACAATCTTGATTCTTCTTAGGTTTTCTTCTGGGTTATTGATCGTCTATTTTTTAAGAAACTGAGAAACAGATTTATTATCAGTCTGAATAAAAAAGTTTCTGTAAAGAAGATAAATTTTTAAGATTTTAATAACAAGCTTAACAGCTAATAATTCTTTATCATAAGTAGCATACTTAAGCTGAGTTTTGGAAAATTTTCCTGAAGTATAAGCAACTACTTCCTTATTTTTGGTAATAAGAACACCGCCCAAAAATTATCTGAGGCATCGGTCTGTAATATCACCTTTTCATTTTCTAATGGAAAATAAAGAATTTTTTGGTCTTTAATCATTTTCTTAATAATAGAAATTTTCCTTTGTTCTTTGGGAAGTAAGGAAATAGATATTTTACTGGTGTCCCACTTACGAGGTTGTTCACCAGTGATCTATTTATAATTAGCTTGCTCTTTAGCCAATCTTTTTTGTAATTTGTCAATTTTTGCAGACAGATGTGGAATAAACTTTCTTCCGTAATTAAGAAGACCAAGGAAACTTTGTAATTCCTTTAAGGTTTTAAAGGTATCGAAAAAATCCCTAATATTTCTATATATATGCTGCTGGAGCTCAATTTGTCCATTTTTTAAAAATTTTTCCAGGAAATCAATCTCAGTTTTAAAGAGTTCAATTTTCTTGGGACTTAGGGCAATACCATTATCAAGTAAAAGCTGAACAATTGTAAGAAGATGATGTTTATGTTTTTCCTCAGCTTTAGAAAAAACAAGAATATCATCAATGTAAACAACGACACAATCTAAGTGTCCAAAGATAGAGTTCATCCATTTCTAGAAAATTTGTGGAGCATTTTTTAACCCAAAGGGCATAACTAACCATTCAAAATATCTCTGAGGACAACTAAAGGCAGTTAATTCAATAGAGGTTTTATCTTGTAGCTTGAGTTGCAAAAAATCTGATTTGGCATCAAACTTACTATAAAACCTAGCACCCTGGATCTACTTAATTAAATTTTCGGCAGAAGGGATAAAAAATCCGTCAAATTTAGTATAGTTGTTTAATTTTCAATAATTAATAACCATTCTAGGTTTTCCTCTTTTAATCTCCGCATGATTTCTAACCAAAAAAGCAGGAGAAGAATGAGGGCTGAAACTATTTTGTATAAGTTTTAATCCAAGTAATTCATCAATTTGTTTGGCAAACTCCTGCTTATCAGTGGGAGTAACCATGATGTTATTTACTCGAATTTTAGAATCTTTATAAATATCCATAAGTTCGATTTTACAAAATCGAGGGGCTTTGTTAAACCATTTTAGCGGATTATCCGTATAGAGTGGTTCTAACATTCCATGAATGATTTTACTAAAGTTGTTGGTAACAGGAATATTGTATGTACAAATTTTATTCTGTGTGGAGATTTTATCAATCATAGTAACAGGTGGTAAGATTTCACCACGTTGGGCTGCGTGCTAAAAAGTGTTAACAATTGGTACTATAAATGGAATTCCAGGAATAGAAATATTATCAAATTGAATATAATGAGTATTAAAGGGCGGGTAATGTCGCAAATTATTCATTCCAATAATACAGTCCATGTCAAACTCCTTTGAAAGGAGTACAAAATCAAAATCATAAGATTTTGTTTTACCATGTATATCTGGAAAATAAATATGTAAATTAGGAAGTTAAGAGGTCATAATAGACCTATAAATAAGCTCTGAAGGTTGGTTAGAGGGGCATCGAAGTTTAGAGTTCTCAATTTTCTGAGCTTCTTGTTTTCATCTACTGTAATCTTTCTTTTCTTCTTTGCTTTGCTTGTTTGCTTGCTTGTATCCTCAACTCTGGTATCAGAGCCAGGCAGCATGTGTAAGTACACAACAGAGATCAAGTAGAAGAATAATAACAGTGATTTCAAAGATAAAACTTAATGACCTTATGCAACTTTTCTTAAACCAATGTTTCAAACTTTGTAGCATGATTGTACAAAGGCAAAACTATCTAAACTTTGTACTCACCTAGAGAGGTCTGTTTTGATTAAGTACTATAATAAAATCTATCTAAAACAATAGTCCTCCACTTTAGAGCTATGACATTCATATATGCATATACGCTCTGAGTACACCAAATTTGGTCCGGTTAAGGGTTAAGATTATAGTTTCAATTTACCTATAAATAGATGCTCATCATCTTACAGCTTATTCTCTACCACAACTTATCTAAGAAGATTTGTTTAAAAATCTTGTTCATATGCTTTTTTCTGGAATCCTAGGCAGTTGCTTCTCCAAAGGAGAAGTCTGTTGCCGGTGGCGACCTCTGCTGCTGCTGGTCATCCAAGAACCTCTGGCTCATGGAGTAGCAGAGCTCGAGAGCAGGAAGGGTTTATTTCATGGAGAAAGAAACTGAAATAAAATGGTTTATTTCACTTCTTAATAAATAATTATTATCTTGTCCTAACGTTTTACTAATTATGCAAACTTGTGATGAGGATAGAGAATTACATTGTACTGGACCATATTAAAAGTTTGGTATTTAATCTACCTTGCTCTGGTGCCTCATAATAATATAGTGAATGTATCAATTGAACAACATTAATAGAAGCCACAAAAGCAATGGAAACTAATCAAACAAAATGTGTGATGCCCTATGAAGCTCGAGTATTAAATTATCTTGACAGACAAGAGCTTCTACTTCAAAGTGTTCAGGTGGATCTTTTGTCGTCTTCCTCGGGGTCAGCTGATACCATATTGGCAGACAACGTTTGTTTGAGCATCTCCCTGATACTGATATCGGGGTCCGAAGCTAAAGATTCTGAAGAGTGAGAGTATAACTCTTCTTTATCCGAGCCTTCGAAGGTTATAGGAGGTGTGACGTACCCTAAGCCATGCTTGGTCTTATGGTAGTAATCCCCTCGGACTTGCCTGCAGGATCGTGCAGACACAAAGGCAGTCGTCGACCTTTGCCGTAGTTTAAGCCCTTAGCGGCTTTCAGATCGTATCCCATCTTCTGGATAAGGTGCTTCGTTTGAGAGTTGTACCGGTGAAGTGGTATTTTGCAGGTGTCGAGTTCTGGCTCCAGTTTCTCTGGGATGGAGGATTTGGGACTTTCCACTCTGCCGAAGGTTATGAGTTTATCTCCCCCCTTCCTTGCTAGAACTATGAAGTAGGAGTTTTAACTGGAAAGAATTTGGTTCACTGCATAGGTGGTAATCACCTTTGTATGTAGGTGCCAGTCTAGACCGTGCTCAATGGAATATAATATGCTGAGATGTGGAACATCCGAGTAGTTCAAAGATAGCCCTTTATTCATAAAATAAGGTATCTTATCCTCATAAATTATATCGTCAAGAGAAGGGATGTTAGCATGCGCGGCTACGTACTCTTCCAGTTCGTCCTTCCCGAGATCTACCCCCAGTGCGAGCGACGGCTTCGGAGGTCTCTTGCACAGCTTTACCATTAGAAGTTCAGAAGTCGTAGTAGGTACCGGATCTTCTTTCAGCGGTCGACTCAGTCTACGAAGGCGAACGACAAAGATTCGGGTGCTTTCTTGCGCAGTTTTACCATGAGGGGAGGGGCTATGTCTGGAGCGCGTGTTTTGAGATGGACTCTCAAGGGCTCGTTCGGTGTCCCAATCTCTGTCTCATCATCGACATCATTGCCACCTTCATCTTGGTAGAATTGCTTGTAGAGGATTGAGTCAAAGTAATAGGTCTCAACCCCTTTAAATGGATCAACGTCGACAAATTCTGTCTTGACGATGCCATGATAGTCCACGTACTTCAAGCACTGGTGCAAGGTTGACGGTACGATCATGTACTGATCATGTACTGATGTATCGACGGACGTCCTATTGCAGGTGACCTCTGTTTTCAAATCGTCGATCTGACACTTCATGCGTATCTTACCCAGAGGATAGCTCATCCCTGCATTGAAGCCACTAATTGCAGTATTGGTTGCTGTCAGGCAATGCATCAGGATTTCTAAGGTCTGAAGCACTCTGCGGGATGATGCTGATTGACGAACCAGGATCGATTTGCATCTGATCCATCTTGATGACGCCGATGTACCCTGTGTAATACAGAGGGCGATCGTGACAACTTCGCTAGAGTATTGGCCATTGTGCCAAGATGTCGAAGTTGTAGGACTTCTCTAGCTCCTGACCTGTATCTTTACGCAGCAGTTTATCGAAGCGAGTTTCTTTCTGCTTGGACTTGTCCGCCACATCGGATCGGATGTTGTAGGTGCGGCGATTGGGAGCTCACCATTGTCAGGGATGTCGTATTCTCGTTGGTACGTCAGACCCGACCATATTGTTCCTACTATAGCTTCTCCAGAAGGGAGAGAAACTGTGTAGCAAGACTGGGACTTCTTGCCCTTAGACTTGGTGGCAAAAGGTATTGCCTGCTGCATCTAAGTCTGGAGCAAGATCTGGATGAACCCACATGACCTCCCCCTGTGATGTGGTGAGAGATATCAGAACGGCTATTTGTTCACGAGCTGGCAGAAGATTGACAACCTCCATTGTTGCCCTGGGGATTGGGATCACTCCGTCTTACCAGAAAGTTACCGAACTAGAGAGATATCATGTTAGCGACAACTGTTTTATCATCAAAGTCCAAGGTGAGGGCTTTGGTGTCGAGTAGACGCTAGATGTACCGCTTCAGTGTGTAGAAATCCCACGTCGCATGGTGGACGTATCGATGGTAGTGACAGTACTTGGGATTACTCACATCGACTGCCTCAACAGGACGCTTGACATAGGGGAGCCGAAGCTTGTTTCATTCATTAGTACGTCAAAGATTGCCATGACATTATCATCTTCGAAAGAATAAGTTTTCTTCGGTTTCGGGACCTTTGCAGGCTTTTGCTTAGGCTTCTTAGTTATATTAGCAACAAGAGCCTGATTCTCCTTGCCATCCCGAGCGCTATTGCCGTTGTTGTAAGAGCGTTTTCCCCTATCATTAGCGACGGAGATCTATATTCCCAAGAGACGGACATCCTTTACTTTCTTCTCAACGCCGACATCATTTATGATGAACGTCGTCCAGTCTTTAAACTGAGCCGTCCATCCAGAGTCTGACTGTGGGAAGAAGATTTCTCCGGCAGGTATCCATCAACATGGACTCAGGGTTATCGGGGGTAACTTTAGCGCCGCTTGCCTGTACCACTCGATGTATTCCTGTACACTCTCTTTGCGTAATGTCCATTAAAGAGGACATCGTTATATCGTTTCCTCCGTCGTAGAACCAAGCAAGGAAAAGACCTTTGAGATAGTCAAACGATGAAATTTACAGTTGTCCTGGAGGCTGCAAAACCAATCGAAAGCTATTCCAAACAATGTCCCGACAAAGAGATTGGTTAAGAGGGCATCGTTGCGAGGCAGATGCCCCGTTGTGGTCTCGAAGTAACTCATGAATTGACGGGGAGATGTCTTCCCATCAAACGGAGTCAAGTTAAAGGGCTTGTATTTAGGCGGGTACGATATATCTCTACACTCAAGGAGATACAGTTGTCAGATCCCGAGCTCGCGTAGTAAGTCCCGATTGCCCATTGAGTCTAGGTGGACCCGGAGTTCTCGTACCTCCCGCATTGCTTCCCGGACTTCATCGACTGCGAAAGGAGCAGATGATCCGGGCAGGGGATGATTGTCGCTAGCGGGTGGAGCGGTTGCATTTGAATCCCCGTTGGTCCCGGGGTCTAGGATTGCTTGACCAGAGGCCCTTGCTGGTTGTGATGCTATATTTGCCTTGATATCCAGCATTATCTGGGTCAAGGCCTGCATTGACGTACTCATGGTTTGCATCATGGCCTCGAGGGTTTCGAGGTACTGTCGATAGTTGGGACACTCGTGATCGCTCTCGGTCATTTATGTTGTTCTCACATGGGAAGACATGGATGGAAAGGTGGACGTCGTACTTTCCGCCTTAGACTCTTACCGTGAATAGTCATCCAAGAAAGTTGGTAGTTCCGCATCCTCTTTGGACTCGGAGGGAACACTGCCCCCAGCGTAGGAAGCTGCGTCTTCTTGGCGAGGGCAGCCACCCCAAGGGATCTCAGTATCTGTTCCTTGAGAATCACCGTCTTCTCGGAACGTCTGATTGTCATAAATATCTGGGGGATTACAATCCCAGCTTGCGTAGCTATCTGAGGTCCTGAGGAAGAGCTACCCCCAATGGCTGACAGCTTCTTCTTTGAGCGGGCGCCTAGGAAAACAGCTTCAGCGGGTTCCGATGACTGTCCTCATTGGACCCATCTTCTTGACCCGCTGGCCAAGAGCGACAGACTAGAGGTGCTGGACTTCCGACCTCCCCTGATAGAGGGGGCCTTCCGAGCAGAATAACACGAGGTGAAGGGAAACTCCTCTTCGTTTAGTGCTTGCACCTGTTCTTCGGGTTGTAGCCGGGTGGGTACCTTTGGTTGCAGACGCTGGAATACCGACTGCCTATTGTGGGTACTGCTAATTTATTACAGTAGCAGTTGATAATGCTGGCACAGTGATACCATAGGGAGGACACTTCATATGTCATAGTTATTTTCCTCGTTTTGCTCTTGTGATTGATCACGTTGCGCAAGTCAAGCGAGAGCTTATTCACCTGTCCACCCTTCTTATGAGCTCGGGTAGACCGAGCACATGGGTACATCGGTGTTGACTTTGCTTCCTGACTTGGGGTTTATATAAGAACTTTTCCCAGGTTGCTAATTGTCACGCCCCAGTCCCAAAATATCAGGAACTAGGCCACGTGTCACTGGCCAGCTGACACGTCACTAAGGGCTTAATCCACTTTGATGGACCCAAAGGAACGTGCTACGCTGTCCTAAAATACTATAAGTACAAACAGGTATATCTATCTCATCCACAACAAGATGTCAGAAAAGCAAGTGCTGAATATATATATAAAACTGAGTCTGATACAGTACACAACTGGTGAGAATACAAGCCTACTACAAAAACTGATAATAGCGCAGAAAAATCAGATAGACTAAGCAGTGTCTATCTGAGAAAAATATCTCCATCTCCAGGTGGCAGGCCTCTATGGTCAAGCATACTCTGAGGGTGTCTCCTCGAGCTCCTCCTCGGTAGCACATCTAGCCTCCTGATCAGGGCCGTACACAGTGGGGTAGAAAGCCTCGTCTAGATCTGGCAGGGAACCAGGTCCTTAGTGGGACATAACAAGATATAAAAAATGACATGCCATGTATGTAATACTGAATAAAGGAAATAAATACAGGGTGCTAACCATTCTAAGTGAAAATGCAAGTAAAGATCTCGTAGTACGCATGGGAATGTGTGGCTAGACATACGCTGACGTAATTCACCAATCGTGGTGACTGGCTAGTATATGTGTCGTATGCCCCCGGACTCACGGGTAGCTCTGCAATCGACCATCTCCGAGAAGCATGGTACGAAGGTATAATCATATATGGAGGGGGTGTCCCATACATCTACTAGTTATCTTTCCCATCCTAATGAAACTAAACGTCAAGTCATACATTTCCTGAGTTATTCTAAATCCGTGATGCGGGTCACACGTACTGGTAGCTAATCAAATACACAGCTCACATCCATATATGTAATGCAACCATGTTGCGTGTTCCCGTGATAGGGTCTAGGAGAATATCAGGATACTCTCACAGTGTTGGTGAGTCAGTAAGACTAAGTTATTTACTAATTGTCAACGTATCAGTTGACTGTACCAGAGGCAGTCTCAGGTACTCTTGGTATATGAATTTCAGAAATAAGAAGCATATAACAGTATTTGAGAATTTAAACATTAACTTGGCAAGGTATACTTGCCTACTCCCTGATAGTGTTGATAACCTGATCTCACAGTCAGGTTTGAGGTTGCTGGTGACAGGGGGTCACTGGCTGTGCTGTAGTTGGTTTCTGTTAAAATAGACAGGGTTCGTGAATATTATGATTTTAATATAAAGTATATATATATATATATATATATACTTATATAGTATGTATATATATATAGATATATATATAATATATATAGCAGTATATATAGTATATAAAGAACAGAAAAAAAATACAGTAAATAGTAGCAGGGTATATCCACTGCTATATATATAATAATATAATATTATCAGGGTGTATCCTCTGATTTATAATAATATCATAATCAGGGTATATCCACTGATATATAATTTAAATAAATTGAAATGACAGGGCAGAAGTAAATACATATATATTATCAGGGTATATCCACTGATGTATATATATATAGGTAAATTGAATTGACAGTACAGAACATAAATAAATGCTGTACTATTTAACAATATTATCAGGGTCTATATGTGACCACTGCAATAATTGTAAATATGCATATATAAATAGGCTGTAATATCCAGCACAATATTATGTAATAAATTAAAAATAACATTACAGGAATTAAAATTATATATATAATATATATAAGCTGTATTTTTCAGCTGAATATATATATACATATAGATAATATATATACATATATAGATATATATATATATATATACATTTATAATAAGTGCAAGAAATAAATTAAATGCAGAAAATAAAATAAAGGAAAACATGCATAGTATATATAGTAATTATATAATAGCATATTATATATAAATATATATATCATATAAATATATGTATACATATATTTATATATTACATATGATATATAAATAAAATAGAAATAAATACATAGATACATATTAGTAATTTACATAATATAATATAGTATATAAATATATATATATATATATATATATATATATATATATATATATATATATATATATATATATATATATACATATTTACATATATAAATATATATGTATAGAATATATATAGATATATATATATAATATATACAGTATAATATACTGTATATAACATTTATTATATAATATAATACATATATATATCATTATACATATAAATACATTATTTATATACATATATATACATATATATACATATACATATACATATACATATAGGATTATATATATAAATACTTATATATTATGTTCAAGGGGTATACCTACTGACAGGTGGGCCCTAGGGGTCGTCGACGGCGGGTGGATGGCGGCAGAGTCGGCCGGAGGCGGTCGGGGGAGCGGGAACACCAGCAGTATCTACTGGCAGCAGCAGCAGCTAAGTGCGGGGGCTCTGGCCGGCGGAGGAGCGGCGGAGGTGGCCGTGCAGGCGACAGGTTCGACAGAGGGGAGGGTGGCGGTCAGGTTGGTGATGGTGGCGGAGGTCCACGACGGCGGTGGCGGTGGCTGGAGGCCGTCGGAGGTGGGGGTGGTAGTTTAGGGTTAGGGAGAGCCGAGGGGCTGCGGGGGCTAGGGCGGCCGGAGGGGGTGTCGTGGGGAGGTGAGGTGGTGGTGGTAGGTAGGGGAGGTCGGGGCGAGTCGATTGGGGGTGGTGGTGGCGGTGCACGGTGGCCGGAGGCGGCAGGGAGGTGGTTCGGGTGGTGGTGGCTGTGGGTGATGGTGTTGGAGGAGCGGGCTTGCGGGGGTTCAGGGCGGCGGAGCAGGCGGTGGCTGGGGGTGGGACTTGGCCGGAGGGGAGAGGGGGTCAGGGCGAAGGGTCGGGTGGGGTTTGGCCGGAGGCGGTGGTCGGAGGCGACGGCTGTGGGGGTTTGAAGAGAGGGGGGGTCGGGTTTTATAGGGGTTGTAGGTATTGGCAAAGTTGTAATTAATTGCAACTTTAGGGGTATTTAGGTATTTTTGGTATTTTGGGATATTTTTGACTGGATTTTCTGGATGTTTTGGGTGGGTCCCACACACCTATTCACTGACCAATAGGATTATGCCACCTTACATACAATTTTGCATAAAAACCCCTAACTTTTCATAAATTGCATAAAAGCATAAATTGTATTTTGCGTAATTACGCAATTTACCAAATTTCAAATACTGATTTCTCAAAATTCTGAATTGCACAAAAATAAGGGAAATAGCTGGGGAAAATGTTTTGGACAGTGTGGGGTGAGTCTGGGCAAATACAGGGACTGATTCTGCAGGTGATATGGTCATCGTTTTTATTATTTAATAAATACTGCGCACGGTGTTCACTAATTATTTTGAGGCTGTTAGGGTCATAATTTTTCTACGGTGTCAAAACGATAATTGAAATATAATTAGAGAAGAATATTATCGTATTTTTTGGTTGGGCAAACAGGTGTCTACTGGTCCTTAAATCTCTAGGGGCACAGAGATGGATAAGAGCAGAAATTTAAATAGGAAATAAATACGTACGTTTGTAACGATATTTGTGCGACTAAAACGAAGCATCAAACGAGATTTCTGGGAGTTGCTAAAAATACAAGAAAAGTAGTCTAACAAGTCTAGGGCAGGTATGTGAAATTTGTTTAGGGTTTAACAGCTAGTGGGATGCCCTAATTAATTGTGTAATAAACAGGTGTACAATCAATAGAATATATAATAAATAAAATTACAATAATTCTGATTAGTCAAAACTAATCCTAAATTACTGAAATCTGGTCGAGGGAGTTTACAATCTACCCTCCTTAGAATATTTCGTCCTCGAAATAAAAACAATCATATAATGAGAATGAAAGATTGATTAAGGACATCTGATGATTAAGAAAGATTGAGTTTGAAATATTGGACATACCCTGGTTTGGAAATAGATAGGGATAACGCTGACGAATATCCTCTTCTCGTTCCCAGGTGGATTCACCTGGTGCATGATGTCTCCATGCAACACGAACGAGAGGAATAGTCTGGCCTCGCAACACTTTCTCGCTACGGTCCAGGATCTCTACAGGCTCCTCCTGATATGATAAACTCGGCCCGATAGTGATCTCTGAGTAGTCTAGCACATGACTCGGGTCTGGAATGTACCTCCTCAGCTGAGATACGTAGAAGACGTCATGTACTCCCTCCAAGGTCTGAGGTAGAGCTAGCCTGTAAGCAACTTCTCCGACGCGATCTAGCACATCGAAGGGTCCAATGTACCTTGGACTTAGCTTCCCTCTTCCTCCAAATCTGATAGTTCCTCTGGTAGGTGAGATCTTCAAGAACACATGCTCCCCTACTTGGAACTTGAGAGGTCGGCGATGAATGTTGGCCCAGTGCTTCTGCCTGTCTTGTGCAGCTCGTAGGTGTCCCTGGATCTTCTTTACCTTCTCCACCGTACGAATGATCAGTTCTGGACCCAAGATCTGTCTCTCGCCAACATCGCTCCAACATACTGGGGAACGACATTTCCTTCCATACAAAGCTTCAAAGGGAGCCATTTGAATGCTCGCTTGATAGCTGTTGTTGTAGAAAAATTCTACCAGATGTAAGTGATCTTTCCATGATCCGCTGAAATCAAGCATACAGGCTCTCAGCATATCTTCTAGAGTCTGGATGGTGCGCTCTGACTGGCCATCTGTCTGCGGATGATACGAGGTGCTGAACTTGAGGCGGGTACCAAGACTCTCTTGCATACTTCGCCAAAAGTAAGATGTAAATCTCGTATCCCTGTTAGATATTATACTGACTGGTACTCCATGTAGACGCACTATCTCCTTCATGTACATATCCTCCAAGACTTCGGTAGATTGTCCGACTCTGAAAGGTAGGAAATGAGCAGCCTTAGTGAGTCTGTCTACAATCACCCATACAGCATTACGGCCACTAGGACTTCTTGGAAAGCCCGTAACAAAGTCCATCGTAACGTGTTCCCATTTCCACTCGGGTATTGGAAGGGGTTGAAGTAGACCGGCAGATCTTTGATGCTCAGCCTTGACTTGCTGACACACCAGGCATTTAGCCACAAAGGGTGCTATCTCCCGTTTCATTCCATGCCACCAGTAATATTGTCGCAGATCTTTGTACATCTTTGTGCCTCCTGGATGTATAGAGTATGTTGAGCTATGAGCTTCTGACATCAGCTCATTACGAAGTTCTCCATTTGGAACATAAAGACGATCACCACATCTTAGAGTTCCATCTTCGTGTATGCGACATCCTGTCTGAATTCCAGCCTCTGTTCTTTGTCGAAGCCTCTGAAATCTTGCATCTGTTGGTAGAGCAGCTTTGATTCTTTCGACCAAGGTTGATTGCAGCTGGTAGTTTGATAGTTGGCCATCAAGTCCTGGCATAATGACCTCTATTCCCAACTTTTCAAGATCTCTCAGTAGACCTGGTTGGGTGATCATAAAGAATGCTGAGGGTCTTCTGCTTAGAGCATCTGCTACCATATTAGCTTTCCCCGGATGGTACTGTAGATCAATTTCAAAATCCGTCATTACTTCAAGCCACCGTCTTTGCCTCAGATTTAAGTCTTTCTGAGTGTAGACATATTTCAAGCTCTTGTGATCGGTGAAAATCTCTACTCGTTCGCCATATAGATAGTGTCTCCATAGCTTCAAGGCGAAGATGACTGCGGCAAGCTCCAGGTCGTGAGTGGGGTAATTCTTCTCATGAGTCCTCAGCTGTCTTGAGGCATAAGCTACAACCTTCCCATGTTGCATTAAGACACAACCAAATCCTTTTCCGGATGCATCGCTATAGATGACGAAACCTCCGGATCCAGATGGTATAGTCAAAATGGGGGCTGTAGTTAGACGCTTTTTCAATTCATCAAAAGCTTTCTGACATTCTTCAGTCCATATGAACTCCTGCTCCTTGCGGGTAAGACGGGTAATTGGCTCCAAGATTCTTGCAAAGTTTTCTACGAACCTCCGGTAATATCCGGCAAGTCCTAGAAAGCTTCTCACCTCTGAGACATTGGTCGGAGTTGGCCATGTCTCCACAGATGAAATCTTTGCTGGGTCCACCGAGATACCTTCTCCTGTGATGACGTATCCCAGAAAAGCGACACGATCAAGGAAAAATTCACACTTGCTCATCTTAGCATAAAGGCTCTCCTGTCTCAGCGTCTCTAGTACTAGTCTTAAGTGCTCCTCATGCTCCTCGTGGCTCTTCGAATACACCAGAATGTCGTCGATGAAGACTACCACGAACTGGTCCAGATATTGGTGGAAGACTCGGTTCATCAGATTCATGAATACAGCAGGTGCATTAGTCAGTCCAAATGGCATCACCAGTAACTCGTAGTGACCATAACGAGTCCTGAATGCTGTCTTTGGAATGTCTTCTCTCCGTACCTTGACCTGATGATAGCCTGATCTCAAGTCTATTTTCGAGAATACTACGGCTCCTGTTAGTTGATCGAACAGGTCGTCAATTCTCGGCAAGGGATACTTGTTTTTGATTGTCAGAGCGTTGAGGGCTCTGTAATCAATACACATGCGATATGTTCCGCCCTTCTTTGGTACAAACAGCACTGGTGCTCCCCAGGGTAATGCACTAGGACGAACAAATCCCTTGATCTGTAATTCCTCCAGTTGAAGCTTCAGCTCGTCAAGCTCCTTCTTTGCCACTCGGTATACATTGGAGGATACTGGTGCAGCTCCGGGTATCAGCTCAATAATGAATTCTACTTCTCTGTCAGGCAGTAGTCCTGGCAATTCTTCTGGAAATACGTCTGCGAACTCTGCTACAACTGATGGAAGTGCTGTCTCCATCGCCATGTAAGCTCTAAGAGTCTGGCCTACTCCTTGTTCGATGGTTCCTCGGACATATTCGAACTCCGGGTGATCTGGGGGTTTAAAGATAACACTACCCTTTCGGCAGTCTAGGACAGCATTATTCTGGCTTAGCCAGTCCATGCCTAAGACAACATCGAAATTTGGCATTGGAAGTACCAAAAATCGCGCCCTTAGTCCTTTACTACAAACAACTACAGGGCAGATTTCAATAATGTTGGTAACTGGAATAATACCTCCTCCAGTAAGTATTTTCCAACACTTAGGCAGTGGAGAAGTGGATAGTTTGTGCATGGCTACGAAACTACTGGATATGAAAGACAAAGTAGCCCCAGAATCGAATAATACAGTTGCAGGTAATGATGCAACTAAAATGGTACCTGTTATAGTTTCCCCTTCAGGCTCTTCTGCAACTGCAGCTAACGCAAAAGCTTGTCCCTGCTTTTGCCCTCCAGGTTGTTGTCTGGCCTTGAACTGGGCCTCCTGAGTAAGCAAGGGTGCTCCTCGCTGATATCCTCCTGATGTGGAGGGTAGCATCTTCTGGGCTTCTGTTTCTGGCTTCTGCCCTTGCTGAGGTGCTGCATCTCTGCGTTGTGGGCAGTCTTTGGCCATGTGTTGGCTAGCTCCACATAGCAGGCATAATCCGTTCTTCTTCCTGCAGTCTCTCATAAAATGCCCCTTTTTGCCATAAAAGTGACAAATCGGGAGCTCCTTCTTCTGGTAAGGCCCCGTCGTCTGCTGAGTCTGATATTGGGGACGTCGTATAGGTCCTCCTGCTCCTTGTTGATTCTTGGCCGGGAAGGTTGAATTTGAGCGCCTTGCTCCTCGGCCAATTGCTTCTTGTTCCCTGGCTTCGGTAAGAACCTCGTTGTAGGAGATTCTTGACTGCATTGTTGTGTACCTCTGGAGCTCGTAGTTAAGGCCATGGTAGAATCTTTTAGCCTTCTTCAGCTCGTTCGGGATCAGATCAGCACCGAAACGACTTAGTCTGCTAAACTCCGCGTCGTAGGCATCTACCGTCATGTTTTCCTGCTCCAGGTGCAGGAACTGGGAGTATAGGGCATTCTGAACTGTCGCTGGGAAGTACTTGGCGTTGAAGTGCTCCAAGAATTGTTGCCAAGTTTGGTCCTTGCCGACGCTGCGCTCTATGGATTCCTACCAGTGATGGGCGTTGCCAAGAAGTTGGCCCCTCACAGCGGTTATCCATAGGTCGGGGGTGAGTTGCGATCCTTCTAGCAGCATTTCGGTGTTGGAGATCCAGTCGGAGATCTCCTCAGGAGTCTCGCTGCCTCTGAAGTCTCTCGGGCTCATTTGACGGAAGCCTCGAACTGTGCCCGCTGGTTGGACAGGTGCTGGTGCCGGAGTAGTAGCTCTCTCCAAGGCCGTTATCAGAGTCTGTCGTAGGGCTTCAGTCTGCTGCCACTGAGACTGTCTCAGGGCCTCAGTCTGTTGCCACTGGTTCTGCAACATAGTCTGGAGAAACTGTAATATTTGAGGTTGACCCTCAAGTTGTGGCATCAGGATAGGCAAGGCTGGAGGTGGAGGCAAAGGTGTCTCCGCCTGCGGTGTTGGTGTTGTCTCCTGGCCAGAATTCTGGTAATTGGACGGAGTTCCTTGGGCACTTGGCGAAGGGTCTGTTGCTTGGTCAGCCCCATTATTCGCAGGTTTCCCGGATATGTCCATATTTCTGAGGAAAATAGGATAATTAGAAAACACAAAGGAGATAATTAATGATAATCAAGCAAGATGCAATAATAGAAATTGTAAAGATGGTGTCAGTGTGGATGAGACCTAATATTCCTATCCTATTGCAGGCTTGCTGGGTATATCATCATACCACTAGCAATAAAACTAGACCTGCATGGGCCACCACTAAAACCGTGTCACGCCCCAGTCCCAAAATGTCAGGAACTAGGCCACGTGTCACTGGCCAGCTGACACGTCACTAAGGACTTAATCCACTTTGATGGACCCAAAGGAACGTGCTACGCTGTCCTAAAATACTACAAGTACAAACAGGTATATCTATCTCATCCACAACAAGATGTCAGAAAAGCAAGTGCTGAATATATATATAAAACTGAGTCTGATACAGTACACAACTGGTGAGAATACAAGCCTACTACAAAAACTGATAATAGCGCAGAAAAATCAGATAGACTAAGCAGTGTCTATCTAAGAAAAATATCTCCATCTCCAGGTGGCAGGCCACTATGGTCAAGCATACTCTGAGGGTGTCTCCTCGAGCTCCTCCTCGGTAGCACATCTAGCCTCCTGATCAGGGCCATACACAGTGGGGTAGAAAGCCTCGTCTAGATCTGGCAGGGAACCAGGTCCTCAGTGGGACATAACAAGATACAGAAAATGATATGCCATGTATGTAATACTGAATAAAGGAAATAAATACAGGGTGCTAACCATTCTAAGTGAAAATGCAAGTAAAAATCTCGTAGTACGTATGGGAATGTGTGGCTAGACATACGCTGACATAATTCACCAATCGTGGTGACTGGCTAGTATATGTGTCGTATGCCCCCGGACTCACGGGTAGCTCTGCAATCGACCATCTCCGAGAAGCATGGTACGAAGGTATAATCATATATGGAGGGGGTGTCCCATACGTCTACTAGTTATCTTTCCCATCCCAATGAAACTAAATGTCAAGTCATACATTTCCTGAGTTATTCTAAATCTGTGATGCGGGTCACACGTACTGGTAGCTAATCAAATACGCAGCTCACATCCATATATGTAATGCAACCATGTTGCGTGTTCCCGTGATAGGGTCTAGGAGAATATCAGGATACTCTCACAGTGTTGGTGAGTCAGTAAGACTAAGTTATTTACTAATTGTCAACGTATCAGTTGACTGTACCAGAGGCAGTCTCAGGTACTCTTGGTATATGAATTTCAGAAACAAGAAGCATATAACAGTATTTGAGAATTTAAACATTAACTTGGCAAGGTATACTTGCCTACTCCCTGATAGTGTTGATAACCTGATCTCACAGTCAGGTTTGAGGTTGCTAGTGACAGGGGGTCACTGGCTGTGCTGTAGTTGGTTTCTGTTAAAATAGACAGGGTTCGTGAATATTATGATTGTAATATAAAGTATATATATATATATACTTATATAGTATGTATATATATATAGATATATATATAATATATATAGCAGTATATATAGTATATAAAGAATAGAAAAAAAAATACAGTAAATAGTAGCAGGGTATATCCACTGCTATATATATAATAATATAATATTATCAGGGTGTATCCTCTGATTTATAATAATATCATAATCAGGGTATATCCACTGATATATAATTTAAATAAATTGAAATGACAGGGCAGAAGTAAATACATATATATTATCAGGGTATATCCACTGATGTATATATATATAGGTAAATTGAATTGACAGTACAGAACATAAATAAATGCTGTACTATTTAACAATATTATCAGGGTCTATATGTGACCACTGCAATAATTGTAAATATGCATATATAAATAGGCTGTAATATCCAGCACAATATTATGTAATAAATTAAAAATGACATTGCAGGAATTAAAATTATATATATAATATATATAAGCTGTATTTTCCAGCTGAATATATATATACATATAGATAATATATATACATATATAGATATATATATATATATATATATATATATATATACATTTATAATAAGTGCAAGAGATAAATTAAATGCAGAAAATAAAATAAAGGAAAACATGCATAGTATATATAGTAATTATATAATAGCATATTATATATAAATATATATATCATATAAATATATGTATACATATATTTATATATTACATATATATATAAATAAAATAGAAATAAATACATAGATACATATTAGTAATTTACATAATATAATATAGTATATAAATATACATATATATATATATATATATACATATTTACATATTTACATATATAAATATATATGTATAGAATATATATAGATATATATATATATAATATATACTGTATAATATACTGTATATAACATTTATTATATAATATAATACATATATATATCATTATACATATAAATACATTATTTATATACATATATATATACATATATATACATAACATATACATATAGGATTATATATATAAATACTTATATATTATGTTCAAGGGGTATACCTACTGACAGGTGGGCCCTAGGGGTCGTCGACGGCGGGTGGACGGTGGCAGAGTCGGCCGGAGGCGGCCGGGGGAGCGGGAACAGCAGCAGTATCTACTGGCAGCAGAAGCAGCAGCAGCTAAGTGCGGGGGCTCTGGCCGGCAGAGGAGCGGCGGAGGTGGCCGGGCAGGCGACGGGTTCGACAGAGGGGAGGGTGGCGGTCAGGTTGGTGATGGTGGCGGAGGTCCACGACGGCGGTGGCGGTGGCTGGAGGCCGTCGGAGGTGGGGGTGGTAGTTTAGGGTTAGGGGGAGCCGAGGGGCTGCGGGGGCTAGGGCGGCCGGAGGGGGTGTCGTGGGGAGGTGAGGTGGTGGTGGTAGGTAGGGGAGGTAGGGGCGAGTCGATTGGGGGTGGTGGTGGCGGTGCACGGTGGCCGGAGGCGGCGGGGAGGTGGTTCGGGTGGTGGTGGCTGTGGGTGATGGTGTTGGAGGAGTGGGCTTGCGGGGGTTCAGGGCGGCGGAGCAGGCGGTGGCTGGGGGTGGGACTTGGCCGGAGGGGAGAGGGGGTCAGGGCGAAGGGTCGGGCAGGGTTTGGCCGGAGGCGGTGGTCGGAGGCGGCGGCTGTGGGGGTTTGAAGAGAGGGGGGGTCGGGTTTTATAGGGGTTGTAGGTAATGGCAAAGTTGTAATTAATTGCAACTTTAGGGGTATTTAGGTATTTTTGGTATTTTGGGATATTTTTGACTGGATTTTCTGGATATTTTGGGTGGGTCCCACACACCTATTCCCTAACCAATAGGATTATGCCACCTTGCATGCAATTTTGCATAAAAACCCCTAACTTTTCATAAATTGCATAAAAGCATAAATTGTATTTTGCGTAATTACGCAATTTACCAAATTTCAAATACTGATTTCCCGAAATTCTGAATTACACAGAAATGAGGGAAATAGCTGGGGAAAATATTTTGGACAGTGTGGGGTGAGTCTGGGCAAATACAGGGACTGATTCTACAGGTGATATGGTCATCGTTTTTATTATTTAATAAATACTGCGCACGGTGTTCACTAATTATTTTGAGGCTGTTAGGGTCATAATTTTTCTCCGGTGTCAAAACGATAATTGAAGTATAATTAGAGAAGAATATTATCGTATTTTTTGGTTGGGCAAACAGGTGTCTACTGGTCCTTAAATCTCTAGGGGTACAGAGATGGGTAAGAGCAAAAATTTAAATAGGAAATAAATACGTACGTTTGTAACGATATTTGTGCGACTAAAACGAAGCATCAAACGAGGTTTCTGGGAGTTGCTAAAAATACAGAAAAAGTAGTCTAACAAGTCTAGGACAGGTATGTGAAATTTGTTTAGGGTTTAACAGCTAGTGGGATGCCCTAATTAATTGTGTAATAAACAGGTGTACAATCAATAGAATATATAATAAATAAAATTGCAATAATTCTGATTAGTCAAAACTAATCCTAAATTACTGAAATCTGGTCGAGGGAGTTTACACTAATGGAAGACTCTTTAGACTGACCCTGTCCAATTGCCACTGCGGGCTGGACGCATGGGTCTATTTTGTACAACTTTTCGTGAGGGGCACGCATTACAGTTAGTGACGCCAGCTGACGGTCGGTCGAATGAGCAATTGCTTGAGCTTGGCGAGCTCGCGTTGCCCTAGACTTTTTATTCCTAGCATGCGCCGGTGCGTAGTATAGAGAGTTCAAGTTTACAACTTCTCCTTTCTCACAATGGCACATAGAATCAGCACTGCGTGAGATTCAGTCGAAGACGGAACTTCTGTTGCTGTCCTGGCCACATGCGGCTATCTGCCTGCGGCTGCCGACCGGTGTCGCATAGTCCTCCTTATGCGGCCTTTGACGTGGCTGCATGGAACGTGTCTTAGCGCTCAAACTCCTGATATCGTAGTGTTTTCCTTGCCATAGCTCAAGTGCTGAGCAATTTCCTTGTCATAAGAGGCTGCCACATGAGTAGGGTCAGCTCGTGTGGATGCATGATGTGCATTTCCTTAAGCAGGAAGAGAGACAAGAGCTTATGTTCTGCAGTTGGGTAAGGCACAACGGCCTTTGCAATCCATGTCCTGCTGATCTTCTTAGGATTTGTCAGCCTCGGTGAAGCGCCGTCCTCAGAGAGCATTTCCTCAAAGGCTTGTTGGTCGAAACGTACAACGAGCATCCTCTGGGTCGAACCCAGCTTCGAAGTGTCGGACTGCGTCACGACCTTCTCATTAGAGGAGAAGAATGTCCCCAGCAGAGTCGCCACCTTGTTCATCATTAAAGTAAGTTTGGAAAACTTTTGTTTAACAACCAACAAAAAGTACAAAGAAATCCTAGATAGAAAATCTAAGTATAATATTTTTGATCTGGTGAATGTGACGATAGAGATCGAGTACTGCAACGACTCCTTTACTCCGTTGACGGTCCGACGAGGGAATGAGGATGCTATTTTCTCTCTCTTGAGCTTGTGTGCACGTACGTAGCTTGCCTGGAGGGGTATGGTCTCTGAAGAAGAAAAGTCACCCCTTTGGAACGTCCAAATTTCTCCTATTTATAGCCATCATGCTGATGGGCTATAGGTGCCGCATATGCTTCTGTTTGGTGGTCGCAGGGGACTCCTTCAACAGAATACGGTTGCAACTATAGCCGCATACTATGGACAGTCTGCCATGCGGCTTCGGTTGGAATATGTTGTTTGTAAGATCTCGGGGTTGTTTTCAACTCTCCCGTATGCGTGACTCGGTCAGCTGGACACGTAATCAACATTAACTATGTGAAAATCTTTTCGGTTGCAAACTGAAAACCGCATAACATTTTGGCCGCATAGCGTCTTGGTCACATATGTGCTCTCCTTTGGCCTTAGTCTTATGGACACTTTGGCCGCATGACGTTGTGGCCGCATGACGTTGTGGCCGCATGCAAACTCTCATCTAACCTTGGTCGAATGGACACTTTGGCCGCATGATGACTTGACCGCATAGGGCCGTAGCCGCATATGAGGGAACACGTGGCATGACACGTCTGACGAAGTCATTAATGCACTGATGTGACTTTTTTTTTTATAAGCCGTCACTTCTCTCACAATTCTCGAAGCGCTCTGGGTGATGAGTGGTGTGTCAGAACTTCTGACAGGCATTGAATGTCATGTCAGGGGATCTCATGCGGCCTTTACTTCGTGGTTGTTCAGGCCACATTAATTCTACTATGCAGCTTCCTCTTTGGCTTAATTTCTTCTGAGTCAAACTTGGGACGCATGTTTGTTGGACGCATGGATCTGGATTTTTCATGCTTCTACAAGATGCTTATCCCAAATTTCATGTGGATGGCCAATAGATACCTCACCTGAAATAGATGACTGCAGGCAGCATCAACGGCCGTAGAAGACCAAGACTTCCCTAAGTGTTATCTCGAGATAGCACTTGATAGCCAGGGAGGTTAAACAATCCCAGCAGGGAAACAACATAACTAATGGAAGCACTTAAATGGATGACCTGTAATTGGAAGGAGAAGAAAAAAATGAAGCAGAAAACATATTTTAGTTAAAATTTTCCAGGTAGGATTTAAACATATAACCAAATACAACTAGCATTAACAGGGATCAAGCTAATAAATTGGATAATAATGTAGTCCAATTGGCCAGAGAAGCAGATTTCACGAAGCAGAATCCAATTTAGATTCTGATGACACGCAAGGAAAATTAGGAAGTTGGAGCGAGGCATTTTCATTCACATGAGACCATGTTATACAAGGGAACAGACAGACAACAAAAATACATGATAAATGCAAAGAGAACAATTTAGCATGAAAAACATTACAAATATATTTGAGTAATTGTGCTCTTTGTCATCAAAAGCTAGTTTGACAAGGAGTTCCTGCAACTACTATTTTTCAAGGCACCTTCTTTAGTTACTGCTTGATTTCTGAGACTGCTACTGTTCAGCTGATGGATGATTATAAGTTACTGTAATCAACACAATTATAACTTATAAAGTGCCAAGCAGACAATTTTACCTCCTCGAGTCATAGTCTTGAAAATATATCTGCTAAATAAATCTTCTTCAGCACATATATCAATGGGGGGCCATTCAGAGGACCACTAATCATAGTTAGCAACCGCTCCAGTACCAGTGTATTATTAATTATTATCATCTGAAAAAATGATATACTTGAATCTATAATAGAAGAATAGGAGAATTTGTGAAATACAGAGATATGTATACTTCATTCCTTTCTCCATGTATCAAATAGTAGTTATTTTGTGGGTCTGTCTCAACCTGTAGTGTTTCCAACTAGTTGTTAATCCATTTGTTAGGATGTACATTAGACTGAGGACTGCACCTGAGCTGATACAATATTATGAACCATATGAACTCTAAAATAAACAATAATTCATCCACTTGCCAACAAATATAGATCCATTACCATAACAATATTATGAACCATTAAGCAATATATTCACTTGCACCCATTAAGTAAATATTCACTATAAAATATAATGCTTTGAAATTCTTTCAAAATGGAATAAGTTTCCATTCCAGATATGCAAACTGCATAAAGCTTTACAGAAATATTAGAAGGTTGCAATGTATTACAAGCATTAGGTATTTCTAATTAAACTATAAGAAAAGTTCTCTGATGATAAGTGCTTGCTATATTGAGGAAAGTTGTATCTTTTAGAATGGATATGAAGATTCTTGACTGAAAATATAGCTTAGTGGCAGTGTTTTGACGTTTCAACTATCAAGGATGGAGAATCTTTCAAACTTGAAATAGAACAAAATACAAATTTATCCAAAACCATGAGAAAATAAATGAAGAGGCAAACTAAGAACGAATACAAATAGCTAAAGACATAACTCACAAGTAATACTTTCAATCTACCAATTGTCTCTATGTTGATCATGGAAGCTGAACCCCCCCAGAAATAAATTTGTCCTGAGCACCAATAATTGTTGCACAAAGAGAATATTATTTGTAACAAAACTCAGTAGCAAACATGTAGGACTACAAATTTGAAATCTCAAACCTCATGTGTCGACTCATCATTCTGTTCAATCCTCTACAATGCCAATAGTACCTGCTAAATCCACCCTCAAAATATCAATCATAGCAAATAAGACAACAAAACATATATTAACGATAAATCAAACAATTCACATATTCTGATTTATTAGAAACAAACACAGGACCGGACATGACATGAGATGTAAGGAAAGAAAAGAAACCCACTGCTACTCAACAAAGAACTGACAACTCTCTCTCTTTCCAACATATTAAGTTATTAACATAAAATGTTTTATATTTCTATCTATTAAAAAAATCCAGTATGAATCAAGTATATTTGTGTGATATGAACTAGAAAATATGCCCAACTGACCATCTGAAACATTCTAGTGACACATAGTATCAAAGAAAGAAGGGCAACCAACTGTATCCCATATCTCCAAGTTAATGGATTTGTTATCGATCGTAAATCATCCTGGTCCCAAATTCAACACCAATAGTCAAATCATGCACCGGCTGGAATCGTTTGTTGGTGAAGGCATGATTTTACCACACCTGCAGAGCCACAGAAACACCCAAAATCAATAATCTACAGATGGTTAGCTCAATCTGACCATTTTCACGGGTTTTCAAATACCTGCCAATATGAGTACATCACCTCCAATGATGTATTTGTCCAAACATAGTTTTATGTCAGAGTACATGTAGACTTAGATGGCATACTATGTACTCAAGCAGTTTTAAGGATTAGGCCTCTCTTGGCCAAGATCATATACAGGATTTCCATATATGCAAAAAACCAGGACAACCTCTGAAACTACTAGAGGATTAGAGATTTTCATGAAGCTCTCTTATTACAAACAGATTAAAGAAATACACACAACTATAGAGATGAGTATACAAACAAAAATGCAAACGGTCGGATGAGCCATTTGAAAAAAAAAAGATCCCACTCTTTCATGAAGGAATAACTAATTTCAAACAAGTGGTAGATCATATTCGCGTGTTAACTATAGACTATTTATTTTTTGGCTTGTTATTTATAAACTCTATAGGGTGTGGACTACTTTTTGTTAATTTACTATCTTATTTCTACCTTTACATACTTGTTTCTAATAAAAAAAATTGGAAACAAATTTACTATCTTATTAAGTATTAGACTAAGTTATTGTATATATTTGTATATCTATATAGTATATATGATATTATTATATCATAGCTAACTAGTATGACTTTAAAACCTTGTTTAGCCAAGATATTGATCCTAGAACTTATTGACTAATAGTTAAGTTATTTGAGATAGTAGTTTGGTCCCTCTGTGTGTACATCATACCGCGGAGCAACTCGTAGAGTCGGGCTCCATCAAGGGGCGAGGAACCAGTAGTCGGGACGGTGGGAATACCACCCTGAGTTGGAAGTGCGGGTGATGGGGGAGGGGCCTGATCATCTCTCTGTCTCCTGGGTGAGCAGATGATGCTCCAACGGAAGCCGCAATGCTGGGGGTGCGGCCTCGTGTCTCCTTCCTTCCTTTTGCCACTCTCTGAAATGGAGAAAGGGAACATAAGAGTCCGTAGGAGATGCGGAAATTAGAAATGCAATAAAGGACAAAAATAGTAAGGTACTAATGCCCCCACAATTGCTCCTAAGCTATGATGAGTTCCTAGACCTGCATGGGCGACCACTAAAACACATGTCATACCCCGCACCCGAATAATCGGGTACGGGCCGGGCACGTCCAGCCTAAGTTGTCGTTGACAGCGGTAATCAGTTGTCTATACCTCAATTTTCTTCAATTATTCATCACAGCTTTTTTTAGTCACATTTTTTCCAGCAAACAATCACCACAATCAATATTTCTTTTTATTACAATATTCTACAAGTATGTGTGGGAACAAACCCGATGAATGTAAAGACGACAGTCATCACAACACGATACAATCACAATACAAAACAATCTAATGATATGAAACTAAGCAACACTCTAAGACTCCAAAGGAGTGTCCGCCATGTCCAGGGTAGTCTCCAGACTAGCATCACCTATGGTCTCATCTTCGGGACCATAGAAAGTGGGATACTCTATCTCATCATCACCTGCCACGGTTATCTAGTCAGGAAAGGAGCAAAGTAACATACATATCTCACAGTGCTATATAATACAATACAAGAAAATAATATAATACAATATAGATGAAAACGACAAGTAAACACGAAAAGCAAGGATAACTGTCTACATGCTCCGGCTACGTGTGGAGTGTGTACATGGAGCACTATCAAGCATGCAGGGGCTAATCAGGGATCAAGTATATCACGAATGATATACTATCAGTCACGCACGCACGTAAATGGACATCGGACACGTCTAGTGATGGCGCTATCATTCACATATTTGTCCAAGTCTAGGTAAACCACATGCTCTTCTAGTGTTTCCCCCTCCCGACACGACAAGACACGTGAAAATGTGCAAAAAATAATAAACATGCATGAACTATTGCATAGAAAAGTAAGATAGCATTTACTTGCCCTGGTCCTTGGAAGGGATAATGATGTGGAATATGTCCTCCTAGAATTCAATATGTAATTGTTAGTTTCCAATCTATGCCCATAATTTATCTAGTTAATTAAGTCACTTTATTATTACGCTAATTAATTTTCCTTAATCAAAGTTCTAATTTAACCTAGTCAATAATTAGCCCAATCTTCTAACTTCATGTTACTTCTTAATTACTTATTAACTGAATGTTAACCCCACATTTGGTCTAGGCTGATCCACTGGCTTGAGTATAATCCAGATTCTAGTCGGTGGACTCAATGTGGCTAAGTTCATTCCTCCTGGCTATAGGGCTATTGACTACAGTATATTAACCTTAACCTGGTCTCAGTCCCAACTGAGCTCAGACCATTGTTCTTTGCTGAGCCACTAACTTACCTACAGTTTTTCATTTGAAATCAAATTACTAATTGCCATTTTTTCCCGCCCTCACTCTTACAACTGATAATGAACACAGTACTGTAATCAAACGAGACCTTGCTCTGTATAAGAGGACGGACTCAGCTCTCTGTGTCACACCAAAGAGGTAATCTCAGATGTGTCTGTGTCGACCTATACCCGTTTCTCCTCTACTGAACCAAGATCAACAGAGAAAGCTTGAGCAATCATACCTGCAGCAGATGGTACAACCAAGGTCCGACGATGCGTCTCGCGCCCCGTGCACAATATAAGAGGACGGACTCGGCTCTCTGTGTCACACCAAAGAGGTAATCTCAGATGTGTCTGTGTCGACCTATACCCGTTTCTCCTCTACTGAACCAAGATCAACGGAGAAAGCTTGAGCAATCATACCTGCAGCAGATGGTACAACCAAGGTCCGATGATGCATCTGGCGCCCCGTACACAAACCAAATCAGCTTACTAACACAACCTAAGCCAAAGGCCTGCCTCTATCAAGCATCGTGCTCGTCTTCTAATCCATTAGTCTTGATAGTTTGCTACTAACCACCTCTGTAAATTGTCTCCTGAGTATCACAATATTCAATCGAAAAGAGAAGAATAAACTTAATCTCACTGACCAAGAATCAAGTACAAGGGAATGTAATCACTAAAAATGGTAGGAGTCCACTGAGGTAATTTCAAACCTTGTTGTCACCAATCGAGAACTCCAACCGGTTGTATATATATATAATATTGAACTCCAACCGGTTGTATATATATATAATTTCAAACCTTGTTGTCACCATTTCAAACCTATAAGAGTTATTGTCTTGATAGGTAAGGGTATTAATGGTTGGTTTGGATGAGCTAATGGGCCTTTAGCTTGGCTGAATGAATTGTCATGTACTTAATTCCTTTTTAATGCTTTTAATTAAGAGTTACTCTAGTTTGGATCTCGAAAAATAAGTCACTACTATGAGGTAATTATATCAAAATTGCTTGGAAAAATATATTTATCAGAAATGGGGAAATGAGGAGTTTACAAATCTCTCCACCCTAAAAAAATTTATTCTCAAAATTTCAAGATAAAAGCAGAGTAAAGACAGTACATCAGTCCTGAAAAAGATAAGAGTATTTCCCCCTCATCCTCATTCTTCCTTGTGAGCTTAGTCATAGATTCTGCAATTTTTGCAAAGTCCTTAACAAATTTTCGGTAGTAGCCTGCCAATCCCAAGAAACTTCTTACTTATGCTAATGAACTCGGAGTAGTCCATGACTCAACAGCTAAAATCTTCTTCGGGTCTACTGCTATGCCGTCTCCCATTACCACATGCCCCAAACACTCTACTCTATCTAGGAAAAACTCACACTTAGAGATTTTTTCGTACAGTTTATCTTTCCTTAAGATTTCCAAAATTATCCTCAAGTGTTCTTCATGCTCTTCCGGGGTCTTCGAGTAGATTAAGATATCATCAATGAAAACTACTACGAACTTGTCTAAATACTGATGGAAGACCTTGTTCATGAGATTCATGAAGACTGCGGGGGCGTTGGTAAGTCCGAAGGACATTACTAGAAATTCGTACTGCCCATAGCGGGTGTTGAAGGTTGTCTTCGGAATGTTCTGCTCCCTGGCCTTTACTTGGTGATAGCCCGACCTCAAGTTTATCTTGGAGAATACTTTTGCTCTACTCAATTGATCAAAAAGCTCGTTAGTGCGGGGTAGGGGATACTTATTCTTGATAGTAATATTATTCAAGGCCCGATAATCAGTATACATCCTGACTGTCCCGCCTTTCTTGGGCACAAAGAGGACTGGCGCCCCCAAGGCGAGGCACTAGATCTGATGAAGCCTTTCTCTACAAGTTCATTAATCTGTTCCATCTCTTTTGCTTCCTTAGGATTGATCCTATAGCAATTCTGCAAGATGGGGGTGGCTCCCAGAATTAAGTCAATGGAAAACTCTATGTCTCGACCGGGTGGAAGTCCGGATAATTCGTCTGGAAAGACGTCCATGGATTCTGAAATGATGGGATGAGGGGGTTTCTTCTCTTCAATCATTACATTGCAGTTGATCTCCTCAAGTCTTCCTTTCTCTGCTTTGGGAAGCTTGAACTCTGGCTCTCCATGCGGGCTGAATATTATACTTCCTTGATGGCAATCTATTACTGCAAAATGTTCGCTCAACCAATCCATCCCGAGGACTATATCGAATCCCAAAAATGGCATTATGTGGAGCTGTATCTTGAACTCTCTAGGAGCTGTGTCTTGAACTCTCTACTGGCTATGGTTATTGGGTACTCACAAGCATCTCTATCGGGGACTATTCCTCCACCGGTCATGATTCTGCAGGCCTTCTTCGTGAATCCAGTGTCTAAGTTGTCTCTAAGCATGAATTCTAAAGATACAAAACTGGAGGATGCACCAGAATCTAATAATGCAATAGTAAGATGTGAGTAAAGTAAGATGGAACCTGTGATGACATCTGTGGTCACCTCTGGCTCCTCCATAGTCATGGCAAAGGCTCTCCCCTGAGGTGTTGTACCCTTCTGTTGTTGGTGTTGTACAAACTTCTGTTATTGTGTGGGAAGAGGTGGTCTTCGCGACTGAAATCCTGACTGTCAGTAAGGCCTCCGGCGGGACGAAGAAGTGCTATAAGACAGTCTATAGCTTGATGCTCAGCTCATCCAAAAATCAAGAAATGTCCAAGGCGTTTCCTGCAAACTTGACAAGTGTGCCCCTTCTTCTGGCAGTATCCACAAGAAAGAACTGGCTGCTTCTGCATTTGCTGCTGAACTGGTGGCACTCTAGCGGGAGGAGGCTGAGGTGGAAAAGGCTTGGCCTAAGTGTTCGGGCACTTTGCAGGGCCTGCGTGTCCACTAGTGCCTCCAAAAGTCTTCCAGTCTCTCTTCAGGTGAAGGTTGGCTTTAATCTTCTGAGCCACGAAGAGCATCTTCGAATATGTATCCGCGCCATTAGCGACAATGAGAACACGAGAATCATCAGTCAGTTCTTGGCAGAACCTCTTGGCTCGGTCCTCCGGTGTACGAACCATGCACTCGACGAATTGACTTAAGCGGCCGAACTCAGCTGCATACTCGTCTACTGAACGGTTCCCTAGCTTCAAATTTTGGAATTGCTTCTCCAGAATATCCCGGGCAACAGTAAGGAAGAACTTCCTTTTGAACAACTGTGTGAACCTCTCCCAAGTCATGGTACTCGTAGCTTAGGTTCACTCCTGAACCAAGTCCGGGCTATGTCGCAGAGCTGTAGTCTTGCGGCTTCCACCTTCAGTTCTTCTGGAAGCCTAGCGATGCAAAGGAGTGCTCTTTGTCCTCTAGCCACTCATCCACATAGATGATCCCCTCTATTCCCCTGAACTTTCTGGGACTGTCTCTTAAAATCCAGAATGGAGCCGCCCTTGGGCTGAACAGGCCGTTGCGGCGGTGGCTGGGAAGTTACCTTGTCTATGGCGTCCATGGCAATGAGTTAGGCGCTATCTATGCCCTCCCTCAAGATATTAGTCTAGTCCCTCTGTGTCTCCATCATACCGCGGAGCAACTCGTAGAGCCGGACTCCATCAAGGGGCGAGAAACCCATAGTCGGGACGGTGGGAATGCCACCCTGAGTTAGAAGTATGGGTGATGGGGGGGAGGGGGACCGATGATGATCCAACAGAAGCCGCAATGCTGAGGGTGCGGCCTCGTGTCTCCTTCCTTCCTTTTTCCATTCTTTGGAATGGAGAAAGGGAACATAAGAGTCCGTAGGAGATGCAAAAATTAGAAATACAATAAAGGACAAAAATAGTAAGGTACTAATGCCCCCCAATCGCTCCTAAGTTGTGATGAGTTCCTAGACCTGCATGGGCCACCACTAAAAATATGTCACTCTCCGCTCCCGAATAATCGGATACGGGCCGGGCATGTCCAGTCTACGCTGTCGTTGACAGCGGTAATCAGCTGTCTACACCTCAATTTCTTTCAATTATTCATCACAGCTTTTCTAGTCACCTTTTTTCCAAAAAACAATCACCACAATCACTATTGCTTTTAGTTACAGTCTTCTACAAGTATGTGCGGGAATAAACCCGATGAATGTAAAGATGACAGTCATCATAACATGATACAATCACAATACAAAGCAATCTAATGATATGAAACTAAGCAACACTCTAAGACTCCAAAGGAGTGTCCGCCATGTCCGGGGTAGTCTTTAGACTAGCATCACCTATGGTCTCATATTGGGGACCATAGAAAGTGGGATACTCTATCTCATCATCACCTGTCACAGTTATCCAGTCAGGAAAGGAGCAAAGTAACATACATATCTCACAGTACTATACGATATAATGGAAGAAAATAATATAATACAATATAGATGAAAATGACAAGTAAATACGAAAAGCAAGGATAACTATCTAAATGCTCTGGCTACGTGTGGAGTGTGTACATGGAACACTATCAAGCATGTAGGGGCTAATCAGGAATAATATACTATCAGTCACGCACTCACGTAAATGGACATCAGGCACATCTAGTGACGGTGCTATCATTCACATATTTGTCCAAGGCTAGGTTAAACCACATGCTCTTCTAGTGTTTTCCCCTTCCGACACAACAAGACACATGAAAATGTGCAAAAGAATAATAAACATGCATGAACTATTGCATAGAAAAGTATGATAGCACGTACTTGCCTTGGTCCTTTGAAGGGATGATGATGTGGAATATGTCGTCCTAGAATTCAATATGTAATTATTAGTTTCCAATCTAAGCCCCTAATTTATCTAGTCAATTAAGTCACTTAATTATTACGCTATTTAATTTTCCTTAATAAAATTTCTAATTTAACCTAGTCAATAATTACCCCAATCTTCTAGCTTCATGTTAATTCTCAATTACTTATTAACTGAATATTAACCCCACATTTGGTCTAGCCTGATCCACTGGCTTGAGTATAATTCAGATTCTGTCGGTGGACTCAATGTGGCTAAGTTTATTCCTCCTGACTATAGGGCTATTGACTATAGTATATTAACCCTAACCCGGTCTCAGTCCCAACTGAGCTCAGACCATTGTTCTTTGTTGAGCCACTAACTTACTACAGTTTTTTATTTGAAATCAAATTACTAATTGCCATTTTTTTCTCGCCCCACTCTTAATAATGATTAAACACCAACACAGTACTGTTATCAAACGAGACCATGCTCTATATTAGAGGACGGACTCAGAAAAATAAGTCACTACTATGAGGTAATTATACCAAAATTGCTTGGAAAAATCTATTTATTAGAAATGGGGAAATGAGGAGTTTACAGTACTAATGAGATATCATAGTGTTATAGTAGGTAGGAGGTATTTATGTATGTACATTGATAAAAGATACATGTAAATAACCTAGGGTGATTGTTAGGTGTAAGATATGAGTTTGCACCAGATGCCAAGATATGTGGAGTACCTTAGTGTTAAGATCCAGAGTACCTCAAATATTTAGAAGGTTTAGGGTACAAACATTCTAGTATATAGTGTACTAAGTACAGATGAGAGACATGGGTAGCCTGGTATGAGAGTATCATCTAAGTGCCACATATAGGAGCTAGTGTCTTATGTAGATGGTGTTAAGGCTGGGGTAGGCACCCTATAGAGAGTATTCTAGATTGGTAAGGGCATACTAATAGGGTACATAAGCGTGAGTGTTTACAAGTGTTCATTTGCAAGAAGAATGGTTAAGTAGTATATAGGTGGCTGCAAGAAATTGACAGATAGAAGACTGTATGTGTGTTAGAGGGTGAGCTAGAATAAGAATCGACATACTAGTATATGCGTTCATGTGTCTCACAAGGACGTAGAAAATCTGAGTGTTGGTAGAGTACTCTTCTAGTACCAGAATATAGTATCCTAGAAGTGTTAGTATAGTATCCTGGGTAGTGTATGCCAGTGTATCCATGGCCTAGAACCATAGTATATCATTAATATTAGAAGTGGTATCCCTTGATATTAAATATTATGGCTAGATTGATGCTTAGTGAATAATTAGTCTAAATATTAGATATAGGTAAAGGTCCAGATAGGCCACCTGTGGCACATCAAATTTTCCTGCACCTGTAGAGGAAGACACCCTAGCAGGGCAGGATTTTTGCGATGATGGTTGAGAAACCGATGCTAAAGGTGTCGAGTTAGCAGGTTCTGTTCTATTCTTGACCTTCCTTTCCTTTTCATCTATTGATCTGCTTGATTCCCTAGTATCTTATAGCTTACATTAGTAAACCCTTGATATAGAGACTACAATAACATGACAGATAGAGACCATAACCGTGCTTTTAGAAATGTATAGTGTGGCTATCATAATTGTATATTGGTATAATTTTTAGATGAAATTTTGCTAGACCATGACTAGATGGAGGCTTGACTACAGTGAGATTTATGAGTATGTTATGACCGTAGAAGAAAGGTGACAAGATTATCTTCTGGACCATGAGTTATCCTTTCAGTTCGTGTATACTTCCATCCTTAAATTTCAAGGATAAAAATTTTCTAAGGGGGGTAGGATTGTAACTACCACTTTCCACTATAGGAATATTTTAGTAAATTTGTATGTTGTTAAATTTTTTTATATTTTTTTATATTAGTGATTACCTAGAATTATATTAGTATTAGTTAGTATCTAAACAATTAGAATTTGTAAATGTTAGTTAGTGCTAATTATTGTTAGTTATGACTTTAGTAGTTATAATTAATTAAGTTTAGTTGTCATGAAGAGAATTTTCCTCTTAGTTGTAGAGATTCCTTCCTTTAGTTAATTAGATTCTATTCATGACAAATGGAGAGGGGAAAACTTGATATTTTGGCATGACCAAACCTTACTATAGGAGATAAGTTCAATTTAGGGCTCATCCATTTATTTTATTTTACTCATTAGCCTCATTTTTCCTAAAGCTTCTTTTTTCCCAAGTAAACCCAATTTTCTACCAATTTTACTCAATCCACTTACAATTCCACCCATTCTCACCATCATGAAGGCTTAGAGCATTAGAGAGCACAAGGAGATCCATAGGAGATGAGCTTGCTAGGTGATCGTGTTCGACTTATCCCTTCCGTGTCCATATTTGGAATTCTCCAAAGAGGCTACCAAAATACTAGGTAGTTCTCTCAATTTTATCAAATTTATGGTTAGGAACACCACTTGGTCATGTAGGAACCTTTTCATGGTTAGATTTGACTTTTCAATGGTAGATCTCAGTACTAGGAGCCCTCAATTTGGTAGATCTAAGTTGGTGTCATGATTTTGGGGCTTAATTTGGAGAAAACTCCAATTGTGTCCATTGAGTGTGTGTATTGTGTCTAATGAGGACTATTAATGTTTATTTAATGATGTGAAGGTGTTCTTGTATCCAAAATTGGATACGTAGAGTCTGTATCATGACACGTCATGATACGTATAGGTGGAATTGGTAAATTGGGTGTATACATGTGTTCTTTTGTCCAAAACAACCAAAATTTGTTATAATATTTAGCCTCATTTTTAGCAGTCATAGCAACTTAGAAATGCCATAACTCCTAAATCAGGACTCCGAATAATCTTCCATTTTTTTACACGAACCGTATCGAAGTTTGATTTCCAAATATATAAATTAATAGGCTAAATTTTTTCTGAAACTTTTTGTAAAACTGTTTGAGTGTTAGGTATCCGAAAGACGAATGCGTTTCGATATTTTCTCGATTTTGGGTGCTTTCAGACACGAAAATGCTATCCGTTTAAAGTTTCAGAAAGCTAATACGAAGGAATACAACATACTTTAACCTTAGAATTTATTGAATAGTTTTAATAGGTGCAGTATTGATTACAAGTAGAGAACTAACTATACGACATAGGCATTTTGTGTATCCTATGAGCTTAGTAGTATGAATATCAAGTGAGTGTAGGTATCATAGGTTGCCAAGCATATGTATGATATATATATATATATATATATATATATATATATATAAAAGTGTTAGGTAATATGTGTTAGTTAGTGTGCGTGTTAGTGTTGATACAAGTGGTTATCAAGTGAACCAAGTATAGGTAAGTTATGTGTCAAGGTATTAGAGTTTGGGGAAGGTACTAGTGTGATACTTGGGTACCATGAGGATATTTGTATCATGACATTCAAGTATCATGAGTGAGGATAAGTGAGTATTGGGGCTTGAGTAAGGTATCCTATTTGGTATCAAGTATTAGTATTAGAGTTAGTTGTGTAAGTATCTAGAAGGATAAGGTATTGGTCAATATACTAAGATATTAGGTATTAGAACTAAATAACGGATAATATTAAGATGTCAAGTGCCAAGAGTAGGGTGAATATCTTGGATATAAGATAAGTGTAGGTTATGGTCATGAGTTATTATCTTGGGGGTTGGTATCATATGATACCTAATGTGGTACCATGGTACCATATACAAACAAGTAGGATATGTGTGGGGTAAATTAGAGTGTGGTATCCTAGGATGTATCAAGGTATTTAGAATACCAAGAAACTAAAATATTAGAACTAGTATAAGGTAATACTAGGATAATAAAGTAAGGTTATGATATTAGGTATTGAATTAAGATACCATGGTAATGGTAGTGTCTAGCTTGGATAATAGGCTAGGTACCAAGGTATGAGTTAAGGTATTGGGTATTGGTCAAGTTAATGATATTATCTAACGTATTGGTCTAGAAACTATGATACATGGTAATATATTAAGGTATTGGTTAAGGTAATGAGGTAATACTAAGGTATTGGCTAGGTATTAAGTGTTAGACTAAGTTATTGTATATATTAGTATATCTATATAGTCTATATGATATTATTATATCATAGCTAACTAGTATTACTTTAAAACCTTGTTTAGCCAATGTATTGACCCTAGAACTAAGGTATTTACTAATAGTTAAGGTATTTGAGATACGGGCTAAGATATTAGGTAAATGTGTGATACATATTAAGATTCCGTGATGTAGGGTAAGGTAAATAACTATAGGCTAAGGTATTATTAGAAATTATAGGTAGAAGTATATATTAGGGTAATATATGCTAGTAACTTATTAGTATAGCCTAGAAACCTAGTATTGGCCTAGTATTAACTAGTTTTGACTAGTTTGACCTAGTTAGCACCTAAAAATCAAATAGTGACTTGTTAAGACCTAGTATAACTTTATAAACCTTGTAAATAGGTAAAATTAACCTAGAAACTAGAAAATGATCTAGTTTGACTGTGTTGACCTAGATTTGACCTTTTTGACTATTGTGACCTAGTTTTGACCTAGAAATCTAGTTTTGAGTTAATTAAATTTATTGTTGACTTTAAAATACTATTTGACCATGATACATCATATATAGGCCACTTGGACTCTAGTTCAGATACTATTTGATATTAATTGCTCAGAACCTCAGGCGAGTACATTCTCTGATAGTTTTTGTTTATGATATCTTTTATATTTCTTATATTTAGTGTAGATACTTGACACATGGTTACATGGATTGGTATTTTCTGGATTCCGTCATGAGATGTTATTCCTGGTAGTTCCTGGCGTATCCTATACGTGCCATCTTCCTCTTGTATTTGTATGAACATTGATTCCTGGAGAGACTAGCTACGTTCTCACAGAATCTCGTAATCGTAACGTGCCATTGTTGGATCCACTATACCAGTAGTGGGTTGGAGAGTGTTAGTTAGATATGTGATCATACCCACCTTGTACGAGTATTCTTGTACAAGTAACTTATTAGTATTAATCATACACTTCACATATGATTAGCCAGACCATGATTCCTATATAAGTTTCCAAGCCAATCACATGTCGAAGCTAGTACTCACTCACTTAGTTAGATGTATTTTCTGACTCCTGTATATGATGTTAATCTCTCTTGTAATATTTATATCATTTTTATATTCTGTATATTTTCTGCTCATGCTCTATTTATCTTGTATATTCTCTTTATTTACTGTTACATAATCTTTATCATTTATTTGGAACTGTTGTTAAAGGTATGCTTCGCTCCAATCCATAATATTTTTCAATGATTATTGTGCTTTACATTCCAGAATTTCAGAGTGATGCTATAGACAAGACTGCTCTTACACTTTGGACCTTGAGGTGACAATTGTAGAGATCTAGGCTAGTACTTTTATTCCATATTATGATTAGATTATTATTTGGTTTATCTTTCTTATTTATTCTGCTTTTAGATTATGGTGATTGAGTATATGATAGAACTAGTTATATTAGTAAGATTGATAGCTAGATATTAATCACCTAGATAGTGTTCTACCGCCGATGCTGCACGTAGGCTGGACGTACCCGCATACTTGTGCCCGATCATGCGGGTGCGGGTCGTGACTAGTGAGTTTCAAAATATTTGAAGCAACAGTCACAACAAAGTAGTTTAGAATTTTGAATTTGAGTCTTAATGCCCCAAAAAGCGGTAGAGTATTAGGGCCATGTTTTGGCTGAAAGGGGTCTGGGTTGTTTGGACCAGGCCAAGAGGATAGGTAGCCTGCGGGCTTGAGCAGTCAGAGAGAAATTGGGCCAGAGAAACGGGTTTAAATTCGGGTGCTACTTGGCTAAGCCAGTAAGGTTGGGCTTGGATTACGTCTATGGATTGGACTGGGACTAGAAGTCAGAATCTAATGAGAAGAAATTCAAATATTGATTTTGCTAGTTATAGACTAAATTGTTAGTTAAAGGAAGTAAGTTTTTAGGATTAAAGTAACAAAATTTAGGATTTAGAAGTAATTAGCAATTTTAGAAATAAATAGTTAAAGGAGTATTTGTAATTTTACAGCTAGCAAGGAGTGGACTTCATGACTTTGGAATCTTTAGGCAAGTACACTTTTCCTTTCTATTTACAATTTTGCATTTTCATATTGTATATGGTCTTATCCATTGATTATCATTGATTGAGTTATTGATTGAGTCGGGAGGGTGACACGAGTCATAGCATATGGTCTACCAATAGCTAGACGATGATTGACTGCTAGCATATTTTGTGCCTTAAGTCCAATTGTTATTAATTGACTGCTAGCACTATTAGTGCCTTACTCATATTGATTGACTGCTAGCACTATCCGTTCCTTACTCGTATTAGCCCCTACATGCTATGGTTTGTTTTAAATTGCATTTCACTCATTTTAGTTTAGGGCATAATTGATTAGGTGCATTGGCCACTTGTCTATTTTCCAAGTATCACCTATTATTTATTTATTGCATCATATTGTGAGTTATTTGGGTTGTGTGTTACTTTGTTCCTTCCTGACTGGATAACCGTGGCAGGTTAGGATGATGATGAGATATACCCTAGCTGCTATGATCCTACTGATGACATAGTGGCAGATGTTGTGCAGGACCCAAAGATTACTCCCGAGATTTAGGATCATCATTGTATAGTTTCACCTGTCGACTTTGTATGTGTTGTGATAGCTATTGTGTTGTGTAGTTGAGGATTCTAGTTGCCTTTATCATTTACCGGGTTTGTCCCCGGATATTTATTGTAAAATGACATGTAATAATGAAATAGTGGAAACTGTAGTGATTGATAGTATTAGGGATTCGTTAGTATTACTGTGATAAGAAAAAGATTGATAAATATAAATTGGTAAAAAGTAAGGTTTAGACAGCTTCCTATCGCTGTGTCCACATCATAGGTTGGACGTGTCCGACTCGTATCCAATTATTCGAGAGCGGTTCATGACATGTGTGCACACCAACTCAAGATGAATCCAACAAAGTCCTTTCTGGGAGTCTCCAGCGGCAAATTTCTTGGGTTCATCATAACTTCAAAGGGTATTTATCTAGACCCTGAGAAAACAAAGGCTATCCTTGGCATGCGTCCCCTGAAGAATCTTAAGGAACTTCGCGGGCATCAAGGGAGATTAGCATACCTTAGAAGATTTATATCTAATCTCTGGACGATGCCAACCATTCACTCAGTTGATGAAGAAAGGAGTCTCTTTCACGTGGACTAAAAAATGCCAGCATGCATTTGATGACATCATGAGATACCTCACAAATCTTGCGGTATTGGTGTCTACAATTGTGGGAAAACCATTTTTGGTCTACGTTCGTGCAATAGATCATTTCTTTGGTGCACTACTAGCTCAGAAGAATGATGCAGGTCATGAACAAGTTATATATTATCTAAACATAATGATGGTTGGTGCAAAACATAGGTATAATCCTGTAGTGAAGGAGTGTTTGGCTCATATATTCGCTATTAAGAAGATGCGACACTACGTGATAGGACAAACAATCTACGTCATCTATCATGTCAATCCGCTTAGAGTGCTTATGACTAAACTAGGATTATTAAACTCTCGTCTAGCTACACGTACGATGTTGCTTACCCCGTATAACATGGTTTTTATACCTCATAAAGCAGTCAAAGGACAAGAATTGACTGATTTTTTGGCGGAACATCCGATACCAGAAAAATTAAAACTTTACGACGACATTTCAGATGAAGTAAATACAACGTCAGAAAAATCAATTTGGCGAATGTTCTTCGACGGTGCTTTAAGAACAGGACTCAAAGACAACATTGTAGCAGGAGTGGGGGTAGTATTTATCTCTTCCGATAACCTAGTTATCTATCGTGCTTATTCCCTTATAGAACCGTGTTCAAACAATATGGCAGAATATAATGCTTTAATCGTCAGACTTGAACTAACTAAGAAGCTGGGGGTAGATTATCTTGAAGCTTTTGGTGATTCTAAGTTGATAGTCAGCCAAGTTCGAAGAAAGTATGAGTTTCACCACAAAGACCTCATTCTCTATTACAAGGTTACCATCGATATAGCCTCAACCTTCTCATAATTCTTCATCAAGCTTGTGTCTCGATTACAGAATATCGAAGCAGATTCTCTTATTGGGCTAACAACATCCCTAGCCATTCCAATTAAGACACAATAATCAGTCATAATGATTGGTCAAAAATTGTTGTCATGCCCCTAATACCGAAATACGGAGACGGACATGGCCAACCACCCCGTTCAAGGTATAAAATATCGTACGATGGTCACGTCTGTAGAAAGACAGGGGCACATGCTACAATCAAGTCTCCTAGGGTTTCAGAACAAATATGTCTCAATCATTCAAGCAAATAACAATAATATAGCTCATATAAGATAAAGCAATAAGGCGTCCCAAATGCTCCATCAAAATGTTCTAGAAGTCTAGTCATCAAAATGTCAAGATAGCAGAGTATCAATAGTTACATAACCAAAATCAGCTGCAGTCTGATTATATTACAGTCATGTAAAGGAACTGACGTCCATACATGCCAGCTAACAGGTGCTGGTAGATAAACACCCAAAAAGAGAGAGAATATACAACATAAGCAGTGACCAAGAAAACCACTCGTGTCCCTCAGTGACCATCCGTCTGGTGTACGCCATTGTCAGAAAAAAAAATGGATCCTCAGGTGCTGGCTCTAAACCTGGTCATGCAAAACCAGTGAGGTTATACTCCAAATAACAAGTATCACAAGGAAGCACAAATAAAGTAACAAAAACCCAAATCAAGCATATAATGCAAATACTAAGAATTATTGGCGCATGTCATATTATCGAGATAATATGGCACTCCTTCACCAAACAAAGACATGAAATGCCATATCACACGAGATAAGGTACGTCCCATGATTATGTTCAAGCTAAGGTTCTGTGTCGTAGTTCAGTCCATATTCCACCATAGCATAATAGGCAAACTCCCCAACCAAACAAGGACAGAAGTTGAACCACCACACCATGACAGTTCAGGTCCCTAAGCTGCTAGCAAAAAATACAATCACAAATAAGTCAAGTTATAAGCGGCCAAACAAAGTTACGGCTTGTTATATGGAGTCTAGGGCTATCCCAAAAATAATGCATAATAAGCATCCTCAGATCGTGCCATGTCGAGCAGGGCTAACCGAGCCAAGTATCATTCAGTCAGGCAAGCAGGATCGCACTAATCCTCCGTAGGGCCACCGCGCTAAAAGATCAGTAATAGTTCAAACCTTTCTATAGAAAAAAAATACTGGCTCAGTTTATATGTAAAATTCAGATATTGTACTCTACTACATGCGGATGATATACAATATCAGTATTGGCCAGCCTTGCACGCTTGGAAAATTATCAAGAGGCGGTCCATCATGCACGATCTCAGGATATAGTTCCATCCCTATGTTCTAACAGCTTTTAAGTTGCCTAATTAGTTTTATAGTTATATGTAATTCTATGTCGTGGTCACATGAACATTCCCCTTAATGATCTTGTACAGAGTATGGGCATGCTTGATACAAATTCGCATAAATATCAGGAGTCAAGTCTGGATCCACTTAATTGTGGATGCAATATTCAAGCAAGCAATAACTAGCCACGCTATGGTTCTGACCAATTATCATTTTCGTGCCAAAAACTTAGGAATATAATATCATACAATGAGCAGGATCTCATGTCACATATCATTATATATATTAGCCAATGTCCCATACTCAGTGTATAATTAAGCCGTCATAAACAAGCAAGAAGGAAAAGTGTATCAACACAGATACAATAACCGAGTCAGGACACCAAGCCTTGCATTTGTTCACCTGAATCATGTCTTGATCAAGTCAGGGAATATAATCAGTCAAGGATCATTCATTCTCATGAAATTATATAATTCAGGTCATAATAGGATTGGCGTACTAAGCCAATGTCATTGGAATCGTGCTAGTCAAGAAATATAATCAATCCTCCAAGATATTGGTCATGTTCATGGATATCTCATCAACTAATTTCTCAAGTTCTTGGATCATAATTCACTTATCATGGTCGGCTAGCAAGAGTAACTGATTAGGAATAGGCACCAAGTGCACAACAGGATCTCTATATGCACACACAATCAACAAGGATCTCTATCATAGGCGTACTTCAACAAAGCACGCTAACATAAGCATCCTAGCATACAAGGTCAAGAACACGCAGGCTAGAACCGACATATAAATCCAGGGTACTCATGCATGGCGTACTGTGTCAAAGCACACGGGCAAGTAAGGGGTGGCATACTCGAATGGAGTACACGAGCTAGGCAAGGGTTGACATACTACATAATAGCATGCAAGTAGGCATGTTGGCATACAAAATCCATGCAACAACAAGCAAAAGCGAGGCGCACAAAACAAATTATGACAACAACAAAAGATAAAACATGGGAATCAAGAGTGGCTCGACAGTCGAGGGCACGACAACCGAGGACTCAAGAACCGATGCATGCCAAAGTCAAGGATCGACTATCGGGGCGAGAAATGGACAAGAGTACGTCGAGGGCTACAAAGGAGATGGCGTACTTTTGTAATGGACGGATCAATGAGTTCTTAGCAAAAGTATGCCAATTGTACGCCGAGGCTGAGACCTTTAAAAATATGCCTAGGAAGTCTTACAAGAGTTCTTCTCCTTGGCGTACTTTTGTGAGGGATAGACAGTACTCACAGAGTTCGCACGAGACAAGGGTATGCGGATCATATTGAAAGTGCGCCCAAGATTGCAAACTCTTGTGTACACTCCTTTGTTACTGTTCTTCTTCTCCAACCCGACCTACCATTAATAAACTCTGAGCTTGAGCTCAGGACTTATGGCAGTGCTCCAAATCACAAGCAACCAAAGCCAAAATCAAGAAAATTTCCAGCATCTACAACATGAACCAAGAAGTTTTTGAATATATATATATATATATAGTTTTGGGGAATTAATCCCTAGGAAAAATACTCATTAAACCCATATAATAAAACATAGATCTACACCAACTCCATCTACAAAATCGAAAACACTAAGAACTAACACTGATCAGGAACATCATAGGTACACAAAGGACTAATTTAAACAATAAAACATAAAAATAAAACTATAGCAAGATCATATTTCTTCACATTTGCAAGGTATACTTGCCTATGAAGAATGAACAAGAGAAAGCAAAAGAAGTGAAACAATGATGAGAGAGAAGAAGACAAGGGTAGATATATAGGCTAGGGTTGGATTGTGAACCGTTGAATCCCACCAATCGATCAAAGTCACACATCTCAAACGCTAACCAAAACAAGGACATCAATGTATGAAGGACTCAAATTGACCGAGCACACGAGGATGCGCACAAAGTACGCCAAACTTGGTAATACACAAAAGTGTGCGAAACCAGAGGCACTTCAAGTACACCGGGAAAGGGGAGTGACATCTCTACCCACCTTAGAAAAAATTCGTCCTCGAAATTTCAGGCCCAAGATAATTAGAGATATCAGGGCAAGCACAACTAACTACAAGCAACTACACATGCAACCATACAAGCAAGCAATGCAACACATATATCATATCAACATCACTCAAGCAAAGTGATAAATGATTATGGAATCCAAAAAGGCATACAAACAAATATACCTTACGAGTCAAACATGTGCATATACCGAGACCGAATATCATCCTCGTGCTCCCACGTTGACTCCCCCAAAGAGTGATGCCCCCAAAAGACATGGACAAGATAATAGTTCGGTTCTTGAGCACCTTCACTCTTTGGTCCAGAATGGACACGAGTTGTTCCTCATAAGACAAGTCAGTACCAACGACTAACTCAAAATGGTCTTGGACATGGCTCGGTTCTGGGACATATCTACGCAACTGAGATATATAAAATATGCCATGTACCTCACAAAGTAAAGGTGGAAGGCCAAGGCGATAAGCAACATCCCCCCACCCACTTGAGAATGTCAAACGGTCCAACGTATTGCGGACTAAGCTTCCCGTGAACCTCGAATCTAATGACCCCACGGGTATAAAAAAAACTCTAGAGGCCTACGATGCTGATTTGCCCAGTAGCGATGTCGATCCTGTGCAACTTGCAGCCGCTCTCTAATTTGTTTGATGACTTACACAGTATGAGTAATCATTTCTGGGCCTAATATTTTTTGCTCACCAATGTCATCCCAAGCTAACGATGACTTACACCTTCTTCCATACAATGCATCAAAAGGTGCCATCTGGATACTGGCCTGATAACTGTTATTATACTAGAACTCTACTAGGTGCAGGTGATTCTTCCATGATCCACCAAAGTCTAGGGTACATGCTCGTAGCATATCTTCTTGAGTCTTGATAGTTCTCTCGGACTGCCTATTTTCTGGGGGTGGTATGCTTTACAAAACCTTAACATGGTACCCAGCCTCTCGTGTAAGCATCTCCAGAAATGAGAAGTGAACCTCGCATCTCGATCTGATACTATGCTTACTGGTATACCATGTTGCCTCATAATTTATCGCATGTACATATCTGCCAACTATTCCGTGGCCTATCCCAATTTGAATGGAAGGAAATATGCTACTTTCATAAGCCGGTCCACTATCACCCAAACTACATCTCCATCAGTAGGGGATCTAGGTAAGCCGTCACGAAGTCCATAGTAATATGCTCCAATATCTATTCCGGTATAGGAAGAGGGTAAAACAATCCTGCTGGCCTCGGTTGCTCTGCTTTCACTTGTTGACATATCAAGCATCGGGATACTAAATGTGCTATCTTTCTCTTCATCTTGTTCCATCAGAAGTTATGCTTAATGTTGATACATTTTTTTGCCACCCGGATGAATGGAATACTGAGAGCTGTGTGCTTTGGTCATGATCTCTTATCGTATATCTCCACTCGGCACACAAAGACAATTTTCAAATCTCAATATTCCATCGCTATGAATGGTCAACTCCTTCATGAGTTCAGAATCACATTCTGCTTATAACTTCTAGATCCGTGAATCTTCTGACTAAGCTACCCTGATTCTGTCGATCGACCAAGGTGTACTGTATCTGCAAACTGGCCAAAATTCCTTCGTCTTGTGGAAGCACTAACTTGATACCCATCTCCTAAAGATATTCTAAAATATTCTTTTGTGTAGTTAATACTAACGCTCCACCTCTTCTACTAAGAGCATCAGCTACCATATTTGCCTGACCGGAGTGATATTGGAGCTCCACATTGTAATCCTTCAATAATTCTAATAATCTCCTCTTCCTTATATTCAAGTCCTTCTTGGTGAACACGTACTTCAAACTTTTATGATCACCATACAAGTAATGCATCCACAACTTGAGAGAAAACACCACCGTTTCCAATTCTAAGTTGTGGATCAGATAATTCTTCTCATGATCTCGAAGCTGCCGCGATGGGTACGCTGTTACTCTTCCATGCTGCATCAGAACACATCTAAGACCCTTCCCTGATGTAACACAATATATAGTGAATCCTCCTGATCCCACTGGAAGTGTTAGGATCGGTGCTGAGATCAACCTCTTCTTCATATCTTCGGAAGCTGTCTGCCACTCTACTGAACATACAAACTTAACGTCTTTCCGTGTTAACCGGGTCATTGGCGCTAAAATTCTTGCAATATCCGACACGAATCTTCTGTAATACCCTACTAATACAATAAAACTGCGCACATCTGCCACTGTCTTCGGGACTGGCCAATTCTCTACCACCTCAACTTTCTTGGGATCCACTAATACCCCTGCTCTAGAAATAATATGTCCTAGGAATGAAATTCAGTCCAACCAAAACTCGCACTTACTAAGCTTCACATAACTGGTGTTTCCTCAAAATCTGTAACACTTTCCTGATATGCTCTTCATGTCCTTCTTCATTAAGGGAGTATACAAGGATGTTATCGATAAATACTACCATAAACTGATCCAAGTAGGGCATGAAGATACGGTTCATCAAGTCCATGAACACTACTGGTGCATTGGTCAATCCGAATGGCATCACTAAGAACTCGTAATGTTTATATCGTGACATGAATGTTGTCTTGGGTATATCTTGCTCCTGTACTCGTACTTGATAATATCCGGACTGAAGATCAATCTTAGAAAATACTCTTGCTTCACTTAACTGATCAAACAGGTCATCAATCCCAGACAAGGGATACTTGTTCTTTATTGTCCTGCGTTCAACTGCCTATAGTCAATGCACATTCGGGTCGATCCATCATTCTTTTTCACCAACACCATAGGTGCTCCCTATGGTGATCCACTGGTACGAATAAACTTCTTTGCCTTCAATTCCTTCACATATTGATATAACTCGTCAAGTTCTGATGGTGATATCTGATAAACTTTATGGGATATAGGTTATGTTCCTGGCATCAACTCTATGCAAAACTCTACTTCTCTAACTGGAGGTAATCCTGGAAGCTCGTTGGGAAAGATGTCCATAAACTCGTTGACTATCTTTGGTATCAATTTTTCTTTCGCTGCTACTACTATAACTCATTCTTCTTGTTCGCCTCCCGTAGATCTGAAGAGCGTAAACTCCTCCAAACAAGGGATACAAAATAATACTCTACTCCTATGGCAATCTATCATAGCATGACTGTCTCTCAGCCAGTCCATGCCAAAGATAACATCAACCCATAAGGAACTCGATCAACTTCATAGGTAATAGTGTTCACATACTACGAGTGGATATGCTAAGTATACTCTACTAACTCCTACGAGCCCATTACCAGTGAATATACTCAACCTCTCTGCTAATGCCTTGACTCCAATCCAATACACACAAATCGTGCAGATACAAATGAATACGATGCTCCTAAATCAAATAATGTTATTATAGAAAATAATGTGACATAAATATTACCTACCACTATGTCACCTGATGCTAAGGCTTCCTCCAATAACAAGGTGAATGCCTCCCTTGGCCTTGTTGAGCTCCTTACTGCTGCCTGCCCTGCTAATGCTGTTGTAGTCTCTGCTAACCCTGTTGTTGTTGCTAGTACTGATGTTGCCGATACATCTTAGCCTGAGTCGGTAACGGTCACTGAGCTAATGGCCTAACTGCCAATGCTGGCTCTCCGTGCTGCACTACCCTAGGTACTTGCAATGCAGGAAACTAGGGTACTGGTCCTCCAAACCTCTACATTAATGGATATGTAGAAACCCTATGATCTGGGCTACCACATCTCAGGCATAACCCATTTGTTGTCCTACAAATACTCCTGGCATGGCCTCCCTTGCAACAATACATATATCTTGTCGGTGTTATCTGGTATTGTTGCTGCTGTTGCTACCTCGGCTGCTGCTACCGAGTTGGTTCCGTCACTGTTGAGGGTACTGGGCTCTTGGGTGTCATGTCATGAATACGAACGCCAAGGGATGGTGCTGACGTTCGGGGTGCTCTTCCTCCTACACTACTCTGAGCATGAGACCTCTTATGGCCTCCTGTCCTTGATAACAACCTTTGAAAGGTAAGTTCATATCTTCTGGCCGCCACTAATATGACATCAAAAGTCTGGTAGTCGTGATCCTGTACCAACCGTAAAATCTCCAAATAAAGTCCCTTCTAGAACCTCATTGCCCTATCTGGTTCCATTGCTACCATTATCGATATAAATCTACTAAGTCAGCTAAATTTTGCTGCGTAGCCATCCATTGTTCTACCAGACTGCTTGAGGTTGATGAATCTCTGCTGCAACTCAAACTAGGCCATAACTCTAAAGTACTTCATCCTAAACCAGGTTCTAAAGTTGTCCCATTCAATATGTCGCCTAAGCCAACTTTTTCTGATGCCCACCAATCCTTGGCAAGATCATGAAGTTGAAACTGGACCTGGTCAATTTGTTCCTCAATCGAAACCTTAGTTGCTGCCAGAATGGTCTTAATGTCCCAGAGTTAATCATCTGCCGTGATGGAGTCATCTGTACTGTCAAAGTACCGGGGGTTAAGTCGGCTAAATCAAACTGACGCCCCCGAGTCTACCCTTCCACCTTTGTCTAGATTTGTATGCAATCCTTGATTCAACAAGACGTTCTGCTCTTACTACTGAAGTTGCTGATATTGTTGCACCACCATCTGGTGCTGTTAGCTAGCCAATATCCCTCTGATGATTTCCAATAAAGCTGGGGTATCAAGAGCTGCTGGTGCCGCTGGTACTACTGGAGGTGCTGGAACTTATGGTATCCTGAGTTACTTGCTCTACTACTGGTTCTACTCAAACCTCCCCCTGAGAAGGTTGTGTCCTTTGTTGTGGTCCAATCGAACCTTGCTCTGCTGACTGTCCTGCCACTCCTGCTCCTCCAAAAACCGAGGGAGGGGAAGCCCTAAGAAAAAGGACACAAGACTCATCAAGAACATGACAAGAAAGAACAATGAAGCAATCAGTTGGATGGTTCAAGCTGAGTATTGAGAAGAACGAATTCAGGATTTCAAGGAGGAACATGTTTGATTGAGACTCCTAAGATTATGACACCCCACAAGCCTAAAAAATAGGACCTGTATGGGCCACTACTAAAATCTTATCATGCCCCAATACCGAAATACAGAGACAAACGGTCATGATTATAGAAATACAAGGGGGTGAATACTACAATCAATTCTCCTAGGATCTCAGAACAACTATGTCCCAATCATTCAAGCAAATAGCAATAACATAGAACATATAAGATAAAGCAATAAGGTGTCACAAATGCTCTACAAAATATTCAGGAAGTCTAGCCATCAAAATGTCAAGCTAGCAGTGTAAAACCCCTAATTCTGAAAACCGTATTTCTCTATTATTAATTATTTAATGGAATTATAGTAATTATGAGCTAAATAGAGAAAATAGATTTTATTTAATTTTTATTCGAGATGTTTATGCACTTAGGGGGTTTATGGAGCTATTATAAAAATTTTCTACTTCTATGTAGGAACCCTTTGGACAGTATCTAGCTTAACCATATACACCAATATAATTTTTAGAATTTTCTATATATATATATATATAAATAATTAGAATAGAATTCCTATTGGATCTCTACCCGAAACCCAAACTCCTAAACATACTACCCGCTTGCACCCTAACCCGCGTAAAGTAAGAACTCAACAACAGCAGTAGCAAAACCCAACTTCTTTTTCTTTCCTTCTCCGTGCGTAAGTTTAAACCTCACGCGTAAAAACAACTCCGCACATAAAGTAGAACTCCACCGCTTAATTTCCTACACCACGCGTAAAATAAACACCATCACCTCATTCCACCGCCTTTTTACCTATTATTACTAAACTCTTCTCAACCGAAACCTAAACCAATGAAAGGAAGAAACAGCAGTGGCAGTAGTTTCTTAATCATTAAGTAACCCCACCGCCTCTTATCTCTATATATATTACAACTCTTCCAAACCCTAACTACAATTCTTCCTTCACAAACTCAAACACAATATTGAACGTACACTATACAGAACTTTTGCTCGGCAAGTATACCTTGCCATTGTACTATTATTTACATTCCAGCTGATACATGCATGTTTAATTCTGCTTATATAGATAATTTATTTATGTAGATTTGGGACCTATTTTATGAGACCACCCCAGTATTATGGAGCATCATTAGATTCATTGGCTGTGACACAGTTGTTACACGAGTTGTGAGTCTTATACAGATCATGGACTGCGTGATAGGTCTGGCCTCCTGTACGTATTGGCTGTGCATTAGGGATGACTGCTGATAGAAACTTTGTATGCTAGTAGACCTGGCAGTTATTTAGAGGTTTTATCGTGTCATGGATGTGGCATGCTTAGAGCATAGGGTGGGGAGAATAACAAGTAAGGCGTTTGGGCTCCTTTACACTTTTCCTAGTTCGCACGGATTCTCCGCTGGAGAAACGGGTGGTTGTGACCCTATATATTGCAGGCGGCCTCTGCAGTTCAAAGGATGGTATGCTTGTAGGCCCCTGATTCTCCGAGAGAATCATGGCAATCCTATTGTGGCCAGATAGCCCACGCGTTGGGAAAGTTGTTCTCAAATTGCATTCACTTAGACGGTTAGGCGACCCATTGGATGTTTATATTCCAGTACTTATTGGCATGTTATTATGTATCTTGTTACGTCCCTCTGAGGACCTGGTCCCTTTCCAGATATGGACGAGCAGGAGTATCCGCAGGAGTACGATCCTGGACCTGACGCTACGTACCTGACTGGGGAGGTCTTACCCTCAGAATAGCTGTGATTATTTCCACTGTTTAGAGATTTTGTTAGTACTTCAGTATAGTCATTTTGTAGTGGATTTGTTTTCGCCTGACTATCAGACTTGATACTCATCTTGGATATTCAGTTATTATTCAGCCCTTATTTCCTACTTATTATTTGTATTGTGGATGAGATATAGATGGTGTGTGACTTGTTGTGACAGTATATTACCACTGGTGGATTGGATATTCATGTACAGTGTACGTGTGTATATGGTTTCCATATATTGGAGTTCATATATATACGGCTGGGTGTGTTACGTATTCCTAGTCCTGCGTATTTTTGGGACTGGTGTAGAAGCATAAAAAATACGCTGGATGGCTATACGCGGCATATTGATGCAGAGCAGCGTAAACAGAGGCCTTCAGAGCCATCAAGCGTGCAACAGAGCTTTCTTCGCTAAAAACAACATGAAATATAAGATCAACGTAAGGTAGTACGTCCAAACCGCTTCAGCATAAACAGGGTGCTTCATCGACTCCCAGGCGTGAAACCCATCCTCTTGCAACGCAGCATTGAAGTGTACGAGAGACGCTTCGTATTCTCCGAAGTGAACCTGTCAAATCCTGCAATGAACTTGACGTCTGGACTTCTGAGAAAGGGATATTGCTCGACTACGCAGGGATACTGCACGACTACCCAGACGACGGCTATTATGATGGCACGGCACTGCGACCCAGGCTGTCATTTACCGCCATCTCCTTTGCGTAAACTACTTTTACGTGCACGAAGGGATACGCTGCCTTATTTTACACAGGCAGACATGAGCTGTTTATGCTCTGCAGTAGACAAACCGTCTGCTACATTAAAAGCTGCACTCCGTACGGGGCTCGAGGCACGTCTCTACGTCTAATGCACAGAGCGATGACAGTTGCTCGAGGCACGTCTCTACGTCCAATGCACAGAGCGGTGACAGTTTCTCAAGGCACGTCTCTGCGACTGATGCGCAGAAGGGCTGCAGACCTTCAAAAATACGCCTCCACATTTAATGCACAGGATGGTGGCAAATCTCTGTATTTAATGCAGGAGATTTGATTATATCTTCAAAATCCGTAATTCTGGCTAAGACGTCTACATCAGCACTATAGCACAGTGCACAGCGGCTTCTACGCCCATTCAACTCCTGTGCTCACTTGGCTTCTACACCCACTCGGCCTCTATGACCACTCGGCTTCTACGCCCACTCGGCTTCTACGCCTATTTTTGGCTCCTATGCCTACTTGGCTTCTACGCCATGGTGACAGATATTGGCTTCTACGCCCACCTCTTCTACACGAGAGATACCTACCTACGTGGCTTCTACGCCGTGATCTTCGTAGCGATTATACGCGTTTTGTCCCTTTGTTGGACCCGCGTCACACGCTCATTCAAAGGATCATCTATACGCAGGCATTGGTTATTTTAACCGTTGTATAAAAGGGTGCTGTACTTTCCACTCCTCGGTTTCTACACCGACGGAGTGGTCACTGTCACTAAAACTCTATAAATAGAGACCTCTATAAATAAGGAACAAGGTCGAAAAATTGGCCAAGAAAACCAATATCAGGTCCAAGGTCGAACTTCTAAGAAAGATCGAACCAGAGGTCAAGAGAGAGAGAGAGAATCCGAAGCTCAGGCAAAGAGTAGGGATCGACGACTTTGGCATCGTACATCCACCCTCTTTTGCAACCTTCGAAGCTGCTTCCTGTCTTCTATGGCACTTCTTCATCATCGTGTGGTCCAAGGGCTAAAGTGATCGACTGCAGATCAGACACCTATAGCAATATTTATCCAGATTAAATAAATTATACTCCCACATCCTTGTATAGGATCAAATTATACAAGTTTGTTTGTAAACCAAAGAAGGCAGGTTTTGTGTAAACCCCATCTTGAATACATCTTCATTCTTTCGTTTTCCACCACAAATAAGATGGCGACTCTGCTGGGGACATCTTTCTCTTCTGATGAGGAAGTAATTGCTCAACACGATGCAGTATCTGTAGGAACCATGAAGAAGACACTGGTCGTCCAATTCTACCAGTCTGCCTACGAAGATATACTTCGAACCGGGGGTAGCTCTCACCCTCTCTCCGTCCAAGACAACAGGAAGCTGCACAAGGTCTGGATGCCCAAGACATCCTCTACCATTCCTGTGGACTCTCCGATCTCTCCGACCAATGAGGTTGTAGCATTGCTCCCTCCGTGCCCTGCACGTAAAATTCGGTCTCCCGCTACGCGTGGTACAGACAAAACTTTGGGCAAAGCCTCAGCGCTAACCCAGAAGTATCCACTACGCTCTACGCGTAGAAACTAGTCTCCCGCTACGCGCGGTACAGACAAAACTTTGGGCAAAGCCTCAGCACTAATCCAGAAGTATCCACTGTGCTCTACGCGTAGAAACCAGTCTCCCGCTACGTGCGGTACAGACAAAACTTCTGATGATGCCTCAGCGCGAAATCGGAAGTACAAATCATGCTCCTTGCGCAAGACAACATCTGACCTCTACGAGGAACCAGATGAGCGCTGTGATCTCCGCAAAGGAAAGCAAGCGGCAGAGTACTCAACTTCTCGGCCTTTACGCCCGCGAGGGAGCAATCTGCCTACCCTCCGGATTATGCGAGAAGCCGATGGCCGACTGAGGACCTCTTCAGCTTTACGCCAGTCTGAGCAAATCTCCAAATTACGCCAGGCGAAGTCCCACGGCGTAAAGCAAGCTCAAGTTGCGAAAAGACACCCTCCCCGGGGATTATCCGCCACCTAGATGGCCAACTGTTGTACACAGGTGGCACAGGAAAAACCATGGTGCCCAATCTCCGCATGTCCACTGATGGGAATAGAAGAAACAAGTCGTCGTCTTCTTCTTCTACTCCTCCTAACTTGCGCAAATATCTAATCCAGAAGCATAAGGAAAGGGGACCTTCCAACATGTCTATTACGCCCCCTGGCGAGCAATGTTGTAATAGTCATAAGATTGTGATTGATTGCTGCTGTTCTAAAGCAAAACGGTCGGTTTTCGATCGGTTGAGCTACTCTCTGTCTTTCTAGGAAGAAGAGCCCGCACATGCATCCGTGAACATGGCTTCACATATACATGGAGGAAGCTTAGGCTCAAGACGTCCGTCCTCTAGAACTCCGAGCCGAAGGAGATCCAACATGCTCCTCAGAGACACTGAAGATGGGGTGTTCCAGAACACTCTTTCAAAGTCACAACAACTGACTTCGTACTCCTCTGATTCTGACGCTGGGAGTCACCATTCTCCCGAATCAAATACTGAGAGTATAGAGTCGACTTCTGCAGCAACCTATACACATCCTTCGACGATGCCTAGGAAAATAGGAGTTTATACCGTTGAAGATGAACGCGAGGAAGCTTCGCCATCAGGAAACGCGGAACAACGCATCACTATACTGGAGACATCTCTGAAACAAATATAATCCATAATGGAGAACATGCACCAGATGATGCTAACTCAGCACGCGACTGCCATATCCATATTACCTCTGAGAAGATATGTGCTTCCATCCTCGATGAAATTGCATCCAAGAAGTTTATCATGTTCATATTACCTCTGATATCGATTGTCATCTCAACTTAACACCCGTACTTAACTCTAAATATGCCAGTGGTGTTGAGTCCACAAAAACTGCCATGTCCATATTTACCTCTGAGCAGATGTATGCCTCTATCCCCGATAGAGTCACAACCCAGAGAGTTTGTCATGTTCATATTACCTCTGAACAAACCTTCCTAAATTCGGCTATCGATTATCATGTTCATATTACCTCTGATATCGATTGTCATCTCAACTTAACACCCGTACTTAACTCTAATTACGCCAGTGGTGTTGAGTCCACAAAAACTGCCATGTCCATATTTACCTCTGAGCAGATGTATGCCTCTATCCCCGATAGAGTCATAACCCAGGGAGTTTGTCATGTTCATATTACCTCTGAACAAACCTTTCTAAATTCGGCTATCGATTATCATGTTCATATTACCTCTGATATCGATTGTCATCTCAACTATCGATTATCACCTCTGATATCGATTGTCATCTCAACTTAGCACCCGTACTTAACTCTAAGTATGCCAGTGGTATTGAGTCCACAAAAATTGCCATGTCCATATTACCTCTGGCAGGGCTTGTCCCCAAACCTATTATTTGCACTCTCGTGCGCAACAAATGATAGGTCCACAAAAAAAATTCCTCTGTGGAATGCCCGCAATGGAAAGTAGTACATGGCAGCTGTTCTTCGACGACGCCTCCAAGACTGGTCCCAAAGGAAACGTGGTTTCATGGGTAGGAATTATCCTGGTTACTCCCGATAAACTCGTCATCTATCGAGCATACTCTCTTAACGAGCCATGTTCCAACAATGTGGCGGAGTACAACGCTCTACTAATCGGGCTCCAAGTCGCTAAAGAGCTGGGGGTCGAATCTCTGGAAGCTTTTGGTGATTCTCTGCTTATCGTCAATTTTTTCTACGTCAGCCTATTATTGAGAGAAGACAGACAGTCAGCGAATACGAAAAGTTTTTCGCACAAAGCAGGTCAGCAGTTCTTACGCTAAGGAGCTTTCTACGCTCGACAGCAACAGATCTACGATTTCACGCTCGCAAGCTATAAGTCTATGGTTTTACGCCCGGATGCCTTTGTGCTCAGTAGCTTTTATGCTCGAGAGGCTACAATCCTACGACTTCATGCCAGCAGATAACAAATCGATAATCTCACGCTCGGTGGCGCTTAGTTTACGCTCAGAAGCAACATATCCGCAACTTCACGCTCGAAAAAATTTTCTTTTCAGAAGCTACAAATTTACAGTTCTACGCTAAGGAGCTTTCTACGCTCGACAGCTACGAATCTACGGCTTTACGTTCGACGGCTACAAGTCGGGTTTTACGCCCAGATGCCTTTGTGCTCAGTAGCTTTTATGCTCGAGAGGCTACAAACCTACGACTTCATGCTCAGGAACTACTAGTCTATGATTTCACGCTCGATGGTGTTTAGTTTATGCTCAGAAGCTGCAGACTAATGATTTCATACTCCACGATTTCCCGCACATCTGAAGGATACGTCGGCCAGATTACGCGTACATTTGAACGGTCCTCAAAGCGGTCAATTGCAAAGAGGTCACACCGGTCCCCAATAAATCTGCCATAAAGTCAGTATCGACCGTTTCAACGCTCCATTTAGAAACGTTTCGAATTACGAGGAGCAGTTCATGCTTCATTCAAAGCGTTTCAAATTTCGAGGAATTTAAAAGCTTTGAAGGGGGTTTTGTAGAAGCATAAAAAATACGCTGGATGGCTATACGCGGCATATTGATGCAGAGCAACGTAAACAGAGGCCTTCAGAGCCATCAAGCGTGCAACAGAGCTTTCTCCGCTAAACACAGCATAAAATATAAGCTCAACGTAAGGCAGTACGTCCAAACCGCTTCAGCGTAAACAGGGTGCTTCATCGACTCCCAGGCGTGAAACCCATCCTCTTGTAACGCAGCATTAAAGTATACGAGAGATGCTTCGTATTCCCCGAAGTGAACCTGTCAAATCCTGCAATGAACCTGACGTCTAGACTTCTGACAAAGGGATACTGCTCGACTACCCAGACGACGGCTATAATGATGGCACGGCACTGCGACCCAGGTTGTCATTTACCGCCATCTCCTATGCGTAAACTGCTTTTACGTGCACGAAGGGATACGCTGCCTTGTTTTACACAGGCAGACATGAGCTGTTTACGCTCTACAGTAGACAAACCGCCTGCTATATTAAAAGCTGCACTCCGTACGCGGCTCGAGGCACGTCTCTACGTCTAATGCACAGAGCGATGACAGTTGCTCGAGGCACGTCTCTACGTCCAATGCACAGAGCGGTGACAGTTTCTCAAAGGCACGTCTCTGCGACTGATGCACAGAAGGGCTGCAGACCTTCAAAAATACGCCTCCATATTTAATGCATAGGATGGTGGCAAATCTCTGCATTTAATGCAAGAGATTTGATTATATCTTCAAAAGCCGTAATTTCGGCTAAGACGTCCATATCAGCACTATGGCATGGTGCGCAGCGGCTTCTACGCCCATTCAACTCCTGTGCTCACTTGGCTTCTACGCCCACTCGGCCTCTATGACCACTCGGCTTCTACGCCCACTAGGCTTCTACGCCTATTTTCGGCTCCTATGCCTACTTGGCTTCTACGCCATGGTGACAGATATTGGCTTCTACGCCCACCTCTTCTACACGAGGGATACCTACCTACGTGGTTTCTACGCCGTGATCTTCGTAGCGATTATACGCGTTTTGTCCCTTTGTTGGACCCGCGTCACACGCTCATTCAAAGGATCATCTATACGCAGGCATTGGTTATTTTAACCGTTGTATAAAAGGGTGTTGTACTTTCCACTCCTCGGTTTCTACACCGACGGAGTGGTCACTGTCACTAAAACTCTATAAATAGAGACCTCTATCAATGAGGACAAGGTCGGAAAATTGGCCAAGAAAACCAATATCAGGTCCAAGGTCGAACTTCCAAGAAAGATCGAACCAGAGGTCAAGAGAGAGAGAGAGAAAGAATCCGGAGCTCAGGCAAAGAGTAGGGATCGACGACTTTGGCATCGTACATCCACCCTCTTTTGCAACCTTCGAAGCTGCTTCCTGTCTTCTACGGTACTTCTTCATCATCGTGTGGTCCAAGGGCTAAAGTAATCGACTGCAGATCAGACACCTATAGCAATATTTACCCAGATTAAATAAATTGTACTCCTATATCCTCGTATAGGATCAAATTGTACAAGTTTGTTTGTAAACCAAAGAAGGCGGGTTTCGTGTAAACCCCATCTTGAATACATCTTCATTCTTTCGTTTTCTACCACAAACAATTGGGGCGTAACATATTTTTAATGGTGGCCCATGCAGGTCACGAACCTGCGACCTTCGCGTTATACCTTGGCTTAGTTTTAATTTCGAGGACGAAATTTTTATAAGTTGGGTAGAATATAAAACCCCTAATTCTGAAAACCATATTTCTCTATTATTAATTATTTAATGGAATTATAGTAATTATGAGCTAAATAAAGGAAATAGATTTTATTTAATTTTTAGTCGAGATGTTTATGCACTTAGGGGATTTATGGAGCCATTATAAATTTTTCCTAATTCTATGTAGGAGACCCTTTGGACAGTAGCTAGCTTAACCGTAAACACCAATATAATTTGTAGAATTTTCTATATATATATAAATAATTAGAATAGAATTTCTACTGGATCTCTACCCGAAACCCAAACTCCTAAACTCACTACCCGCTTGTACCCTAACCTGCGTAAAGTAAGAACTCAACAACAGCAGTAGCAAAACCCAACTTCTCTTTCTTTCCTTCTTCGCGCATAAGTTTAAACCCCACGCGTAAAAACAACTCCGCGCGTAAAGTAGAACTCCACCGCTTAATTTTCTATACCACGCGTAAAACAAACACCACCGCCTCATTCTACCGCCTCTTTACCTATTATTACTAAACTCTCCTCAACCGAAACCTAAACCAATGAAAGGAAGAAACAGCAGTGGAAGTAGTTTCTTAACCATTAAGTAACCCTACCGCCTCTTATCTCTATATATATTACAACTCTTCCAAACCCTAACTACAATTCTTCTTTTACAAACTCAAACACAATATTGAACGTACACTATACAGAACTTTTGCCCGACAAGTATATCTTGCCATTGTACTATTATTTACATTCCAGCTGATACATGCATGTTTAATTCTGCTTATATAGATGATTTATTTATATAGATTTTGGACCTATTTTATGAGACCACCCCAGTATTATGGAGCATCATTAGATTTATTGGCTGTGACACAGTTGTTACACGAGTTGTGAGTCTCATACAGATCATGGACTGCGTGATAGGTCTGGCCTCCTATACGTATTGGTCGTGCGTTAGGGATGACTGCTGATAGAAACTTTGTATGCTAGTAGACCTGGCAGTTATTTAGAGGTTTTTATTGTGTCATGGATGTGGCATGCTTAGAGCATGGGGTGGGGAGAACAACAAGTAAGGCATTTGGGCTCCTTTACACTTTCCCTAGTTCGCACGGATTCTCCGCTAGAGAAACGGGTGGTTGTGACCCTATATATTGCAGGCGGCCTCTGCAGTTCAAAGGATGGTACGCTTGTAGGCCCCTGATTCTCTGAGAGAATCATGCCAATCCCATTGTGGCCAGAGAGCCCACGTGTTGGGAAAGTTATTCTCAAATTGCATTCACTTAGACGGTTAGGCGACCCATTGGATGTTTATATTCTAGTATTTATTGGCATATTATTATGTATCTTGTTACGTCCCTCTGAGGACCTGGTCCGTTTCCAGATATGGACGAGCAGGAGTATCCGCAGGAGTACGGTCCTAGACCTGACGCTACGTACCTGACTGGGGAGGTCTTACCCTCAGAATAGCTGTGATTATTTCCACTGTTTAGAGATTTTGTTACTACTTCAGCATAGTCATTTTGTAGTGGATTTGTTTCCACCTGACTATCAGACTTGATACTCATCTTGGATATTCAGCCCTTATTTCCTACTTATTATTTGTGCTGTGGATGAGATATAGATGGTGTGTGACTTGTTGTGACAGTATATTACCACTGGTGGATTGGATATTCATGTACATCGTACGTGTGTATATGGTTTCCATATATTGGAGTTCATATACATACGGCTGGGCATGTTACGTATTCCTAGTCCTACGTATTTTTGGGACTGGGATGTGACATGTTTTTGGTGGTGGCCCATGCAGGTCACGAACCTGCAACCTTCGCGTTATACCTTGGCTTAGTTTTAATTTCGAGGCCAAAATTTTTATAAGTTGGGTAGAATGTAAAACCCCTAATTCTGAAAACCGTATTTCTCTATTATTAATTATTTAATAGAATTATAGTAATTATGAGCTAAATAAAGAAAATAGATTTTATTTAATTTTTATTCGAGATATTTATGCACTTAGGGGATTTATGGAGCCATTATAAATTTTTTCTAATTCCATGTAGGAGACCCTTTGGACAGTAGCTAGCTTAACCGTATACACCAATATAATTTTTAAAATTTTATATATATATATAAATAATTAGAATAGAATTCCTATTGGATCTCTACCCGAAACCCAAACTCCTAAACCCACTACCCGCTTGCACCCTAACCCGCGTAAAGTAAGAACTCAACAACAGTAGTAGCAAAACCCAACTTCTCTTTCTTTCCTTCTCCACGCGTAAGTTTAAACCCCACGCGTAAAAACATCTCCGCGCGTAAAGTAGAACTCCACCACTTAATTTTCTACACCATGCGTAAAACAAACACCACCGCCTCATTCTACCGCCTCTTTACCTATTATTACTAAACTCTCCTCAACCGAAACCTAAACCAATGAAAGAAAGAAACAACAGTGGCAGTAGTTTCTTAACCATTAAGTAACCCCACCGCCTCTTATCTCTATATATATTACAACTCTTCCAAACCCTAACTACAATTCTTCCTTCACAAACTCAAACACAATATTGAATATACACTATACAGAACTTTTGCTCGGCAAGTATACCTTGCCATTGTACTATTATTTATATTCCAGCTGATACATGCATGTTTAATTCTGCTTATATAGATGATTTATTTATGTAGATTTTGGACCTATTTTATGAGACCACCCCAATATTATGGAGCATCATTAGATTCATTGGCTGTGACACAGTTGTTACACGAGTTGTGAGTCTCATACAGATCACGGACTGTGTGACAGGTTTGGCCTCCTATACGTATTGGCCGTGCGTTAGGGATGACTACTGATAAAAACTTTGTATGCTAGTAGACCTGGCAGTTATTTGGAGGTTTTTATCGTGTCATGGATGTGGCATGCTTAGAGCATGGGGTGGGGAGAACAACAAGTAAGGCGTTTGGGCTCCTTTACACTTTCCCTAGTTCGCACGGATTCTCCGCTGGAGAAACGGGTGGTTGTTACCCTATATATTGCAGGCGGCCTCTGCAGTTCAAAGGATGGTACGCTTGTAGGCCCCTGATTCTCCGAGAGAATTATGCCAATCCCATTGTGGCCAGATAGCCCACGTGTTGGGAAAGTTGTTCTCAAATTGCATTCACTTAGACGGTTAGGCGACCCATTGGATGTTTATATTCCAGTACTTATTGGCATGTTATTATGTATCTTGTTACATCCCTCTGAGGACCTAGTCCTTTTCCAGATATGGACAAGCAAGAGTATCCGCAGGAGTACGGTCCTGGACCTGACGCTACGTACCTGACTGGGGAGGTCTTACCCTCAGAATAGCTGTGATTATTTCCACTGTTTAGAGATTTTGTTACTACTTCAGTATAGTCATTTTATAGTGGATTTGTTTCTACCTGACTATCAGACTTGATACTCATCTTGGATATTCAGCCCTTATTTCCTACTTATTATTTGTGCTGTGGATGAGATATAGATGGTGTGTGACTTGTTGTGACAGTATATTACCACTGGTGGATTGGATATTCATGTACAGCGTACGTGTGTATATGGTTTCCATATATTGGAGTTCATATACATACGGCTGGGCGTGTTACGTATTCCTAGTCCTTCATATTTTTGGGACTGGGGCGTGACAAGCAGAGTATTAATAGTTACATAACCGAAATCACCATACCCTTTTTGAGTGACCAGATTACCAATAATATAGAGTTAAAGGTCACTTTGGCTCTCATAGAATTCGTCGATGGAGGAAAAGACTTGAAGTCATGGGAAGACAAAGAATTCTCATGCATGGAAGAAAAGAGAAATATGAGCAGTACTAAATTTCTCTCTCCAAGGCCCTCTATTTATAGGCTCAAAGCCACGTGCATTCAACCACATATAGCATTTCAACATTTAACGTGATGAATCTCATATTAATGGTGATGAATGTCGAGAAAAAAAATACTTTTCGAAAAGTTGAACGAACTTTTGTATTGATTGGAATTGACAAATAGTACAAAAGAGTCTCTAATACGTAGAGTCTTAGTACAATAAAAATTTGGGCAAGTATGACGGTAAAGATCGAGCACTGCAAAGGCACTTTTACTCCGTTGACGATTCAGGACCAAGGAGGTTGACAAGGCTTCGGGCGGCGCTTCTATCTTCTTCTCCTCTCTCTCTCTCTATCTATTTATTTGGTCTGATGGTGCTCTTCGATTTTTTTGTATATGGGAAACACCCACTATTTATAGCTATGAGAAGGCTTTATGAAGGCGCGTACGTGCGCGGATCGCATGTTGGCGCATAGGCGCATGTTGTGCTAAGGCTGCCACGTGGCAAGTCGAGATCTGGGGTCGCTAATACCCATAATACTCATGACATGTGTCATGCCCTAATTTTAATGATTATGATTGCACCTTGGGAATACTGCCGCTAGGCGCATAGAGATCACCGAGGGATAGTAGTGGCGCATAGCACTTCTGATACATGGAACACTGGAGAAGTAGTGGCGCATGGCACTGCTGGCACATGGAACACTACTTATGAAGCGGTCGGCATATGACCCTGGATTACTTTGGCGCATGGGTCTCGATTACTGTGGCGCATGGCTCTTGATTACTGTTAGCGCATGGTAAAGATTTTTCATACTTCTATAAGACCTCCTTCAAAGTTTATAAACTTAAACTTTGTAAGTTTTAAGTTTGGAATACTTTGAACAGAAGCATGGAGGAGATATACGCATAGGGTTGCTATGACACATGTATGACACCACTTCTGCTTGGCGTATCTAGACTTTTGGCGCATTAGATGTCGCCTTGCTGCTGACAGGATGTCGAGTCAACATGTTGACTGGTTATTCCCTAGGAAGAGATTCGTCTATTAAATGTCAGGTTCACCCCGCGGTTTAGGCGCCTAGCAATTTGTACGCCATTAATGGCTCTCTTGCTATAAATAAAGGGCTAGGGGAGAGAAAGAATAACGCTTCTCTTCTCCGCCTGATGACTCTTCAAAGGTCGAGTGCGGGGAGATTGGTCGAGCGGTTCGTCGATCCCCTTCCTCTTATGGTTGCTCACCCAACTGCCGTCGGTGAAGGTAAGTAACAAAACTTTTGCCTTCCATTCTTGAGTCACTTGGATACTTTGGAACTGTCTGTTTGTGTAACTACCATATTTCTAGAATATGGATATTTTTTTTGTTATTTTGCATTATTATAAATTTTGTATTTATATTTTATTTATATATATTGTGCATGGTATAAATATTGTAATAAATATTTTTATTGGTTAGTGAATTAGACTATTAGTTTAGACAAGACCCTAGTGGACATAACCAACTTGATATGACAACTTAACTAATTAGTTGGACTAGCCCATGTAGACTCAATTAGTTAATCATTCACTTTAATTAGAGTGTAGACTTAATCCTCATTAGGAAGAGAAGCTTTTCCACTAATTATTTCTTCATGACAACCAATAGGGGTAGTATGGAAATCCTACATGACTTATAGACTAAGAAGGAAGGGGGAGACCAACCCTAATTTTTAGGAGGAGAGAGAAGCTTCCATTATTCCATTCATATTATTCATGAAACCCTAATATATTCTTCCCCAAATTTATCCATTCCTACACCAATCGTGTCCTATTGAGTTTTTATTAGGAATCCATCTTCCAAAAGGTAAAACTTCTATTTTTCTATCAATTTCTATTCTATTTATAGTATTTGACCCTAGGAAACCCTTCCACGGCTAAGGACTACCCATAAGAAGAAGAACTAGGTTCTTATGAGGCATGTTGTAATAGTTACATTGACTTTTATGGCCAAATTAGGGGAAATTCGAGTTTGGGCCATTATGTGTTTGATAGAATATTTTTCTAGTAATTTTAGGTTGTGATTCATGATTTGAGAGGGTGTACGTGTCCACAATTGAATACGAGGAGGTCGTATCGTGATACTGTCGTGTCCCGCACCCAGTATAGGGGCACGAGTACGTGGGTACGTCCAGCCTACGCTGCAGCATCGGCGGTAGAACACTATCTAGGTCAACAATACTATCTAAATATTTCACACAATATATAATCGTACATGACAATAATATCTCAACTCCAATTGGAGGACAATGTAATGGTTCAGTTATAATCGATACTCCATCAATATAAAGCTAAAGAAAGATAAAGACACGATATGGAATAGAAGAAAGAGTCACAAAATCATAATAAAATACATCCAAGACTAATAGTCTAGCTACAATACAATCTTAAATAATATATATATGTCAATATTTAAACTAAAATATAAACAATATGCTACTGGAAATCTAAGTTGCCTCAGTAGCTGGCACTAATCCTCAGTTGACTCACCATCTTGTGGCTCGAAAAAGGTGGAACGCATTTCCTCTAACAAAACATCTAAAAAATATATCCAGCCAGGATTGGAGTGAAGTACAACCCAATAACAGTTCCAATTAATTGATAATGACTATAAACAGAAAAAGAGAATGTAATACAAGACGAAAACCAATGAACAATATCATACTATGGTAGAAGAAACAGATAAACAAGAGCAATACGGTATACATTGATCACAATAAAATCGAATCAAGACAATGGAATAGAATATGGTAAAAAACTGTAACTACACTAAGTATTTGAAATACTAGTTAGATATGTGATTGGCTTGGATTGAATATTGTCTACTTAAATGTTGGATAAACATTGTCTAACTTAAATATTGGATAAACAATGTCTAACTTAAACATTGAACATTGAACATTGTCTAGGCTTTGATCACATATCTTGCTAACACTTTTCCTTTCCCCGACTAGTACAATGGATCCAACCATGACACGTTATGATGCAAGATACTCAATGAACATTGTCTAACATTAAACATTAGCTAGTATTAAACATTAGCTAAACCATGCAAGAACATGAGAAACAATGAATAAAGAAATAACATCTCATGACTGAAGATCCATGTGTATACTAATCCATTTACCAATGTGTCAGAAATCAAGTAATATATTTCTAAATACTTGCATTATAGTAATTATCAAATAATAAAAAATATTAGAGAATGTACTCGCCTGTGGTCCAGAGCAATGAATGTCAAACGGTGTCCGAACTAGTGTCACATTGACCTATATATGAAATACCATGTCATTTGGGTGTAATGAATGATAAATGAGTTAAAATATACTAAATATGATTTTTAGGTCAAAACTAGGTCACATTAGGTGTTATCTAGATTTCTAAGTCCACAACTAGCTTCTAAGGTGATTACTAGTCCATACTAGTAGATACTAGGTGATACTGGATCATATCTAGTTTTCTAGGTTCAATACAAGGCTATTCTTATTATTACTATGAGGTATATATATCTTAGTAATAACTTAGTATCTATACCTATTACCTTATCCTATACTATTTACCTTAATCATAATTATATTACCTATATATATATATATATATATATATATATATATATATATATATATACTAGCTATCACTTACTACGTAGAGATACAATATAATGATATTTTATCATTATATTTCAGTACTTTATCTATATCTTCACTACCCCACTTATAACATATGTATTGATACATACATACTTATATATATATATATATATATATATATATATATATATATATAGACACTTAGGTCCATGGATACACACTTAGGTCCTCAACACCAAGTCTGATTTCAGACTTCCCTAACTGCAGACAAACAACTGATATACCAACCTATTATGATACTCTATGAGTATCTTGACACCCCTCTCCAAAGCTCTCTATTCCTTGATACAGTCACATAAAGACACCATACAATGGTTCCTTTACTACCCACATAGCAGTAACTTCCCTAAATGCGTACTCAAGTGCTTCATAACATTATTACCCATAGCCTTACTTACTACAGATATTAGGGACTCAAGAATTCAGTTTCTGTGGCAAGGATCATGAGTGAACCCCTTCACTGAACCAATGTTGGTTCCCTCTCACATCAGTGTTGTTGCATTACCCGACCCTATGATACTCCACATACCTCCTTGTGAACTGATACTGCTCCCAACTTAAATACCTCCATCACTCCCACAACATATAAGACACATTGCACACTCTCTACTCACTATTACACTCCAGTAGCAACACACACAAACATAAAAATACCTACACAACACTGTTAACCCTCTACTTACCCCTTGATACGCACGTAAATCTCATCACACTCTTAATTTCCTTCACAACACCAGTCCTCACACTCTTACATCTTCACCCTAACACACACAAGGCACACACACACACACACACACACACACAAACAACTCCATGTGTTGTGATACCCAACTCCCTCACAACCCTTCACCTGCAATAACACACAACTTAATGCACACAATGCCTTGATATGCACTAACCTCTAAATTTGATACACATTCTAATGCACACACACATGTGCACATACACACTAATCTGGGCTGAAACCTGATCCTACTACCACACCATCTGTGCACATACACACAGGCAAAGTACACAAACACATCTTGGACACATTATGACACTGTTATTTGTTCTGAGCTACTGTTGTGGCGGATACTCTATTCATTCACTCACTCAAACACACATTCCATATTCAACCCCAAGCACTCACACACAAACTAGCTCACATTAGCATACCCCTTCCTCACTACACTGAACACCAAGTCTTAAGCCACAAACCAATACACACCCAGATCTGAGCTATACCCTACCTAGTGATACTCCTAGTGCTCTTCAATTTGAGTATCAACTTTAGTCACAGTATCAATTCAGTACACTACCTCTTTCACTAATCTATATAGTGCACCGTAGTTGCATCATCCACAAGAAGTTGTGCCCTACTCACAACACTCTCAAATATATATATATATATATATATATATATATATATATATATATATATATATATATATATATATATATATAACCACACACTCAAACTTATGATGCCAATACACACCACTCTTACACTATTAAACAATATGTCAAACACTTATGGTGCATCTCCATATGATACGTAATAACCCTTATGATACCCTCTACAACTCTCAAATATACCAACCCAAAATTCATGGAATACCCCATATATCTCTAATATAGCATGAATTATCATAATAATTAGCTATTATAAAGCATTATAGGGGGTTTGACATGTTGGAACACAAAATACAAAGAAGTCACCAATCCTAGTCTCCGTATCATGGCGTATCCTAACGTATCATGATATACCTTACTCGTATCCAATTTTGGACATGTATCTACCCTCCTAACACCAATACAAATCCAAACAATCCTAATTGACCCAATGACAAATACTTGGTGCACCAATCTCAGATTTCTCCTAAATTGGTCACAAATCACAATGTAGAAGTCACAATAGAGGTCAATTGAACATAGTTCTTGATCCTATGGGTAGCCTTAAGCCAAGGGATGATTCCTAATGGTTAATTGCATGAATTAGAGTCTAAATTAAGAGGTGGATTCAGAATTTACCTATTGGAAGATGGATTCCCAATGAAATGCTCAATGGACACAATTTTCCTTGTTAATTCTTTCTCCTTCAAGTGCTCCTTATAATCCAAACTCCAATGCTTCTTAGGTGATGAAATTGGGAGAGAATATGAGTGAATTGGGTTGAATTTGATGAAGGGGTGAGTCAATTTGGGGATAAACTAAATTGGGGATCTAGAATGAATAAGGAAATAAAGTGGAGAGAGAGAACCCCCTCCTATAGGTAGCCGACTCTTGCCCCTCTCCCAAGCAATGTGTAATGTCTAGAATATCCCTTGAGGGTTATCATACAAAAATTAATTAAGGAGGAAGTTTCTCTTCCTAATGAATGTTAAGTCCAAACACTAATCTAATAAGGATGGTTAACTAGTTGGGTCAAAATGAACAAGTCTAACTAATTGGTTAAGTTGTCATGACAAATTGGTTAGGTCCACTAGAGTCATATCAAATCAAATAGTCCAATCTACAAACCAATAATTATATTAGTCACCAATACATATATAACATGCACTATATTAAATTAATTATAAACATAATATCTATAATAATACAAAATAACAAAATTAACCCTATTTTAGAAATGTAGTAGTTACAGATACGCCATGATACTGTATCGTAGGTTGGTAGTTTATATATATATGGAGTCCTAGTATGTCAATTCCCTCATATTTCATTAGAATAGTCAATCTAGCTTTAATGATATCCTATTTAGTATATTAGATGTGTTTTATGTGTTATTGGTGGTATACTTGGTGATTTGAAGATGTATCATGAGAGTATCATGATACTAGTGTGTATCATGGGTATCTTGGAGGTTGGGCACCAAGTGTTTGGGAATTTGACTTGGGCTAAGTGTGTATTGTAGAGTTTGTGTGAGTGTGTCTATATTAATATATACATTAGTATATGCATATTGCATATATAGGAATATATATTGTGTGTTATGTTGCATAAGAGGTGTTTGCAATAAGGTATGGAGTAACAATAGATATAAAGGGTATAGAGCACTGTGTGTATCTCTAGGTGAGGGTGCCCGGGTTGCCAGCAGTAATGTAGGGGCTCTGTGCAGTGCTAACTGCCAGAGCATGACTATATAGAACCAAGGGGAAGAAGTTTGATTGTTAGTTAATGTGAGAGAGGTAGCTGGATATGTAGATGTGTAGATGAGTTTCATTTAAGGTATCAGATGGGGAAGGGAGGTAAGGTTTTGTGCCACTGCAGATGTTGCAGTCTTGCTCCTCAAGTTGTTGCAGTGGATACTTTAGACTTTGTGATTGGATTACAACGCAGTGATGTCCAGGTGGAGGATTGACTGGGAATTTAGTCATTGACAGGTTAGAGTGTGCTCTTGGAGCATCGATTTGAGGCCAGGTTGGTGTAAGGATAGGGAATCACTCTTGATTGTACAACCCAAGTTGGTATGTTAGTACCTAGTTAAGTCTTGAGCATTGCCTATATTAGTTGAGTGTTCTTGTGGGGAATTTAAAATAGGCTTTGAGTGCCAGATGGGGGAAATATCTCCAGGTAGAACTTTGTAGTTATAATTAGGTAGCTCTGAGGCACCATATCAGTGGAGTGTGTAGCAGTAGGCAATAACTAGCCCGGGCATGCTGCAAACAGAGAAAGAGGGGAGTCTGCACTGATCCAGATTGCACAGGACTGTGAGCCAATGTGATGGTGTGTCTAGTGTGGTTCAGGTATACATCAAGGAGGCTGTTAGATGACATTAGATACCTGTTAGAGGAGGAAACTGTGTCAGTGAGATCAGTGTGGTATGGTCGAATGTAGGTATCAATCAGTGAGGATGGGAGAGTTGGGTATTAGTTTAGTGAGTGTTTGGATTAGAGTATTTTAGAGGGTGTATTGATGTTTATGTATCATGAAATAGTGTGCAAAGGTGTAAACATTGAGTCACTGTGCAGTGTGATATTATAGGCTCGGTTCAGACTTGCTGGCATTGGAGTTGTCAGTCCACTGCAAGTTTTGTACCAACTGTGGAACATTGTTGTGCTGTGGTTTCAGCAAGGTGTACTTGAGTGCATTAGGTATATGTGTGCCTATACGGGTTAATGACAAACTCGTGTATATCAGTGAGATGATGAGGGTGTATCCTAGTGTGGCAGGTGGTTTAGGTGTTAAGGGAGTATTAGTATGTACATATTTAGAATGTGCATAAGTGCACATGAGGGATTGGTGTCAGGACTGAAAATACAATAGCAAGTTGCCTTGTGTTCAGTGAGGGTGGGTGTGATGGGTTTGTGTATCCTCTAAGGAGCTGTGCAAATTCTATTGTGCAATTGTTGAGGATTCTAATGTGTAGACATGTGAGGGGGGGGGGGGGGGGGGAGGGGGGGAGGGACTTGGTCTGATCAAGAGAGAAGGGTAGTGCAGCAGTAACAGTAGGGTAATGTGGGGAAAATTAAAGTTGTGTAGGTACTGTTGTATAAGTAGTTAGGAGGTGAGATGGGTGTAGTACTATGGGTGCAATACTAGGGATACAAATAGAGGTACTAGTGTTAATGTTTGGTGATTGGTAGCTATCCTACGTTTGGGTATTGACTTAGATTCTAGGTTTGAATATTTGATGCCCATAATATATATATATATATATATATATATATATATATATATATATATATATATATATGTGTGTGTGTGTGTGTGTGTGTGTGTGTGTGTGTGTGTGTGTGTGCTATACATTTTGACATATAAGTTATTGTTATTAAGCTAAGTGTTAGAACATCTAGTTTATGATGCTAGGTAAGTTATTATGTTCGGTTGTCACCAAGGTATTAGTTATGGGGTAGTGTTAAGGTATTACCAATACACTAGCATGGGTAACTAGAATACTAGTACTTCAAGGTATGGACCTAAAAACCTAGGTATTAGCTAGTATTGGTTAGTATAACCTAGATGTGACTAGTATTGATCTAGAAACCTAGTTTTACCTAGTATTGACTAGTAATGACTTAGTTAGACCTAGTGTTGACTTGGAGACAGTTTTAAGCTAGTATAGAATGTTTATGATTCCAAAATACTGTTTTGACTTGATATTTCATATTTAGGTCTTTGAGGCACCGATACAAACACGGTTTGACATTCATTGTTCTGGACCTCAGGCCAGTACATTCTCTGATAGCTTCTATTTCTTGATAATTAATATAATACAAGTATTTAGAAATATTTTACTTGATTCCTGACAAGATGGTACACGGTCTAGTGCACATATGAATCTTCAGCCATGAGATGTTATTTCTTGTTTTATTGTTCCTTGTATTCTCATATGGTTATTAGACAATGTTTACCATTAGATAATTCTTTGAGTACCTTGTATTGTAACGTGTCATGGCTGTATCCATTGTACTAGTCGGGGAGGGGAAGGTGCTAGCTAGATATGTGATCAAACCCTAGTCAATATTCAATATTTAAGTTAGACAATGTTTATCCATGTTTAAGTAGACAATGTTCAACCCAAGCCGATCATATATCTAACTAGTATTTCAAACACTTAGTGTAGTTACCGTTCTTCACTATATTCTATTTCTTTGCCTTTATTCCATATTATTATGATTAGTGTATACCATATTGCTCTAGATTAACTCTCTTTTCTACTATAATATGTTATTGTTCATTGCTTCTCATCTGGTATTACATTCTCTATTTCTGTTTATAGTTATTATCAATTAACTTGGAACTGATCTATTTCTATGTATAGTCAATATCAATTAACTTGGAACTGCTATTGTGTTGTACTCGCTCCATCCTAACTGGATATATTTTTTTATATGATTATTTAGAGGACTTGTGTCCAACACATTACGGACTACATGAGGTAGATACTACAGCTTTGGAGCCTTTAGTTCATGAGTGATTACCGTGAGGTCTAGCCGGTATTACTAGTTATTTTAGTTATCTTTATTCAGTATTAGAGGATTATCTAGTTGTGACTCGTGACTTCTTTGTTTTATCATATCGTGCCACTTATCCTCTTTATAGATTTTTATGATTGAGTATTGTTATTGACTTTATATCATCATCTTTTCCTCCTTTTGGAGTTGAGATATCTTGACAGGTACATTATATATATTGTGTGAGATTTTAAGATAGTATTATTGACCTAGACAACGTTCTACTACCAATGCTGCGGCGTAGGCTGGACATACCCACATACTCGTACGCTCATTCCAGATGCGTGTCGTGACACATTTTTATGGTGGCCCATGCAAGTCAGGCTTCACAATTACTTCGATGTCGTGGTAGTAAAACGGCTTAGTTGTACTACTACGAGCCTGTAATAGAAGATAAGACATAGGATATAGGATACTAGGATGAGAGAAAATACTCAATCACAACTAGGAAACTTCAAATCTATTAATTTTTCTATCATTATTAATTCTGGATATTGCTTTCTTTGAATACTGTTGTCCTCCTTTGATGATATCGTATCTTATGCCTTATTGATTCTTTTTTTCGATCTGTCTTTAGGATGCCGCCGAAGACCAGGTCACAGCATTCTAGAGAAACTTTAGTGAGGTCGGTTACTTCTTTGCCTCCATTTCAGAGGGTTTTCTCACCGATTCAGGTGGGGCTTCAGCCGCTTTCGGGGGTGCTCCTCCTCCAGTTTAGAGGACTATCCCAGCTATTTCCGAGGAGCTTCCACTACCTCCAGCACCAGTCGATGCCGCACAGATGTTTGCGCTTTTCCCGGAGATGATGGACGCCTAGAGGGCCTAGGCGGAGGCCCAACACCGCCAGTCAGACGTGATGAGGCAGGGGATAGAGAATGCCCAGCATTTAGCGCTAGCAGCCGTGGAGAAAGTAGCGCTTGCTAAGCCACAGGTTGTACCGCCTCAGTCCGATCCGCAACAGCCAAGGCCAGGCACTATTGTAGATTTCAAAAGGATGCTGCCCAAGAACTTCAAAGGCACGGAGGGGATATTTTACGCAAATGACTGGATAGAGGATATCGAGAGAATCCTGTGGTTGAAACAGATCCCGAAGAGTTTACGGATAGAGGTGACATATAGCCAGATGTTTGATATATCCCTCGCATGGTTTTATATAGATCCGATGATTACGGCACCTGGATTGACTTAGGGACCTTTCAAAGTTCTCTTCAAAGAAAAGTTCTTCCCGGATATGGCTTAGAGTGCCCTGGAAATCTAGTTTCAAGAACTCGTCAAAGGGAATATGTCGGTGGACGAGTACTTTGTTGAATCATGCGCTGAGAAATTAGGCATGACCACACTGCATTAGTGTATTCGCCTATGCACTATGGCGGTCAAGCGCGTATATACTGGACTCAGTGCCCGTGCGCATCTCCCCCGAGCACATAGATGGCTAGATTTCCATGATTTGTGAGTGGTGCATGATCTTGCGTATGCGTACCTCCTGATCTTTGTCTTATTTTGCACATATTCTGACTTTTTGTGTGCTCGTCTTGTAGGGGCTGCCTTGGATTGCTCAAGTCTTGATGGATCATGGAAGGATATAATAGCTACCATTGTTCATGATGAACAAGCAAGTTACCCAGAGTATTGTCCGCGATCTTCCACCCTAGCCCACTGTAGCTATTCCCCGTACGCGGCTAGGACGTAATGGCTGGATCTTGGGTCAGATCCTGGCGGTGCATCTGCGTGGAAGTGATGGGGGTACTTATCCCAATCAGGATTTTTAGTTGCGTCCTTTCATACGACAGTGTTAGGCCTCTTGGCTCTGTGTTGCAAGCTCCTTTGCTATCCTTCAGTATGAATTATTTTCTCGCACTGAGGAGTTTTGTGGGAGTGATGACCCAGAATGCGTTGAGCTGTCAGCTTTACACGTGTTGGTACCAGAAATAGCATAGAGGGGTTTCCTTATTTCAAATATACCCATGACCTTGAATATTAATAAAAAATTCTTAAATGTAATATACTTTCATATGTACTCATGATCTTGAATATTAATGAAAATTTTGCCTTCTTTCCTGCTTAAATCTTTTCTTATTGTTGTGGCTAGAGTAGATGTGAGTATTATACCAGAGGTAATATGGACGTAGCATAACATCATAACGGCGATAATAGGAAACCCTATCAGAGGTAGTATGCACGTGATAGGTTAGAGTAATTCCATTAAGGAAATTTGGTGGAGACATCATCTATGATGGTAAAGACACTTTGGTATGGAACCGATAGTCAAGCAAGTTTGTTTGCAGCTGAGTACGACCATAATGAAGTATTTTATGGAGATAACAATAAAAGGGACGAGTCAGAGGTAGTATGGGCGTGACTGCCTTCTTTAAATGGGAAGAACAACTTATAGTTTAGAGGTGGTGTAGACGTGAACCATTTGCCTTAGAGAAGTTTTATGGATCTGATACCCATTGTGTACTCAGGACTCCTGAGTACGGATAACGGATTTGTCCGCGTGCTAGGATTGGCTGGAGAAGATATCAAGCGTGAACATTACACTTTTATTCCCCTTTGATAGGGATAAAAATGACACGCATCATTCTTTTTTTGTGGGTCTAGCTCAGGCATAGTATTTCTTTAGGAACTTGTCGTTTTTTGGCATCATGAGCAAGTCATCATTAGGCTTGGCGAGCCTATATGCGCCGCTTGAGTAGACAGTTTCCCCTTCCACTTGGGTTAGAATTTTTTTGCCTTCTTGGGGGTCATGATTATCGGTCTTCTCACGGTTAGGATAAGATCGCCGATCTGGAATGTCCTTTCCTTCACCTTCTTGTTGAAAGCCCCGGAGAGTCGTACTTGATATAGCTCAATGCGCTGTTAAGCCAAGAGACATTTTTTGTCAAGTGCCTCCAACTCTTATAGACGTCAACAATGGTTGTCTTCGGCGGTTAGCTGGTGGTTAAGAGCTACCCGAAGAGAAGGAATTTGGGTCTCTAAAGGAAGTACAACTTCGCTTCCGTATACTAAAAAGAATATCGTGCTGCTAGTCGGGGTTCGGACCTTTATGCGATAGTCCCATAAATATTCGCCCAGGTTCTCATTCCAGTCACGTTTGTTGGCAAAAATAAACCTTTTGTGGAGCTTGATGATGTCTTGTTGAATGTTTCGGCTAATCCATTTGCTGGTGTATGGTTGAAGCTATATTTTTGATCTAGTTTTTATCGCAAAACTGGAAGAAAGCGTGGCTTACGAATTGTGGACCGTTGTCATAAATGATCCTACGAGACAAGCCGAAGTAGTAGATGACGTGATCTTTAAGAAAACTGATCACGTTGGAAATTTTTACTTTTGCAAGCAGAACGACTTCTGTCCATTTAGAGAAGTAGTATGTAATAGCCAAGATAAACCGGTGCCCCTTAGACGAAGTTGGACTGATCGGTCCTATGATGTCCATACCCTAGGCTTCGAATATCCAAGACGCAACAGTCGGATGTAGAAACTCTGAGGCTTGGTGAATGAAGTCGGCATGGATTTGACACATCCTCCACTTCTTCACATAATTAACGGCATCCGCCACCATTGTTGGCCAATAATAGCCCATGCGTCGGAGGCGATCTTGAAGCTTTGGTACAGGTTAGTGAATACCACAAACACCATCGTGAGCTTCATAGAGAGCTTGTTTTGCTTCTGCGTCTGATAGGCATCGTAGCAGGAGCTTTTCATAGGCACGATGGTTGTAGAAGCATAAAAAAATGCATTTTAGATAGTGGAAAGATGGCGCACTCTATATCTGTTTGGCGCACTTTTTACTTGTTTCAGAAGAAAGATGCGCACTTTCTTAAGTGCTTAATACTTTGGCATACTTTCGGAAGATGGCACACTTTCTTAGTGTTATAAAAGCTCGTGCATAAACGATGTTCCCTCCCTCCCCATTTAATGCAGCATATTGACAGCTGACAGATGCAGAAACCGAAGAGTTAGAAATTATAATTAGAGCTATGTTGCTGCACGCAGACCCAGGTTGTCGTTTAGCGACCCGACCATTGTGCTAACTTCTTCAAAAATGCACCATAGTGCCAGCTCCTTCAAAAATGCGCCGTAGTGCCGATTACTTCAAAATTGCGCCGCTGTGCCTATCTCTTCAAAAGTGCGCCGTAGTGCCAATACCTTCAAAAGTGTGCTGTAGTGCCAACTACTTCAAAAATGCGCCACAGTGCCAATCTTACGAAGAATACGCCAGTCTCCAGACAACTTCTAAAGTGGGCATATTATCCTAACCGACAGTGAGAAGTTATGAGTGTGTGTCTTACATGCCGTACTTATCGTGAAAAGTGTACAAATAACTGTCCACATGACCTATGCTTTCCTTATATAGGAACCTATGTGTCAAGCAGGTAGTAAGTTGTGCACCCACTTATTCAGAAAGTGGGATATTAGTCCACCAAAAGTGCGTGCACAATGGTAAAATAGTGTTGAATGTCCAACGTGCGTGCACACTTTCATAACCATTCCTAAACTCTATAAATACACCTAGACAGAGAGGAGCACAAAGAGACAGATAGAGATGGGGAATATAATTTTCAAGCCTTTGAAATTCAAGAACAGAGTGAGATAAATATAAGCTTCTCATGTCGTTGTTGCCAGAGCTTTCTTATTGTTCAACTATCCACGTGTTCCCAACAGTCCCTATATTTTTTTATCGTCGAGTTGTCTAAGGAGTAAAGTAATCGTTCGCATATCAGATATCTACAACTATACTTCCCTAGAATCAATTGTACCTAGATTCCTGTTTAGGATCTATTGTACTTTTCTTTCTTTTTAATAGTTTGTAAAACAAAAGTTTCGTACAAACTTTTTCTTGCAAATAAGATGGCAACTCTGTTGGGGACTTCTTTTTCCTCTAACGAGAAGGTGATAGCTCAAATCGACACTGCTTCGGTCGGCTCAACGTAGAAGACCTTGGTATTGAAGTTTGACCAACATGCATATGAATAAATGATCCACTCTGGGTGTAGTGTTCACCCCTCATCCGCACTCAAGTTTGGGAAAAATCGCAAAGTATGGGTGCCCAAGTATTGTCATGCATATCCCAAAGTTATTGCAAACAAGGAAAAGAGCATTCTTGTTGACAAGAGTTCCCCTGTCAATTCTATTCAGATCAATGACTTGGTAGATAATTCCCTTATATTAAACAAGGGGTACAATTAGTGCAACTTGCTCAATTTTGAATAAATGGTGATCCACACCCAAGATTCTAAATTCCTTGCGTTAAACAATGGATACAATACGTGCAACTCATGTAATTTAAAGTAAAGGGCGATCCACACCCAAGCTTCTCAGCCCGCGCATATTCATTATAATATACGAGGCAAGTAAGGCATGGACACCGCTGTCTAAACCAACAAGTGCACAAATAAAGTCTTGGTCAGGGAGAATCATTCTTCTAATATCATGATTACGCGCACAATGGAGGGAAAATTATGAACCACTCGACAGAAGCCTACTATTAGTGCGCCAAGCCAAGACCTTCGTGCAAAATTAAATGCATGTAGAAAAACTGCGTCAACTCTATCTGTGCCACAGAAAGTGCATCAAGCAGGATCAATCTCTTCACAATATGCAGATTATGCACAAGTATACAAGAGGACTACTAGTAACAACTTTTTCTCCTCCTTGAAGGGCAAAAACTCGAGATATGACAAATCACTTGCCAATCAAGCCAGCACATCACTCTATACACAAAGGACCAAAAATATGCATAGAAGATTTAATGTATCTCATGTAAAAAGACAGAGTCTGCCCTCTTCCTCCTCTTCTATTCCCTCTTTCGATTTACATGAGCTTATTATACAATAGCGTATAGAGAGGTACCCTTCTAACATTACAATAGTATTTTCTAATGAACATTATTGCAATTGTCATAGAGTTGTAATCGAATGTTGCTATGCATCTGTAAAGCAGTCTTTGTTTGACTGATTAACTTATACTATGTCTCATAAACCTCGACATGCAAAGCAAGTTGACAATCAGAAGCATGATGATGAATCGCTCTTTGCTTCAGCATACATGGCTTCACATCTTCCCCGTGGTAGGAGACAATCAAGAATAAGTTCTTCAAGAACACCCAGCCAGAGGAGATTTGACCAACTTGTCGACTCCTTTGAAGAAGTATACCAAAATACTCGTTCTCGAAGACATGAGCTCGTTCATCACGAGAATCCCTATTCCTCAGAATCTGAGGCTGGAGGTAGCAATCCCCTCAATTTTGAAACTGACAATTAGACTCCAACTACACGATTCTTTCTACCAGTCCCTCTGTCCTACACATGGATATTAGTATTTATGCCATCGGTGATGAACAAGATGCTTCTCCATCAGAAGCAGCTACATAATACTTCAACTTATTAGAGGCCGCTCTCAGGAACATGCACACCATGATACAAAATATGCATCAAATAATGACAGACCAATATTCTGCTACACCAGCACCTGTCTAAGTGGCTTTATTTATACCTGCATAACCTACTCCTGGAATAACACCTCTGCAGGATAACACAAATCTAGAAGCGGTCATAAACCAAGAGTCAGCAATGCCAACACTTAATCCTCTCAATATTGGGGATGGATCTCTGCCGGTGATGATACCTGTTCAACTAGGATCTTATTACTCTGCCACACCACTCTAAACCGAAGATTCTCTGAAAGCTATCCGATATTTGCGTGTACATGTCGATGTTTTAAAGAACAAAGACCAACTCTGCAAGTTGGGGGTGAAACACCCTTATCCTCCGCATTGGCATAATGTTCCATTCTTTTCTAAATACAAATCCCAATTAATAGTCTTATTTGAAGACAGGACATCACCGAGCCAATATATCAATTCCTTTAATATGAGGATGGCTCATCTGCAAAAAGATTATGCTCTCCTTACCAGATTGTTTGTAGGATGCTTGGCCGACATAGCCTACGATTGGTATCGCAGTTTACCTGATAACTGTATATCCTCGTTTGATAACATGAAATATCTTTTTCTTTCACGATTCTACGAGGGATGCATGGATATGACGATGTCTTCACTCATCGATATCAAATAGAAGGAGAAGGAATTCGCTCGCGAATTCATTGAGCGTTTTAGGCAGGCAACTCTGAAGTTACCCTCCGGTATTCTAGACTCTGTATTAATTGATACTTGCAAAAAAACCTACTTCCTATAGTAGGGCTCTGGACAGGTCCAACTTAATTTCAAGACGGGACGGTGTTCATTATCGGGGCTGAAGCTGCTGAAGGTAACATAAAGATGGCACATAATTTAGGGTTACAAATGACTAATGCTGAAGGGAAGCGCCCCTCCAATAGTACGAATAATCGTAAAAGCAAAGAAAATGAGTCCTTGGCGATAAATATGTCAAAGCGACCCACCTCTACTCCAGCACAAAAGCCTCCAGAGTCTTCCAGGCCTAAGGAACAATATTTCTTTGACGATAGCGATATCCACATTATTTTTGAATGCTTGATAAAAAGAACCAAGTTGCAGTTGCCTGACATCAAGCGACCAAATGAGGCTGGTAAAATAGACGACCCAAAATACTGCTTATACCACCGATATATACATTACCCTACCAAGGCTTGTTATGTCTTGAAAATAAAGATACAACAGTTGATAGATGCTAAAGCTATCACCTTTCACAATGAAGAGAAGACAGTCACTGCCAATATGGTATCTCTTTAATTTAGTGACTTTCCAGCACAAGAAGTCCCCAACGGCGTCATCCTAATACCTCGAGCTACGATAGAAGTGGTAAATCTTTTGCCTCCTAGAAGTAAAAAAGAAGAATTGGTGCCTCTTACCACAGATCATGGTGAGATTATATGGATTCATCCCGATCTGCTGCTAGATTGGAACCAGGGAGCAGTATCTTCCAATTCAAAATCCAAGAAGGGTAAGAAGTATAAATCATGCAATATAATTTCTTTGGATCATCATTCAGACAGAAATCAGGACCAACATCAGGAAGATGTATCTCTTAAGATCAGATTTCAAAATCTGAACATTATCCCACCAAGTTATGCTTGCAAGCTTCGTTTAACGCACCGACAATTATCCATGATTGGCAGCATTCCTCTGTATAAGGCACACCAAATCTTCAGTTCTTATGAAGGTGTTCCTACACAAGTCAACCTCAACTCAGATATTTGAGGAGGATCGTCCCAAATTTTATTATTACAGCCAATAATCTATACGCTTAATGCAAAATATGGGATATAACTTCCAGAAAGCTGAAGGTTTGAACTTTGGCAAGGGACAACATATTCCTCTACAACTCTAAGGATTGTCCAACAAATTTTGTAGTAGATTAGGTTACGATAAAACTATCCCACAGACTCGCCCCAAGCAGAGGCATGATAAAAAGAAACTTAAGTCCTGTAACATGGTACTTCTTTTTCCAATTCCAGGAGAAGAAGCCATGATTGATATCGGGTCCAGCAAAGATTATCATAAAACCTACAAATCTGTCCCGAAAGATGTTCCTGACACTCTTCCTACTTCGTCGACTCCTGTTGCTCTAGTCATAACTGAACTTGGTCCTACGAAGCCTACTAAGGTAGATAAAGGAAAGCAAAAGGAAGTGTGCTTCGACAAATCATTGAAGAGGAATGTACCCCAAGGACTTGAAAAGCCATACAATTTCGATATATTGGCACAACTGGCCAATACCCTAACCCGACTCTACATATTTGAGTTGCTTCGTTTGTCGAAGGAGACTCGTGAAGCTTTGAGCGAAGCTCTGATACATGCAGACTCATGCTTAGCTCAACTCAAGACTCCTGATGAAGAGTCATTAGCGTGTCCTCAATACCACAGTGTGATTGAGAAGATTCCTAATATCACCTTCATGTAAGATAATATGCTACTCAAAGATAATCAGCATAACATGCCTCTGTATTATACCGGTTACATCGGATCTATTAAGGTGAACTGAATTCACATCGACCCTGGTTTTTCACTCAGCATCATTCCTAAAAGTCAACTAAGAGGATTGAAGATACCGATGTACGACCTGTCTGCTACCAGTACTACCATTCTAGGCTTTAATGCAGGAAGAAATAAACTAATGGAAAAGATACGCCTAAAAATTTAGATAGATGATCTACGTACTGAAGTCACATGCTATGTGATTGACTTTGACATGTCCTATAATATTTTACTGGCATGACCATGGATACACGAGCAAAAAATTGTACCCTCCACCCTACATCAATTCTCCAAATACGTGAACAGTAGAGGAGAGGTCAAGACAGATGTAGCTGACCTCAACCCTTTCAAAGGTGTCAAAGCCTATTTCGTTGACTCTGCTCTCTATACACTGGAGTATATGAAAGAAGGAGTTAATCATGCTATTGATGAAGCTGAAAATACACCAAAAGAAGATCCTCTGATAATCCGACTCAAAGACGTACTACTCGTCCAACTCCTTCAAAGCCTCTCAGCATCGACCTGCATAAGTCATCTCCATTGGTCATCATCCTTCGATGCAATGAACAACCAACACCGGAGAATGAGCCCCTTGTTATCGACCTTCGTTGTAACAAGCAATTAACATCGGTGAATCAACCCCTAGTTATCAACCTTGCCAAGCCTCCTGTCAAGGCTGAAGATTCTACAGACTTTGTGGAAGATGAAAAAATCTTATATTTCATGAATAAAGAAGACACTACTTTACACTACATTGATGTTGAACCCTTTGCTAAAAAAATTTTAGAGGCTCTTCGCCTCTACGAACCTGTGTCCATACCCGTGGTATCTCTATTCTAATATAATTCATTATATGAACCATATAAGGAGGCATACTTCATAGTCCCGGCAAGACATGACAAGCAACGTCAGATAATTTTTGGCAAAGCCAAAAACAAAAGAGTCGTGCAGACTAATAGTTTTGACGAGGATATGGGAAAGATATAACCGTATCGTTACATCCAACCAGCCAAAAATATTATGCAAGGTATGGGCTATAACTTAAAATCAGGTTTGAGACTAAATTATGGAAAAGGCAGACGGACTCCTATACATCACCTCTCTCCAAAAGACAAGCCAGAAACATACTACCAACGGACTGGTCGTGGTTTGGGATATGTTACACCACCAACAAGTCCTAAAAGTTCAAAATCAAAAGAAGAGAGGCATTCTCATTCCTCTGACTGATCATTATGGGATTCTAACGAAAGCATGGGTGGCATATTCAAACACGCTTTCTTTGTAAATATAGTTTTAACTACCCAGATAATAAAAATGTTGGCCTATTAAAACCATTAGAGAATGATCCGTGTGCACAATAAATGGATACTCAATGGGAACTTCGATTTGAGCAACGTGAACCACCTATAGAGGATAGAATAGTCCAAATTGATGTAGGAAAATAATCTTCCCCAAATCTTTATTAGCAAGAGTCTCCTTGAAGAAGATCAACACGCTTTACTCTAGCTAATAAAGGAGTATAATGATGTCTTCGCTTAGAGTTACGAGGATATGCTTAGCCTAGATCCTCAAATAGCCACACATAAGCTCAATATTCTTTCTAATGCTAAACCGATAAAACAGCAACAATGACGATTACATCCGGATATGATTGATACAATTGAAACATAAATCAATAAATTTATAGCATGTGGCCTTGTTCTAGAAGAGCAATATCCTGACTGGGTAGCCAATGTCGTTCCAGTCATGAAAAAAAATGGAACGGTCCGAGTTTGCATAGATTATCGAGATCTGAACTCGGCCTGTCCAAAAGATAATTTTTTTCTTCCTATCATAGATGTCATGATCGATAATACATGTGGCTTTGAACGTATGTCCCTCATGGATGGGTTCTCAGGGTACAATCAAATCAAGATGTCGCCTGATGATAAACAATATACCTCTTTTCGTACACCATTGGGAGTTTACTATTATACAGTCATACCCTTCAGATTGAAGAATACGGATGCAACGTATCAACGAACCATGAGTACAATTTTACAAAAGCATTTATGAAAAATGCTATAATGCTATGTGGATGACATCGTTGTCAAGAGTCGCTACAAAGATGATCACCTTCAAGATTTGAAGACTGTGTTCGAATTAATGCGCCACCACCAGTTAAAAATGAATCCAACTAAATTATTTCTAGGACTCTAGTGGCAAGTTCCTTTGATTTGTTATAACTTCCAAAGATATTCACATTGACCCCGATAAAATCAAAGTTATCCTTGAAATGTAGCCTCTACGTAATCTCAAAGAACTTCGTTGTCTGTAAGGTCGTCTGGCATACATTATGAGATTCATCTTCAATCTCTCGGGACGATGCCGACCCTTCACTCAGTTAATGAAGAAAGGCGTATCCTTTGTCTGGAACAAAGTATGTCAAATATGCATTTGATGACATCAAACAATATTTAACAAATCTGCCATTTCTGGTGTCTCTGATCGTAGGAAAACCCTTTTTACTGTATGTTCGAGCAATGGATCACTCCTTAGGAGCTCTTCTTGCACATAAGTGTAACGAAGTCCATGAACAAGCAATCTATTATCTCAATCGCTTGATAGTCATGCTGAACATCGATACAATCCGGTGAAAAAAGAATGCCTCGCCTTGATGTTTGCTATTCAGAAGATATTGCATTACGTGTCAGGTCAAACCATTCATGTCATATCCAGAGTAAATTCTCTCCGGGTATTCATGACCAAGCCGAGCATACTCAATTCTCGGTTAGCAACATGGCAATAATGATATCACCTTATGACATGGTATATGTCTTGCAAAAAGCAGTGAAGGGTCAAGCGCTAGCTGATTTTCTGACAGCTCATCCTGTACTGAAAACTTCTAAACTATACAATGACATCCCAGATGAAGTCTTAGAGTCTAATATGGCAATAGAAGATGACACCTGGCAACTATTCTTTGACGGCGCTTCAAGAATAGGATCCAAAGGCAATATAGTAGCTGGAGTTGGCATAGTCCTAGTATCTCCTGACAAACTACTCATTCATCGAGCATATTCTCTCAGTAAACCATGTTCCAATAATATGGTAGAATACAATGCTCTACTCATCGATCTCCAATTAGCTAAATAATTGGACATAAAATATCTTAAAGCCTACGGAGATTCCAAGTTGATAGTCAACCAGATCAGGGGAGAGTACGAGGTTTGGCATGAAGAACTCATCCCTTATCATCAAACAATAATTGAACTAGCTTTTACTTTCAAAGGATTCTTCATCGAGCATGTGCTTCGGTTACAGAATATGGAAGCATATGCTTTGGCCGGCCTAGCAGCACCATTGGTCATTCCTCTAAATAGACAACACTCTATTATGATAACATGATGAGAGTTGCTCTGGATAAAAAATAACTTAAATATTGAACAGAGTTACGTCATAACAATTATAGACTACACTGCTTACGTAATTCTTCCAGAAGATCTGAAAGAAAAAAATTCTATTAAAAGAAGCTCACTCTAATTCTACCATGATGCCTCGTTCAAAATATTATATCATCGTTTTTATGAGAGATTGCTGCAATATTGTCTTTCCAACCATGAAGTAAGACAATCACTCCGTGAGGCTCATGATGGCATCTGTGGAGCACATCAGCCAGGTCCTAAATTACAAGACTGCCTCAAGAGATTGGGTTATTATTGGACCACCATGGTGGTAGATGCCATAGATTACGCTCGTAAATATTGGTCATGCCAAATCCATGCTAATTTTATCCACTAGCTAGCAGAGTTCTTACACCCTACAGCTGCTTCATGGCCTTTTGAATCTTGGGGAATAAATATTATTGGTCCGATCGGCCCATCTTCTTCTAGAGGACATCGATTTATACTTGCAATAACTGATTACTTCTCCAAATGGGCAGAAGCAGTCTCGCACATCGAAGTTAAGACATCCAACATAATTAACTTCGTCAAACACCATATTATCTATCATTTTGGTGTTCTCCGAAGGATAATACATGACAATGGGCCATAATTTGTCAATCAAGCATTTTATCAGTTCTATGACAAGAATCGAATCCAAAATATAGCATCTACGGCCTATAATCCAACAGCCAACGGCTTAGCAGAAGCCTTCAACAAGACCATAATCAAACTTCTTAAAAAGTTTGTCTTATCCAACAAACGTGATTGGAATGAGAAACTCGGAGAGTGTTTTATGGGCTTATCGCACAACAGTCCAAACTCCAACTGGTTGTACACCATTCTCTCTGGTCTTTGGGTGTGAAGCGGTCCTTCTACTCAAAATCCAAATACCTTCTCTATGAATAGCTATTGCTAATGAGCTAACAGTAGAGAATAATGATCAATTATGCCTGCAAGAATTAGAAGCATTGGATGAATAGCACCTGCACGTTCAACAACATATTAAACTATACAAAGCACGCATTTCCAGAGATTTTAATCGAAAGGTCAAGGAAAGAATATTCCAGGTCAGTGGATTGGTCCTTTCAGTGAGGAGACCTATGATCATAACCCATAAGAGCAAAGGCAAATTCTAAGCTAAATGGGAAGGTCTTTATGTGGTGGAGATAGTATTCTCCAACGGAGCCTACAGGCTCGTTAAGCCTAACGACGATTTAATAATGATGCATATCAATGACAAATTTCTCAAGAAGTATTATGTCTAAGCATGACATATTATTCTCTATCTCCAGCAGATTAAAATAAGATGTACAACAAATATATTTTATTTAATCTCCAGCGACTGATAGCTTACACGGCCTCTCGAACTGGTACCTATATTCATTTTTGAATAAGACATGGGCAATAGGTCCTCAAAGTTCTCCAACGGGACAATACTCAGATCCAATAGAAAACTCTCATTGAGATCATCTAAATAATTCTCTCCAACAAAAATATTCCATTCTTAAAGCCCAGTACTTTTAAGGATACCCTATTCTTGATCCCTAGTTGGGTCGAAAATAATCTCACAGTTTTATTCATCAGTCAATAAATGTAATATGATTCATGTCCATATTACCTCTAAATCATATCCTATTTATTATCCCTTAAAGAGAAGACAATAGTTCCTTCCTGAACTACTATTTCTTCGCTTCCCCGGTGGAGTAAACTAGTCAACTATCACATCCATATCACCTCTGATAGTATTTTATCCTTTAAAATTTATTTTTTGTATTCAGCATGAGTATGCCTTGGGTGATACATTTACCAAATTCTCCCATAAAGTTATTTTGCCATGTCCATAATACCTCTAAGCAGATATATATTAAATGGGTCTCGATTTAAAAGTATCACTAAGGTAAAACAAGATTTCTTTATTGATAGACAATGAGAAAAGGACAATGTTAGTCCGAGTATTCCCATGTGCACATATTTGTCTGATTGACAAAAAATATTGCATAGTGCACATAACCAAACAAGTTACAAAAATGCGCATGACAAATCACATAGTGCGCAAAAAATCCAGTTTTCTCTGAATGCATATTTATGCGTATATTAGTGGGATAACAAGGGAAAGGAAACATGACCAGACTTTTTTGGTGTACGTCGACTAAAGTCTTCAGTCAGCAACACACATACAACACAATGAAGTCAAAGCTGAAATTTTATTGAAGCGTAATCATGATTACACATGATGAAGATCTATCACATCCGGATTTTTATTCTAAAAATTATGATTATACGTATGGAAATCTATTACACCCGAATTTTTATATGATGGGGATCTATGTCACGACCCGCACCCGGTATAGGGGCACGAGTGCATGGGTATGTATAGCGTACGCCACAGAGACGATAGTAGAACGTCGTATAGGGAAACCATACTATCTAAATATCTCACACAATATATAAAGGTACATGTCAATAATATCTCAACTCCAAATGGAGAACAATGATATAATGGTTCAAGTATAATCGATACTCAATTACATATAAAGCTAAGGGAGATAAATGCACGATATAGGATAGAAGAGTCATAAATTATAATACAATTCATCCAAAACTAAAGGTCTAGCTACAACACAATATCAATTAATAATACAATCCAAAGTCTAACTAGAAATAACTACTATAAGATATAAAAATCTAAATAGCCTCAGTATCCGACACTATTTTCTCGGGTGGCACTCCATCTGTTAGCCCGTAGTAGGTAGGACACATCCTCACTAACCAGTCATCTGAAAAATATATCCAGTCAGGATTGGAACGAAGTTCAACCCAATAGTAGCTCCAATTAATTGATAATGACTATCAACATAAATAGAGAATATAATACAAGACGAGAAATAATGAACAATATCATATTATGGTAGAAAAAACAGGTAAATTAGAGCAATATGATATACACTGATCACGATGAAATAGATAATACAATAAAATAGAACATGGTAAAAAACTGTAACTAAACTAAGTGTTTGAAATACTAGTTAGATATGCGATCGGCTTGGGTTGAATATTTTCTACTTAAATATTGGATAAACATTATCTAACTTAAACATTGAAATTTGTCTAGGCTTTGATCACATATCTAGCTAACACTTCCCCCGCCCCGAACCAATACTCATGGATCCGATCATGACACGACACGTCACGAACACGAATATAATATGAGTACACGAAAACACGAGTTTACATGAATGAATACGGGCACAAGAAATACCCGATGCACACGATAAAGTACATGTGAAGGAGTATCCAAAGTATACGATAATGGGATAACATCTCCTGATAGGATCCATATATAGTACCAGTCCGTGTAACCACTATGTCGAAATCAAGTAAAATATTTCCAAATGCTTGTATGGTAATTATCAAATAATGAAAACTATCAGAGAATGTACTTACATGTGGTCCTGAACAATAGATGTCACTCGGTGTCCGAGCTGGTGTCACACAATCCTAGATAGGAAATATTATGTTAGAGGGTGTAAAGAAGTGATAATCATGCTAAGATGAGTCAACCATGCATTCTAAGTTATTTTTAGGTCCAACTAGGTTTATTGGTCTATTTTGACCACCAACCAGTCAAAACTAACTTGTTGTAACTACACTAGATCATTTCCTATAGTTTTAGCTATTACCTTAACTAATGTTTACTAACAACTAACTAGTACAATATACCTACTAATATCTACTATTAACTAACTGTAGCTACTATTACTAGTACTAACTTACTACGATAATTATTGATACTATCAAATCAGCTAACTGCTAGTGACTGTTAGTATATTAACTAATTGATATTACTAACTTAGAACTAGTAAATTATATACATATACTAATCTATATGCCATATTGACTACTGACACCTATCCACACTAACTGACTTAACTAATTAATACTGTTATCTGATATAATTAAGTACTTACTAACTATTAGAGAAGTATTGACCTATAATACTAACTGGTACTCTGTGTTACTAACTAATCACTTAGCTAACTAACTGATACAATTAATAACTGATACTAACACCTCTCCAATACTCTAATAGATAACTTTTAACTAGTAACTAACATCACTATACTCCATGCTAACTAACAACCCAATTCCTATTATGACTGATACCCCACTCTTGATACTCCTCCCTCTGTTCTCAGTTGAGGACACCTCTCTGCATACAGGCAATCCTAAGGCCCCTCATTCATGTTTGATACACACACATAACAAGTTGGTACTTGATGTATAACCCCCTTCTAACTTGATGTCTGATTGATACCCCACTGCTATCTCTACACAATTGATACATCAATAAGCTCTGATACTTAACCCCTTAATTGCACAACCTTGTACCCAACCTAAAGTCTGTTATTACTGATACCAGTATACACCCCTTCCTATATGCCTAATGTCTGATATACTGAAAGGCTCTAACTTGCTATTTTGCAAGAAAACAGTAGTGTATAGCAGTCCCTGCTGTTGGCTCCTACTTGCTGCCCATCCTCCTATACATACTACTGTAGACCTACACCTCTACTGCACCTGCTGGTGTACACTGAACACAGGTCCATATAATCTGTTGCACACATAAATCTCCACAGGAATCTAGACCCATAGCATTACTAAAATATACCATATCACCCACACTAGCACTAAGACACACACACACTCACTAATTGATACTGCTCTTAGATTTCCCCCATATGATACACCCCCAGTTGCAATGTGTAGAGAAACTCTTAACTGCTCACTAAGACCATAATACACACACACAAGTAACATATAACCAACTAACACTCACTCTCCTTCAGTTGCAAGCACACCTAGATACTTCCTAGTTTATATATTCAGTTGCGCACCAGTTGCACAACTCCTCATATCAAACTTGTTGCCTAGTAACATGTTGCAGCTGTGCCAATGCCTGCACAAGTTGCTGCTTGTAGAGCTGGGTAACCAGTGTCCCCTAATCTGTATCACCACCTGTGTATCGCTGCACTGCCATTGCAGTTCACTAGGTGCTTATTAGTGTAGTGATACACAGTTCACAACCTCCCCGTTGAATACTAATGTTCAGTCCTAACTCCTTCACTACTATCAACAATTTTGAACACTCATATAAACCACATAGCTCAAGTAGTCACACTCCGCAACACCATCACGACATTAAGTAATCGATACTACAAACACCTAGAATGCACAAGTCAAGATACTCTTGATACACACCCAATAAAGTACAAAAACCCACGATTCTCCTCAAATACACATTCCTACATATCAATCATATATAATATTAGCTATTAGAGCTAAATACAATAGAAAATAAGGAGAATAAGACCAATTCACACAAAATTAGCCACGTATTATACGGTATCGCACCATATCATGATACGGCCTACTCGTGACCAATTGTGGACACGTAGCTAGTATCCCAACCCCGATCTAAGTCAAATTACACTAAATTAGGCTCATGACACACTTGATGTGTCAATCTCTTAATTCTCCCAAAATACACACAAATCACCGTATGGAATTAATAATATACAATCATTTAGCCTAGAACTTGTTTCTATAGGTAGCCCTATTCTATTGGGGTGTTCCTAAGAGTCAAATGCATGATTTAGTAGCTATAATAAAGAGGAATTCAGAATTTACCAATTGGGAGATGGATTCCCAATGAATTGTTCCCACAAACACGATCCAGATACGATCTCTTCACCAATGCTCCTCCTCCTTGTGCTCCTTGCTTCTTTAAGCTCCAAAACTTCTTTAGAAATAAAAAATGAGGGGGAATAAAAATAAAATGAGAGAGAAATTGATGAAGAAAAATATGGAAATTTGGGGATCTCAAAAATGAATGAACAATTAAGAGGAGAGATAGGAGACCCTCTACATATGGCCGGCCCTTATTCCCCTTCTCTAAGCAATTATCAATGACAACTATGCCCCTACATGCTAATATGAGGAATAATTAGGAAATGGGATATTTTGGGAAGTCTCTAACTAATTGCAATTAAACTAATTCTTCTTAGTTAATTAGTGGGAATGGGTTCGTTAGGCCTAGTCCATGTTGGCTCACTATTTGTCATGACAAGTCTAATTTAGGTCCACTAATGTCAAGTCAAATTAAATAGGCTAGCCCACAAACTAAATTAAATATTACAAGCCTCTAATTCAATATGTACACTTTAATAACCAAATAACTAATACAAGCACAAATAAATATTCATGGCCCACTAATATAAATATTATATTCCTAAAATTAAATAACTAGGCCAAATTACCAAATTACCCCTAGATGGAAAAGTGGGGGTGACAATCCTACCCACCTTACAAAAATTTCGTCCTTAAAATTTAAAGATGATCGTACCCCCCCTCTAGATAAACCACAGTCCAAACTAAAACATACAACATAAAATTTAAAAGAAATTACTAACTATGGTCTTTGTCCATCATGATTTTGCAGTCTTCGACTAGGTATACTAACTATACAATAACTCACAAGCAGTCTATAAGGTACTAACTAGCACACAAGAAACATGTAGAAGAAAAGGAACAGAACTGAACAAAACAAGCTAACTACCAGAAGTGTCATCCTCTCCGACTGCCATCATAAATGTCCCGCCCTGCCGGGGTGGCTCCCTATGCGGGTGCTGAGCAGTCTGTGGTGCCACATGTTGCCTAACACTACCTCTTTGACTGCGATCTGGTCCATACGAGTTGTTGGAACACTCCTTCACCTGATGGTCAGGGGAACCATAATAAAAGTATAGTCTGAGCCTCTTCCGACAGTTCTCCCAATCATGCCCATGCCTTCCAAAATATGCACAAGGAAAAGTCTGTTGAGTCTGCCTCTGAGGTTGCTGTGGTGTCTGATAAACTGGCTTCTGAAACTATTGCATCTGTTGAGCTGGTGCCCTAACTGGCACAAGATACTATTGATGCTGATATACGCTCGGCTGCTAAAAGTGGGGCCATTTCGCTGGGCCCGTACCACCACTCACTCCTCCGGTGTCTCTCATCACAGAGCCTCCCCATCGCAGTGTCCCGTCTGGTCCCAATACGGAGGAATATAGGCACAGAAAAAAATAGTCTCCTCAGTACAAACCACAGTACATGGAGAAAAAATCTATATTGTGGGCGAGGATGCTATACAGGACTGGCATGTTTAAATTAACATGGCCCTATTCCTGTCGGACTCGATGGTGGATATGGAGAGCCAAACGGAAGCTGTTCCGCTATCGCCATCCAGCGCCACCGCTAGAAGTCTCGGTTGGGATTCTAATCCCAACCCTGTAATCAACACAGGGGCCATGTTAAGAGAGTAATTCCAGCGAGCTGGGTTTAAAGACAACGAACAGTCTTCTGGGTAATTCGTTAGTTCAACACGAACGACGAAGCCTATGATATCCTTCAGGTTCCATCACATAAAGAGCTCGGCAACAATGATCTCCATACGAGTCTCTCACCCATCGTTGAGATGCATCTCCTCTTGCATCTTTTCGATGGATAATAAAGCCGATGGAGCCATACTGCTACGGTCATCTTTGTAGGCTCACAATTAACAATGGCCATGCTCAAGCCTTACAGCAAGAAAGAGATAAGTCTAAAAATATTGGTAAAGTTTTACTCCTATTAATAGGAGAAGACGTGCCAAAGTCAACATAGTTCTCGAAAATTGCTCCTAAAAAGATATTTGCGTCTCCTTAACGACCGCGTCAAAACCAAAAAGTAAGCCAAAGATACATGCATGTCAGCCATGTTAGCAAATCTGTTAGGATTATGCCAAAAGTGCGCGCACAAACATCTCAAAACTTTTATGCTTCTAATTCAAAGTATTTTGAATTCATTTGAATGAATTCAAAGTATTTTGAATTCATTTGAATGAATTCAAAAACTTTGAAGATGGTCTTGTAGAAGCATTGGTCTTGTAGAAGCATAAAAAATATGCTTCAGATAGATGGAACAATTTTCTATAAATAAATCCAACAGTGGAAAGATGGCGCACTTTCTATCTGTTTGGCGCACTTTCTTCTTATTTTAGAAGAAAGATGCACACTTTCTTAAGTGCTCAATACTTTGGCGCACTTTCGGAAGATGGTGTACTTTCTTAGTATTATGAAAGCTCACACACAAACAAACATCCCTCTCTCAGCATTTAACGCAACAAATTGACAGCTGACAGATGCAGAAATCGAAGAGTCAGAAGTCATCATTAAAGATGTGTTGTGGCACGCAGACCCTGGTTGTCGTTTAGCGACCCAACCACTGTGCTAACTTCTTCAAAAATACGTCGTAGTGCCAGCTCCTTCAAAAATGTACCATAGTGCCAGCTCCTTCAAAAATGTACCATAGTGCCAATCTCTTCAAAATTGCGTCGATGTGCCAATCTCTTCAAAAGTGCATCATAGTGCAAATACCTTCAATAGTGCGCCTTAGTGCCAACTGCTTCAAAAATGTGCCGTAGTGCCAATCTTACCAAGAATGCGCCAGTCATCAGACGACTTCTAAAGTGCACATAATATCCTAATCGACAGTGATCAGTTATGAGTGCGTGTCTTCTGGCCATACTTCTCATGAAAAGTGTATAAATAACTGTCCCCACGACCTATGCTTTCCTCGTATAGGAATCTACATGTCAAGCGGGCAGTAAGTTATGCACCCACTCATTCAGAATGCGGGGTGTTAGTCCACCAAAAGTGTTCACATAATGGTAAAACAGTATTGACTATGCAAAGTATGCGCACACTCTCATAATTGTTCCTAAAATCTATAAATACACCTAGACAGAGAGGAGCACAGAAAGACAGATAGAGAGGGGGGATATAATTTTCAAGTCTTTGAAATTCAAGAATAGAATGAGAGAAATAAAAGCTTTTCGTGTTGTTGTTGCTAGAGCTTTATTATTGTTCAACTCTCCAAGTTATTTGCAATAGTCCCTACATTTCTTCATCGTCGAGTGGTCCAAGAAATAAAGTGATCGTCCGCAGATCTGATCTCTACAGCTATACTTCCCCAGAATCAATTGTACTTAGATTTCTGTTTGGGATCTCTTGTACTTTTCTTTTTTTTCAATAGTTTGTAACACAAAAGTTTCATATTAACTTTTTCCCGCAAACAGCGGTTTAACATCTTGGTGGCTGTAACATAGTATAACTGGAGGAAGTGTCTTCTAACGGAAGTGGCCTCCTTCGGGTCGTCCGGAAGGATTCCCTAAATAGCATAGTCCATAAATTAGAGTCTCCAATCTTTGACATTGGTATCTGCGCCCACATAGTCGCTTAGACTTAAGCATAAGTTGTTCCTTGGGTAGACCAGTTCTTGACCCACTACTGTGATCAATAGGTGGGTTTTGATTGGAGTTTCTAAAGAAGCAGCAAGGCCGACGAGTTTATCCGTCTTGATTTTTGCAGTCATGGTACATATTCTATGAAAAACTCCATATAAGTAGAAATTATGTCGACGGTCGCTTGGTGGTAAGGGAGTAGATCCTCATGGCGAATCTCGTACTCGCCACAGACTTGACTGACTATTAGTTTAGAGTCGCCATAGGCTTCTAGAAAGTTAACCTCCAATTGTTTAGCCAGCTGGATCCCAATGATGAGAGCGTTATACTCTGCTACATTATTAGAACATGGCTCCGTAAGCGAGTATGCACGATGGATGACTAAGTCGCGGGAGAGATCAACACTATCCCTAATCCAACGACGATATGAACATTGGGCCCTATCCTGGAAGCACCGTCGAAGAACATTCGCCAGACTGATCCTTCTGTCATGACGATGTTAGACTCTAACATCTCGTCGGGGATTTCGTCGCAGAGCTTCGAAGTCTCTGTCACTACCATATTTTCAGACTAGGGGTCTTTTGGTCTTTCATAATTATTTATTTAATATGCATGTTATACATTTAATTATTATTTAATTATTTTTAGTAGGCTATTATTTATTGGACTTGTGTTAGTGGACCTAACTAGACTTGTCATGAACCATGGACCAATATTAAGTTAGACCCAATCTAAGCCCAATAATTAGTCACCGTTTGATTAGTTAGTGATTTAATTAAACATCCATTAGGAGTTGAAGATTTTCTCCTAATTAAACCCCTTCATGACAATCCAATAGGGGTATTATTATCTTTGTAAAATTACTTAGAGAGGGGGCTAGTGGCTGGCCTATAGGGAGGAAGAATAAATTCTCTCTCCTCCTCATTTTATCCTAATTTAGATCCTCAGTTGTGTTCTTTCCCAAATTGATTCATTCTTCCACCAAATTTACCTAATTCACTCTCATTCCCTTCCAATTATATCATCTAAGGAGCATTAAAGATTGGATTACAAGAAGCACTTGGAGAAGGAGCCATTGGATAGGAGCTTGTATCCTATTTGTGTCTATTTGGGTTTTATATTAGGAATTCATCTCCCAATATATAAAATTATGAATTCACATTTCTATTTGACTCTAATTCATGCATTTTACTATTATGAACCCTTCCTTGACATAGGGCTATCCATAGGAATAAGAACTAGGTTCATATAATTTGTATTGTGACTTCTATAGTGAGTTTTGTGTCCAATTAAGAAGAATTCTGAGATTGGTGCACCATGTATTTGTCAATAGGTCAATTGGACCAAATTGATATTAGTTTGGTTGTGTGAGACTAGTTTTGTGTCCACAATTGGATACGAGTAGGCTGTGTCATGATATTTTGTGATACGGATTAATTTTGGAGATTTTTTCTTTGACACGGGGGCTACACATGTCATATTTTGCCACAACACTTAGTATAGCTATCTATTGCTCTAATTAGACTCTATTTACTATTTTTGATGTGTTTATGTGCTTTGGATAGAGTTTGGTGAGGTTTGGTAGATGTATCTTGAGCGTATCATAAGAGTATCATAGAGCTTGTGTGATACTAGTGTAATGCACCACTAGTGTTTGATGAATTGCCATGTGGAATGTATAGTGTGTACTCTAATATATTCATAGTACTAGATTGATATATATTATTGTATTATAACTATATATGTATATAACTAGATATATATATATATATATATATATATATATATATATATATATATATATATTAGTTGTGAGTGTGTTGAGTACTCATATTGTGTCTACATATATATGCGTTGTATGAGTGACTGTGTGTGATACTTAGCTTGGTTATTAGAGTCTGTATGCAAGTGGAGTTGCTATGTGTTAGATGGTGGATCAGGTGTGTGCAGACAGTTGAGGACTGCTGTGCACTAGTGCTGCAGCCCAGTTTGGACACCAGTGTGTGTTGGGTGGTCGGGCATCTAGAGAGGTAGAGAAAGTGGTGTCCGTTGCTGTAGTTAATTACTGCATTGTTGTAGCAGTAGGGAGACTGCCTGCCTGCAGTTAGAGCAGTCAAGAGGGGGTAAACAATTGAGTTTAGCAGGGTGTTGGAGTTCCAGGGTATTGAAGCATCAACTACTTGCCTGCATGTATCAGTTATAAGAGTGTATATTTCAGTCCAAGAGAGTGTATGTATGTTATAGGTTGGTATTAGTGGATCGGGTTATATGTATCAGTAGTATAGGTGCATGTCAGTTGCAATGTACACAGTCAGTGGGTTTAAGTGTTATCAATTGGTTGTTGTGCTCTTAGAACAGGTTGTAGGAGATCCAGTGTAAGGGAAAGTATCATTCAATAAGAGTAGCATTAGGAGGAAGACTTTGATTTCATGCCTTAGGGAGACAACAGCTAGTAGCAACAAGTGTACTAGTGCACTGTATGCATCTGGTTGTGCTCTAGGCACTGCCTTGAGTAATGTAGAGGATTGGGGGTGCTCGAGCATTACCCATACTTAGCATCAGCAGTATCAATGCTCATATGCTTTGGTGCTCGAGTATGAGGTGAGTTGGCCTGCAAAGAGGTATTGGTGAATGAGGACTTGAGGGTAACTAGCTAGGTAATAGACTAAGGTAAGTGGATAACCAAGGTATCGAGAGTAAGTATTAGTTAGGGTTAGAGTATCACCATATAATTAGAGATGTGATGGGTAAGTATGGGTTAACTACTAGGGTAAGTGAGTCTAGTTATGTTTAAGGTATTAGATATGTAATGTTATGAGCATTAGATAACTAGAGCTCTAGACATAGAAATGGGGTACTGTTAATACCCAGGTAGGATGTAGTTAAGGTAATATGTATATTGCTTAGTATTATTAATTAGAGTATGTATATTAGTTATAAATGTTAATATAAGTATATATGGTAACCTATTACCTAATATTAATAACTAGTGTAGGTTGTATATTGATATCGATACTATAGTGTATCTTAATACCTAGTTCTAGTTAGTATCATTAAGATACCAACCTAAAAACCTATATATAGACCCATATAACCTAGAAATAGCTAGTTTGACTATTTTGACTTAGATTTGGCCTAATGACCTAGAAATTGACTAGTTAACTTATCTTATCGTTTTAAAATACTGTATTGATGTGATATTCTATATTTAGGTCTTTGAGGCACTGTTACGGATACCATTGATACTTTACCCCGGATTCTTGGCGAGTACATTCTTTGATAGTTTCCTGTTTATGATATCTTCTATGTTTCTTGCATCTAGTGTAGATATCCTTGACTTCTTGACACATAGTTACACGGATTGGTATTTATGGATCCCTTCATGAGATATTATTTCTGGTGGTTCTTGGCATAACCTGTGCAAGTCCTATAGTTCTTGTACTTGTATGGACACTGATTCTTGGGAGACTTGCTACCTTCTTAGAGAATCTCGTGTCATAGCGTGCCATGGTTGGATCCACTATACCAGTCGGGGGCGAAGAGTATTTAGTGTAGATATGTGATCATACCCCGCAGTTTATATTTTACTGCATAGTGTTAATCATACACCAAATATATGATTAACTAGGCCATGATTCCTGAATAGAAGACCCAAGCTAATCACATGTTAAAGCTAGTACTCACTTACTTAGCTAGTTGCATTTTCTGACTCTTATATATGATGCTCATCTCTCTTATATATTTTTTTGCATTCTTTATTCTTGTATACTTCCTGCCATGCTCTATTTATATTATATATTTTCTCAATTTACTGCTACATAGTATCATTTATTGGAACTATTGTTAGTGGTATACTTCGCTCCAATCCTGACTGGATATATTTTTTCCAAATAACACTGATGAGTGGTATCCCACTAACTACGGGCCTCAGGACGTAGTAGGCTTAGAGCTAGAGACTGTGGTTCAGGAGGGTCTCATCCCAGTTGAGGACGATAACACTTTGCCTATAGTTCAGTAGATAGACAGATTATTATACTGGATTTGTCTCGAGCTTGACATTAGTTCTTTTATTCTTTTTGGAGACTCTTGAATATATTAGTCTTGTGAGATGTATTGACTCTTATTTTGTTCTTCTTATATGATATTCGTGTGTTGTTCTTCCTTATAGATTCTGTGATTGAGTATTCATATTCATTGAGTTATCATCATGTGTTGATGATCATTATCGATAGATAGTCTAAAATACTAATATAGCGTTCTACCACCAATGCTGTGGCGTAGGCTGGACGTACCCACGGCCCAACCCGATTATTCAGGAATGGGTCATGACAGTCTCATGTACTGGATGAGCTGCCAGCCGATGTATTAGAATTCCTAAGGCCTGTAGCAGACTTCGTAGGATAATGCTGAGAGATAATCCAGGGTCGATATGCATCCAGTCTACCTTAATGGCTCTGATATATCCTGTGTAATATAGGGGACGATCGTGCCTATTATTTTTTAATAATATATCCTGCTGAGAGAACGTGATGTTCGGGATCGCTTCTATCACACTATTGCAGTGAGGACATGCGGCGGGATTCTCGGCTGGTAGCTTGACTTGGGCCAGATAAGAGTCAACATTTTGCAACCTCACATAGAGCATCACGAGTCTTTTTGGAGAGACGGAGGAGCTCGTAGAGTGACAACTTAGTGGGAGTATTAGCCAGCTATTCCAAAATGTTAAAGTTGTAAGCCTTCTCCAGCCCTTGTGTTGTGTCTTTCCGCAAAGGTTTATCGTAACGAGTCTCCTTCTGCTTTTTTTTGTCCGCTGCGGGAAGCTGTGATGGACCCGGATTAGATGTTGTGGGTGTCGCGTGCATGGCAATCGAAGGTAGAAAAATCAAAGGTGTACCATTATTGGGAGCATTGTAGTCGCGTTGATAAGCTAGACCCGACTAGTTAGGCCAGAGAGAGCTTCCTCTCTTAATGGGGTGACCGTGTGACATTACTTGGTCTTCTTTCCCTGACTTAGGAGAATGAGGCATTCTTGGCTGTGTCATATCCGGGAAGATGTCTGGATGAACCCACATAACTTCACCTCTTGGTGTAGTGAGGGGCACCAATATGTCCGCTCGGGATGGAGGGAGGTTAACGACCTCCATTGTTGTCTTAGGTATGAGGACAACACCATCTTGGGCCTTTCTTATCGGGAAGGTGCAGAATTGGAGGGACACCATGTTTGCAGTGACTGTCTTGTCTTCGAAGTCCAAAGTGAGAGCTTTGGAGTCGATTAACCATTGTATATGCCTTTTTACTTTTTAACAATATCGTGTGGCATGATGGACATATCGATGGTAGTGGCAATACTTGGGGTTGTCAACCTTGTCTGCTTTATTGGGGTGCTTGATGTCAGGTAGTTGGAGCTTGTTACCCTTCATTAATACCTCAAAGATTTCTATAACATCATCGTCATCAAAGGAATAAGTCTCATGTACTTTTGGTGGCTCTGTTGGCTTGGTAACAGGTGAGGTCAGACTTTTAGACAAGTTAACCATCAGGGCCTGCTTCCCTTTACTGTCATGACTGTTGTTAGCGGTAAAAGGACTCTTTCCCTTATCTTCAATATTGGGAGCTTGGAATCCCAATAAGTGGGCATCTTCCGTGCTCTTTTCTATAGCAGCGATACTGATGATAAATGCCATCCAATCACTGAATGGGCCAGATGCCGTCCAGAGTCTTATTGTTGGTAGAAGGTTCTTCTAACACGTGTCCATCAGTAACGATTCAGGGATACCGAGAGAAAATTTTAATGCTGCCTTCCAAAAATATTCTATGTAATTTCGTGCAAGTTCCCTGTCCCCTTGAGTAACATCCATCAAAAAGGACATAGTCATATCCATCCCTTCTTATTAGAAGCGGGCGAGAAAAAAAAGGACTTCAGGTCCTCAAAGGACGAAATACACTTATCTAGGAGACTACAGAACCACTCAAAAGTAACCCCGGATAGTGCCCCGACGAACAAGTTGGTGAGTAGAGCGTCATCCCGAGGAAGGTGGCCCGTTGTAGACTGAAAGTATCTCATATATTGACGGGACGATGTCTTTCGATCAAATGGAGTCAGAGATAGTAGCTTGTATTTGGATGGGTATACCATATTATCCCACTCGGGATGATAGGGCTACTGGATCCTAAGCTTTTGGAGCCAGTCTTGATTATCCCGAGCATCAACGCAGGCACATAAGTCCCTAAGAGTCTCCTGGATATCATCTTACAGAAGAGAGACAGAGGATTGAGGTACTGTCTAGCTGCTTGTGACATGAGGAGCCGGATCAGGCATGCCAGATAAATTGTTGGTTCTCTGGTCCAGGTTTGTTTGTCCCTGGGTTCGTTGTTGTGTCGGGACTAATTTTTCTTTGAGTTCCAACATGGTATGAGTCAGAGTCTATATTGAGGTACTCAACGTCTGCATCATGGCCTCAAGGGCCTCAAGGCTTTGCCGGTTACTGGATTCTGCGTCATGCTCGTATCCTGCCATGTATACTGGCATTGTGTGGAAAGAGGTGGACGGGAAGGTGGACACCTCAATTTCTGCCTCAGATGTCCGAGTCTTGTTGTCCTCGAGGAGAGTGGACAGTGTTGCATCACATTCATTACTTGATGGATTGCTACCCTGAATCTCAGTGGCGGGCTTATCCTGGAAGGTATGGCTACCCCCAGCTAAGCTGTCATCCATGTGCAGAGATTTATTATCATCTTGATAAGACGGATTGACATAGAATACGGGAGGACTACTACCCCAGCCCCAATTATAACCTCAGTTGGGAGGGCATGGCTACCCCCAGTCATTGTTCTCGAGCGCGTGCCTTGGAACACCCTCACCGTAGGTATTTGTTTGCTAACCCATGGACAACGGACCGACGTCCTCAGATCGGGCGAGCTTTTCTTCGAGATCTTCTTTATAGGATATGTTAAGCAATATGAGGTGACAGATAGTTCCTCCTTGTTGTGTAGCTGTTTCCTGGAATACCGTCGGGTTGGCGCTGCAAGTTGTTATCGCTGGACCACCGACTGTCTGGTTGATCGGGTTGGCGCTGCAAGTTGTTATCGCTGGACCACCGACTGTCTGGTTGAAATTGGTGCTTTGGTGCAGCAGTAGTTGATGATAATGTTGGCACAAGTATGTCTTTGAGAGGACACGTCATGTGCGATAGTTACTTCTCTCGTCTTACGCTTGTGACTAATCACGTTACGTAAATCTGACGATGGAAGCTTCACTTTCATTCATATTTCATACGCTCGGGAAACCCTTGCGCATGGAGGTGAAAGGGAAATGTTTTCTCCCTGACCTAGTTCTCCCGCAAAAACTGTAACTGAATAATTGGTGAAAGGATTGTTGTGAGACAGGCCCACTTTATGCACACAGCCAAGCTGGGCGCATGAGTCTGTCATCAAGATGTTTGTACGTCAACTTGGTTTAGGTACAACTGTAACATCCAAATGAGTTTGAGAAGACTTTAGGGGTTGACCCACTTACGGCACATGAGTGCCTGGGTCAGCCCTATATAGTCTTCCATCAGCAGCGCATGTGACGACCAATGACACATACTTTTGGAGAGCTGGTGGCGCAGCTCCTCAAGCGTGCATAACTCAGGATATTTTGGGTTTCCTTGAACTAGCGTCGTTAGGTGCATAGTACAGGGAATCCAAGTCAGGACCATGGGGATATTTAAGTGAGACATCATCGTTCATAGAAGGCTCTATGCGCCTACATTCGTGTATGGCATATCTCTTCTTGCATGATTTTTGCTTTGGGCACACTTCTCGGGATCTGGTGCTGACTTTCTTGGAAACGTCTTTGGAGATGGAGATAGGATGCGTGCCAACCTCAAGTACATCTGCGACAGAGATTGGCGGTGCTTCTGGAACAAATTTTAGGCTTAGCGCAGTGGCTTTGGCAACCCAAATCCTACAAGATTTGTGAGGTCGTACGGACCTCGTCGAAGAAGTCAACTTGTCGGCGGGATATATGTCAACCACATGTGCAACTACAGCCAGGTTTGATAATGCATCGGTCATCGATCTCGGGTGTGACACAAAGGCCTTGGCTGCCCAAATCTTGCGAGTCTTTCGAGGTTGTACGGGCCTCATTGGAGAGCTCGGCTTGTCCAACATATCTTCGAATGCCTGTTGGTCGAAGAGAACGACCAACATCCTCTGAGTCAAACCCAAGTTGGTCATATCATATTGCGTTACCAGCTTCTTATTGGAGGAGAAGCTCTTCCCCAACAGAGTCACCATTTTTGTCGACATCGTACAAAAAATACTTTTGGAAAAGATAAACAAACTTATATATTGATTGGGAATTGACAAATAATAAAAAAGAGTCTCTAATACGTAGAGTCTTAGTACAAAAAAAAATCTGGACAAGTGTAACGGTGGAGATCGAGCACTACATCAGCTCCTTTAATCCGTTGACGATCCGGGACCACGGAGGTTGACGAGGCTTCGGAAGGCGCTTCTGTCTTTTTCTCCTTTATCTCTATTTTTTTTTCTGGTCCTGATGGTGCTTTTCTTTTCTTTTTTTGCATGTGGAAAATGCCCATTATTTATAGCCATGAGAAAGATTTATGTAGGAGCGTACGTGCGCGGATCGCATGTTGGCGCATGTTATATTAAGACTGCCATATAGCAAGTCGAGATCTAGGGTCGCTAATGCCCATAATACTCGTGACACGTGTCATGCCCTAATTTTAATGATTATGATTGCATCTTGGGAACACTACTGCTTGGCGCATGGAGATCACTGAGGGATAGTAGTAGCACATGACACTGCTAGCACATGGAACTGTCACCCTCACTTTTCCAGCTAGGGGTAGTTTGGTAATTTGGCATGGGTAAATAATTTTTTTGGAATAAATATTTAATTGGTGTGTTATAGAAGTTATATAATGATTGTATTAATTATTTGATTATTAGTAAGTTATAGGTTAAGAGTGACTTGTATTAAATATTTTGTTAGATGCTAGTCTAATAATTAGACTTGTCATGTCAACTAGTGATCCTAATTTGGACCCAAGACCATTAGACCTTCTCACTAATTAATTAAGAAGAATTAGCTTAATTACTATTAGTTAGAGACTTCCAAAATTATTCTTCCTAATTATTTCTCATAATTCACCATATAAGGGTAACTTGGACCTTTGTAAGTGACTTGGGGAAGGGGAGAAGGGGCCGACCACTATTAAGAGCCTCTCATTCTCTCTCTCCTCCTCATTTGTATTTTATTTTGATCCAAAATTGTAGATCCCCAATTTCCATATTTCTTCCATCAATTTCTCTCTCAATTCCTTCACATTCCCTCTTATTTTCATTTTTCAAGGATTTTTGGAGCTTGGAGAAGCAAGGAGCACAAGGAGGAGGAGCATTTGTGAAGTGATCATGTTCGAAACGTGTCCAATTATATTTTTATTGAGAATCCATCTCCCAATTGGTAATTCTTGAATTTTCTCTTGCATTATAGTTTCTTAATCATGCATTTTACCATTAGGAATGACCCTATGGCATAGGGCTACCTATAGGAACAAGTTCTAGACTAATTGATTATGTATTGTGAGTTCTATGTGGTAATTTGTGTGCTTGTTGGGAGAATTATGAGATTGACACATCAATATTGTGTCATGATACCAATTAGATCTAATTAGACTTAGATCAGGGTTATGGAACTAGGTACGTGTCCACAAATGCATACGTGTATGCCGTAGCATGGTTTTTATGATACGATGCGACACGGGGCCCAATTTTGGGGTTTTTGCATAATTGCTCTTCAATTTTCATTGTGACAAGTTACTTAGTAGGATTATGATGGTATGGATATGCACAATTAGTATTGGTAGTATATTCCACTTGACGGAATATCACATATTTGATTTAATGCATTAAAGGAATATTATGGTTGTGCATACATATATATGTGAATTGATGATAACTATACTTATATATGTTCTATATGTGTGTGTGTATTGTTGGGGTTTTTGGTGAGGGACAGTAGAGAAATTGGGCTCGGGCAGATCATTAGAGTGTGCAGGTGGTTAGTAATATGAGTTAGTGATGTTAAATGGTTAGTGTGCTTAGGGAGTGTATTAGTTTCTGCTGTGTCAAGTATTAGTTGATACTTTGGTAGATATCAAAGGTGTTAGGGAATATTTGGGCATGTATTTAATTTAGGTAGCTGTAGTTGGGATGAGTTGTATTTTAGACACAGTTAACTGCATTGTGATATTCCCTGCAGTAAACTGTAGTTGATTGAACAGAGGGTGAGTTGTTATGTTAGTGTTTCCCAAAGTTGGTTCAGAATTATAGCAGCAGCTATTTGCATACATGTTGTGCGCTCGAGCATGGCAGGCAGGCAGCAGCATGAATCCTCAGCAATAGCAGTATCAGAGGGGTACGGGTTTTGTATCAATTTGAGAGAGGGCTCGAGAGTAAGGAACTGCAGTGTAGTTCACTGCGTTCAGTAAGGAGTTGGTAGAGTTGGTGTTCACTTGTGTTTAGTGATCTATTTTGGTATCAACAGGCTTTTGAATTGATTATCAGTGATTGAGTTTGGTTCTTGTATCAGTCATGAACCAGGCAGTAAATGTAGTGATGTAAGTTAGGGGATTAAGGTATCCTAGATGAGGGGTCGAGTCAATGACTGGAAGGTGGGGGTATCAGTGACTGGCAATTGGTATTATGAGTGTGTATCAACATTTTAGTGGTGTATGGGTTTATGTGCATCAGTATGGCTTGAGTGAGGTAGTGCACAACTGGTGCACTACATTATAGTTTCAGTAAGTTCTGTTCAGTGGTTAGAATGGGGAAAGCTAACCCTGAACATGGGTAAGGATGCTTGAGATACTAGGTGATTCCAGTACTTGTGTGGGTTTTAGATATACTGATGTGTATCTATTATAAATATTGGTTGGGGCAAGTATCAATCACTAATACTTAACGTATCACTGAAGGATTTAAGATGTGGGTATAGGTGTTAATCCAACTTGACAGTGAGAAGAGTTAGTATCAGAGTAATATCTGATATGAAGAGTTGGTTCAGGCAATAGAAGTCTGATATGAATGTAGAAGTGGCAGTACTGATGACAACCTGAGAAGGATTGTAATTAGGGTTTTGGCTTAAGGTAAGTTGGTGTGTGCGGTGTATCAGTCCACCTATATAAAGATGTTCAGATAATTAGTTATTAGTTGTGGTTTAGTTTAGTTACTATATTTTATATTGTATGTTGTATCAGTTAGTAGTTAATGTTAGGTAGTGATATTAGCTAAGCTAGGACTTGAACTCTAAGATAATAACTTAGCATGGTTAAGATAAGCTAGTTCTAGCTAGTTAGTGACCACTAGAGACCAATTAATTTAGTATTGACCTAGTTTAGCTAGAGAGACCTAAAAATGGACTAGAAAATTATATTAGTGCATTGTTTAACTCAATTATCATCGATTACACCATTTAACTTGATATTTCCTAAATAGGATTGTGTGACACCAGCTTGGGTATCGAAAGACACCTTTTCTCATGATCAGAGGCGAGTACATTTCTCTGTTAGTTTTTATTTCATGATGGTGTATATATCACATATTCTAGAACTGTATACTTGATTCGGACACATTGGTTACACGGACTGGTACTATATGAATCCTGTCAGGAGATGTTATCCCCTACCATGTTCAACAGGTACTCCTTCACATATATTTCATCATGTGTATCAGGTATTGATTATCGTGTACTTCGTGTTTACATACTGCTCGTGTTCAGTGTACCCATATTCGTGTTCGTAATGTATCATGATTGTATCCATAAGTATTGGTTGGGGATGGAGGAGTAGGAGTTGGTTATGTGATCAAGCCCAAGCGCATGATAGAGATTTTCTATGCTCCTATAATGAATCAGACATATTTATTCTCGTGTATACATTAATTGGTGGCTTGATTCCCAATATTGTGGATTGACTTTACATAAAAAGATGCCTCAAAAATCGTACTTATATGCCAAGAATATAAACAAACTTAATGTCACAAAGATCAAGGAAGATTTGATAGCCTGTAACCAGAAGACCAAGCATCTATGTGACATACGACAAACAGAGCAGCACTATGCGTCAACGCTCTATGTGCCAAATGGTCATCCATGCTTCTTTCAAAGTATTTTAAAAACTTGTTCAAGTTTTTGAAAACTTTGAAGAAGGTCTTGTAAAAGATGGTATCACCCTCACTTTTTTAATTAGGGGTAATTTAGTAATTTGGCATGGTTATTTTATTTTTAGAGATTTAGTATTTAATTGGTGTGCTATAATAATAATTGTGGTTGTGCTATTATTTATTTATAGTTAGTAGTCTAGCCTATTAGTTAGACTTGACACTTGTGAACCCAATTAGACTTGTCATGACAATTAATTGAGCCCAATATGGACCAAGCCCAATAGACCCATTCCCACTAATTAATTAGGAGGATTAGACTCATTTGCATTAGTGTAGAGACTTTCCAAATAGCCCTTCCCTAATCTTCTTCATAACTATCAAATATGGGCATGGTAGTCATTTGTTGTGACTTAGAGAAGGGGTAGAGGGGGGCCAGTCATATATAAGTCTCTCATCTCTCTCTCTCCTCTTTATTTTACACTCTTATTTCTAGATTCCCAATTCTCTAGATCCCTAATTCCCTCATTCCCTCAATCAATCCCTCTTAATTCATTCACATTTTCTCTCATTTTTATTACTCAAGGAGCATTGGAGCACGGAGTTGCAAGGAGCACGAGGAGAATGAGCTTTGGCAAGGAGATCGTATCCGGATTGTGTCCGTGGGAACAATTCATTGAGAATCCATCTAAATTCTGAATTTATCTTCATTATAGATTCTAAATCATGTATTTGACTCTTAGTAATATCCCAATGGCATAGAGCTACCTATAGGAACAAATTCTAGACTAAATGGATGTGTATTATGATTTCTACATGATGATTTATGTCCAATTTGGGGGAATTATGGCATTGACACATCAAGTGTGTCTCATGAGACTAATTTATTCAGTTTGGACTTCGATCGGGGTTTGGATACTAGCTACGTGTCCACAATTGGACACGAGTAGGCCGTATCATTACACGGTACTATAATGTGTAATACGGGGCTCTATTTTGTGTGCTTTGTGCAATTACTCTTTAATTCTCATTCTAGCAAGTTGCATTAGTGATATAATAATGTATTTATGTGTATGAATGGTTTAATATGGAGAATTGGTGAATTTGGGCATTCCATTGAATGCATAGCATGTTTTCCTAAGCTATACTCTCTATGTGTTTGTTTATATGCCAATAATATAGTGCATACATATATGTGTATCATCTTAGGTATTATATATATATATATATATATATATATATATATATATATATATGATCATGTTAGATGTGGTATGTGTGTGAGATTAGTGACTGAGATTGGTGAAGGTTATGTAATTCCTATATGTATAGGTGTCCGTGTGTGAGTACTCTAGGTACTGATGGTGTGATAGCTGTGTAAGTGTGTATCATTTCAGTCAGTGTATTTGGTGGCGATGGATGTCAGTTTTTAAGGCTTTAGTGCAGTGTAATGTGAGTCTCAGGAACTTGAGTGATGTAGTATTGATTAGAGGTAGAGGATGAATGTACACTCGTATAGATGTATAAAAGAAAGGGGAAAATCTGTGTTAGATCAGTTTGTGTGTGTGTGTAGGTTGTTTGTGAATGTGTGAGCAGTGGATTAAGGATACTATGACTGTGCTATAGAGAGGTTTGGGTCTATGTGTTGTTATGGGAGTTCTGATGTGCAACAAGTTGCAAGGAGACGTGTATTAAGCCCAGGTAAGTATCGAACCAGATTGGATGCAACAGTGAATAGTAGCAACTTAGTTGCTGTTGTGATAAAATAAGTAGCAATGCATAGTTAATAGAGGGGTCAGGTTTGGTAACAATAGATAGTAGGTGGAGTTTGAGTTCAGTGATCTTGAGTTGACTGCATTGACAGTGAACTCGGGCATCAGATCAATTACAGTAGCAGTAAATGGTCAGTAGGACTGATATATTTAGGTGAAGGCTTGAGTTGGATATTGAGTTAGTTTGTGTATCAGTAGTTAATAGGAGTAATAGTTAGTTTAGGTGTTTTAGTGTATAGTTAACTAGTGATGTCAGTTGGTTAGACTTAGTTATGAGTATTAGTTAAGGTATTAGATAAGTACCAAGTTAGTGAATGCTTGAATTCCAGTTAGTATATGACTGTTAACCTTGGTAGTATCTGTATCTGTTAGAGTATGTAGGAACTTGAATATTCAGTTCAGTACCTGTTAGTAGTTAAGAGGACCCATTTTAGTATCAGTCTTTGGGGTAAAGCTATTAACAGTTTAGTCTCAGTTTTTGTAGATATGGTTAGTATAGGATTAATAGTAGTTAGTTATATTAGTGGTATATACTTTAGTTAGTATCAATAGATTCAGTTACATGCATATGGATATATACTTACATGTCTGTAAATCCCCTGATTTTTCAAGAATTTTTAAAACAATTTTTACACAATTTTCTGTAATTTTTTTGGAATTAAAACTAAGGTATTTTGTGACTAAATGATTTTTTAAATGATGTTAATTAATATTAAAATATTATGAAAATAATATTTTCTAGTGTAAAATGAAAAATTGGACATAGGATAATTTTCCGGGAATTTATTGGACCCCAGAACCATTTTTAAAGCCATAAAAACTAACGTACATTTAAACCAAATTTAACCCAAAACTGAACCCGGTTTATTTTAAATAAACCAAACCAAACTGACCCAAACCGTGGTGAACCAAACCGGACCAAACCCAGCCCTAAACGAGTCGGGTCGGATCCAAAGTGAACCCGACCCGGACCCGAAACCCTAATCGGAACCCTAATCGGATTCCCACTGCCTTTACTGTTCAGGCAACTATTAAATCCCCTCTGCCGGCCGCCTGAACCCTAATCGCCTAGCTCCACCGTTTCCTCCCCTCAGCCCCTCTCCGCCGCTCGCCTCCGTCACCCTCCCAGAGCCACCCCTACCTCACCGTGCCTCACCCTCAGGCCCGTCCCTCTCCCTGAGCCTCGCCTCGACCCGACGTCCCCAGCCGCCTCCCTTCACTGCTCCAAACCGCCACAGTCGGCCACCCTAACTGCCTTCCCTCCTCATTTCTCCGCCCTTGCCTCACTGTCTCTATCTCCCTCCCAGACCCCGCCATCGTCGTCTCCGCCATCAACCTCTCCCCTCGCCATCACCCTCTTCCCCTACGACCCCTCGCCCAGCCCGCAGTCTCCACCACCTATCTACTCCTCCGCCGGACTTCCCCTCCCCTGTCGACGTTAGGAACCCGCTGCCACCCTGTTCCCCAGTCGGCTGAGCCCCACCTGACCTCGAACCCCCACGGCCAACTCCACCAACCTCCTCCACACGAGCAGCGCCGCCCCTCTCCGGCCGTCCCGCTGACTACTCGAGCAGAAACCCTAACCACGGCAGTATCGGACACGGCACCCGGATATGGCCGAACCCGGATACGAGAATCATCGTTCTACGGAGCCCTGTTCCGGTAACCTGTTCTCTCTCCTCGTTGCTCCATTTTCTGTTCCGTCATTTATGACGCGTAGGTTGTGTAACCCTCTCGATGGCTGTGCAACCCGCTCGGTGCGTCGCGTCCTGTGGCGATCGCGAATCGCGATCCATAAACAGGAAAAATAATGCCCTATTTTCACCGGAACTGAGTACGCCCCACCAAACGGGATGACTTGGTAGCGCGCGATCTTCACCAAAAGGTGCGCGTTGTCGATACGGACGTGCGAGATTTCGCAGAAGTTGATTTGGATGTGCGTGCACACCGGAATCAACACGTATCCGCCGACAACGCCCCGTATCCGCCTGTTCTGGAACACGTCGTAACTTTGTGTACACAAGTCGGATCGAAACGAAACTTGCGCCATCGGACTCGTAGAATACGCTGGTCCTGTGATCCATGTTTTGTTCGATTCTGAGAACATTGACCAAAATTACGTATCGTGGCCCCAGGCTCCACTTGACGGGCGATTTTGTGATCAGCTCATCGGAATCCAATTCTGGAAGTTCCGTTGGGTTCGTACCATCGTTCAGGGCTTGTTGACACTAAGTTGGACGAATTTGGAGACTATTGGTTCTGATAAGTTTTTCGGTACGAAGCGGTCCACATGTGGACCCCACTTTGACCCGAAATTATGATTTTGCCCCTGTGTCCAAATTGGACGAAAGGGAAATACTTTTTAGCTATTTTGCTTATTCTGGGAACGTTGGTGATATCTATTTCAGCATCCGGAGACATCTGTTCTGAGGCCGTAGCTTCTAATCCTGTGTGCTTGACTTCTGGACAGTACACCTTACAGCTTTCTTACCAGGCAAAATACCTTGCTAAATTGCTTACAGTATTTTGCATGCTTAGTATATTTCTGTATATTTATTGCATCTCTGTTATTTATTGCATGTGTAGTTTTCTTCCAGTCATTACTATGTATTAGATATGTTGACACACACATGGCACTTAGTATCATCGAGGACAATCATTAGGCGTATGGGCTTTTAACCACTCTGGTAAACCATAGTAACTAGCACGCACTATGGTGGTCGTGTCCGATGGTCGCTACCCCCGAGGTATGTCGATTGATGGAGTCCGAGGGTCGCTACCCCAGAGGTATGTCGGCTGATGATGTCCACTGACGAGTGTATGAGTTATGAGGATTAGATCAAGTAGCCTACCCTTGCCCATACGTTGAAATATTATCCTCATTTGCATTCATATAGATTATCTTGTACAGCGTACTTATTTATTTTCAAATTATATGCATGTTTACTGTATTCAAGTTGGCTTACTTTTCTGTATCTTGTTACGTCCCTCTGAGGACCTGGTCCTCTGCCAGGTGTATCTGTTTCTGAGTATTTGCAGGAGCGCAGATTTGTATGGTTATATATGTTTCGTGGATGTCTTCTCTTCGAGCCCCATGATTGTTAGCTGGTATTTTTACATTGTGTTTATTGTGTTGTACTTTTCCATTCGAGTTGGTAGTGGATTTATTTCCATCCAACTATCATACTTAGATACTTATGTTGAGATCTAGTTATATAGATGCTGGTTATTCATTTATATTGATTTTCTGTGGATGAGATTTAGATTATACCCTGTGACTTGTGATACATTTTATACCACTTGTGGATTTGATATTCATATTACAGCGTACGTGTGGATTTTGGTTTCCATATATTGGAGTTGCCATATCCATACGGCTGGCATGCTTACGTGTCCTAGTCCTATGTATTTTGGGACTGTGGCGTGACATGTTTTTGTGGTGGCCCATGTAGGTCGAGAGCATATTGTCTCGGTTATGTTACTGTACCGAACAAGCCTGCACCTAGGATTAGAGTATAGGATCTCATCCATATTGGTTACGACTCATTCTCCTTCCAATCCATTCTATTTGAATAATTTGCATCATGCTTGATTTATGTGCTTCCCTATTAGTTTCTTGAGTATAGCCTCTCCTAGAATATATAAGTTTATGTTGTTAAATGATAAGTAAGGTAACTATTAAGGGTACAACAAGAGTGTTGACACACCACTAAGTTTAGAATATCTAGTGAACCCTAGAATTTCTTATCTCTAGAATTGGTTTACCATTACCCCCTGATGTATTATGAAGACTAGAGAGTAGAATAGACACTACTAGTGTTAGTTAGAAGTTTACCATAATGTTTGACCCTAGTATGGAGGAACCAATAGAAAACCAAATTTTTTTTTTGAAATTTAGGACTGAACCTGACCTTCATAGTTAGATAGTATTGGAGAATTATAAACTTAGATCATTGTCTTATTATTAGTAGACAGCACCTTCGTAAGCCTAGAGGAATGTAATCAAACACTTTTTCCTTGATCATGCCTCGAACATAGCAACTAGCATACCACCCCTTTAGAGAACCATGATGCTATCTAGAGCCCTCTATTTTAATTTCATGCATTGCTCCTCTGCGACCATAGCACTCGCTAGTGTGCGACGATTGATTATGTTTCTTCTCTTCATCTTTCAATTTGTGCCATCTGACACCTCTAATTATAGACCAAGTAATTGTATTCTATGATAGGATATATAGTTTGCTAAAGTGATAGTTGTAATCTTGAATTTTGAATTGTGTGTCTTGTAGTTAGAACCTGATAGTTGAGTTGTTCAGTTAGATTGTGATGATTACCCCTAGTTGTAGATCCCATAATTGTACCCCCACCTCGATACAAGTTGTATTCCCTTCCCCTTGAGACTAGTAACCTTTCCATTCTTAATGTTGGCACATGTTCTATGAGCACTATGATTAAGATTTAAGGTGACCCTTACCTATATAATACAATAAGAGACCCTAATAAGTACCAAGATCTTTCCTCATATACCCTAATAAGAGTTTCTGTTTTATTTACATGTGCAAGATTATTTTACAGGATCCTCTTAAGACTGTCACAGTATTAGTTTAATTGTTTTAAGCTGGGTAGTATGCCTCACAACCTAGTACCACATAGTCCACTTGACCCATCGAGGTAGTGTAACTGAATGACATTAATTGTATGCTAGCATAAGACGACAGTGTTATTCAGACAATAGAATTTAGAGGTCCATGCCCTATTTGGTCGACTAGCGACTTAGACAAGGAGTTGTATGACAACTGTGGAGATTGTATAGTCTTAACTTCTTGTGGACTTAAAATATGTTGTGACTTCTTCTATCATGATCTAGCGCATTTATATTTCATATACTACCTTGACTTATGCTGCTATTTTATTGCCTAGTTTTGCAAGCTTATTCTTTATCGAGCTTGTTCATGACATATGTATTATTGGGGAGGCCCACAATAATACATTTCAGAATCAGTGTATTACGGTTTGATCAACCATAGTGCGCTTGATTCGCCCTTCGCAATAATACCTTACGTGGATTGAGATATATAGTTGATTAGTAGACACATGTACTTGCCCTCTAGATATGTCTGAGCAGATCGTATCGGTTATATAACTATACTAATACGAGCATGTGAATAGGAATTACCAAAATAAGATTTCAATCCACAACTGCCTTGACAATTCCCATTTGAATTCTTTAAACGCCTTGATTCTGATACTTCTATTCTATTACCTCTCCCTTGAACTCTTTATTATTGATCTCCGTCTTCCCTTATTTCGGAAAGATGAAACCACTTGCTTGGTATAAGTTTGATACACAGAGAGTACTAGATATACCCCATAGGCCGATCACATACTTGAGGATTATTCTTTTGTAATTAAGGGCATATCATAGATGTCATGTTTGGTGTTAAAAACTTTAAGGATTAAATAACATGATTAAATAATTTAGAGTATAGCCTTCTTAGATGTATAGCCTTACATGATAGATGGATAAATTTTAAGTTGGGTAGAAACTGCAATGTTAACTTAAGGAGAATTCTTTAGACTGTAATCAAGTGAGGTTAGATAAAGAAACCCTACCCTAGTTTAATTTTGAGGACAAAATTGTTTTAAGTTGGGTAGATTGTAAACCCCCTGATTTTTCAAGAATTTTTTAAAATAATTTTTATACAATTTTTTGTAATTTTTCTGGAATTAAAACTAAGGTATTTTATGACTAAATGATTTTTTAAATAATATTAATTAATATTAAAATATTATGAAAATAATATTTTTTAGTGTAAAATGAAAAACTGGACATAGGATAATTTTTCGGGAATTTATTGGACCCCAGAAGTATTTTTAAAGCCCTAAAAACTAACGTACATTTAAACCAAATTAAACCCTAAACTGAACCCGGTTTATTTTAAATAAACCAAACCAAACCGACCCAAACCATGGTGAACCGAACCGGACCAAACCCAGCCATTAACGGGTCGGATCGGATCCAAAGTGAACCCAACCCGGACCCGAAACCCTAATCGGAACCCTAATCGGATTCCCACCGCCTTTACTGTTCAGGCACCTATTAAATCCTCTCTGCCGGCCGCCTGAACCCTAATCGCCTAGCTCTATCGTCTCTTTCCCTCAGCTCCGCTCCGCCGCTCACCTCCGTCACCCTCCCAGAGCCACCCCCACCTCACCGTGCCTCACCCTCAGGCCCGTCCCTCTCCCTGAGCCTCGCCTCGACCCGACGTCCCCAGCCGCCTCCCTCCACTGCTCCCAACCGCCACAGTCGGCCACCCTAACCACCTTCCCTCCTCCTTTCTCTGCCCTTATCTCACCGTCTCCGTCTCCCTCCCAGACCTCGCCATCATCGTCTCCGCCATCACCCTCTCCCCTCGCCATCACCCTCTTCCCCGACGACCCCTCGTCCAGCCCGCAGTCTCCACCACCTATCTACTCCTCCGCCGGACTTCCCCTCCCCTGTCGACGTTAGAAACCAGCTGCCACCCTGTTCCCCCGTCGGTCGAGCCCCGTCTGATCTCGAACCCCCACGGCCAACTCCACCAATCGCCTCCCCACGAGCAGTATTACTGTTCCGGCCCTATTAAATTCCCCTCTTCCTCTCCCCCTAGGCCCGCCGGAACCCTAGCTCAGCCACCACCTAAATTCGTCTATCTCCGCCGCTCGATTCCCTCCTCCACCGTCTTCTTCGCCCAGCCCTCGACGATCCCCCACAGCCATCATCTCCTCCGTCCCCGACTCGCCTAGCCTGAACCCTAGCGACCTCCCGCTCCTCCGCCCAGCCTCCACCTCATCTTCCCCGACCACCGACCTAACCTCCCCGCTCCGTCGACGAGCCCCCAAACCCCCGATGCCCTAGCCGCCTCCCTCCGCGAGCAGCCCCGAGCCGCTCTGGTCACCCTCTACCATCCCCCGACCTGCAGCAGCAACCTCTCCTCCTCCCGCTCCACCATCGAACACCCTGCAGCCCTTCGTCCCCGACGACTCTCTCCCGTCTCCTCTGCCTCTCTCCTCGATCCAGCCCCCCCGCAGTACCTGAGTCAAGCCCGGCCGCCTGAGCACCAGTCCCTCCGCTCGAGCAGACGAGCCTCCGTCCTCTGGTGAATCCCCCAACCCCAGCCAGCAACTGCCAGTCCCCGCTCCGCCCTCCTCCGGCCAGCCACGGCGTCCCAGCATCGAACCCTAACCCTTCCTTGTGCAGACACTATCGTGTCGTGTCAAGATGACACGCGGATACAAGAATTTTAGATTTCAATTCCGTCAGTTGTGACTCATAGGCTGTGTGACCCCCTCGATGCCCGTGTAACTCGCTCGGTGCGTCGCGCCCTGTGGCGATCGTAAACCGCGATATAAAAACAGGAAAACCAACGCCCTGTTTCACCCCAGAACTGAGTACGCTCCGCCAAACGGGACGACTTGGTCGCGTGCGGTCTTCACCGAAATGTGCGCCCCGTTGATACGGACGTGTAGAATTTTGCAGAAGTTGATTTGGATGTGCGTGCACACCGGAATCAACGCGTATCCGTCGACAACGCCCCGTATCCGCCTATTCTGGAACACGTCGTAACTTTGTGCACACACGTCGGATCGAGACGAAACTTGCACCATCGGACTCATAGCAATACGCTGGTCCTGTGACCCAAGTTTGGTTCGATTCTGATAATGTTGACAAAATTGCGTATCGTGGGCCCCGCGGCTCCACTTGACGGGCAATTTTGTGATCGGCTCATCGGAATCCAATTCTGAAAGTTTTATTGGGTTTGTATCATCGTTCCTGACTTGTTGACACTAAGTTTGACGAATTTGGAGACCTTTGATCCTGACACATTTTTCGGTGCAAAGAGGCCCACATGTGGATCCCGCTTTGACCCAGAAATATCATTTTTGCCCCTGTGTCCAAATTGGACTTAAGAACAGGCGTTTCTAGCTATTTGATATTTTTTGAGACTGTTGGTGATGTTTATTTCAGCAACCGTAGGAGTACCTACAGGATCCACTGATACAGGGGCAGCTGTTGGTATTCAAACCCCAGGCAAGTGTACCTTGCCAACTTTGCAGTCTTGTTACATATTTTTCTTGATTCATTTATATTGTTGTGCATACTTGACCTAGGACCATGTGACTTACTTAGCGTCCGATTAATAGTCGGGTGCCAACACCGTACGCGGTGTTGTGTATTATCATCTAGAGATGGACATTCGTGACCCTTTGCATTTTCGTACTTGTCTGATCAAGTACACTATAACCCAGGACACTTGACACTATTCATGAGACAGAATCTTCCTGAGACATTCATGGTGATTCTGTATAGAATATAGGTTTATGACATAGACATTATATTCATGGATACTATATGACTTGCTGTATTAGATATGATCGTGCGTGACATGGACATGAGGCATCGTGGACATGAGATATGTGGTTACATTGGGTGGGAAGAGACACACAGGCTACAGGCTGATCACATATATATCCCCTATTATTGTGAGGCACAAGACTCTGAAACCCGAGCTTGGCCCATTACTCATTATTACTGCTACCGGCTCCCCGACACAGAGCTTGTAGTAGCTCAGCCTAAGTACTCGTGATGCTCTCACTTGTATTTTATATAGATGGTTACATACTTACCCTATTTATTTTATTATCTGCTGCACTGCATTTATTTGGCTTGTATTATCTGTACCTTGCTATGTCCCCTGAGGACCTGGATCTGGATTATGTCCCCAGGATTTGCAGACGAGATATTTCCCGAGGTATACGGGACCGCAGCAGGAGCTGATACAGGAGCTGTACCGACACCCGAGGATGAGGTGTTAGCTGAAGACTTTCCCTGAGCATCTATTTTTCATGCTCAGTATTTACTTTATTCAGTTATTGTTTATTTTGGTCTGTTGAACCAGTGTATCAGATTTTTATCGGGTTGTTCCCCGAAGCACTTGTTGAGACTGATTGATGATTTATATTTCTTATATCTGTGGATCATATTTTATCTTGTGTGGATGAGATTAGTTGTGCCATGTTGTCGTAGACTTTATTTTATAGCTTAAGTACGCCCTGATGGATCCATTAAATTGGGTTTGTCCATCAGTGTGTGCTGCTGGCCATTGCCACGTGTCCGATCCCTCGGTATTTTGGGACTAGGGCGTGACAAGCAGCGCCGCCCCTCTCCGGCTACCCCGTTGACCGACTCGAGCAGAAACCCTAACCACGGCAGTACCGGACACGGCATTAATGGACACAGCACCCGGACACGGCCGAACCCGGATACGAGAATCATCGTTCTACGGAGCCCTGTTCAGGTAACCCGTTCTCTCTCCTTGTTGCTCTATTTTCCATTTCGTCAGTTGTGACGCGTAGGCTGTGTAACCCTCTTGATGCCCGTGCAACCCGCTCGGTGCGTCGCATCCTGTGGCGATCGTGAACCGCGATCCAAAAACAGGAATAATAACGCCCCATTTTCACCCGGAACTGAGTATGCCCCGCCAAACGGGACGACTTGGTCGCGCGCGGTCTTCACCAAAAGGTGCGCGTTATCGATACGGAAGTGCGAGATTTCGCAGAAGTTGATTTGGATGTGCGTGCACACCGGAATCAACGCATATCCGCCGACAACGCCCCGTATCCGCCTGTTCTGGAATACGTCATAACTTTGTGTACACACGTCGGATCAAAATAAAACTTGCATCATCGGACTCGTATTAATACGTTGGTCCTGTGACCCAAATTTTGTTCGATTCTGAGAACATTGACCAAAATCGCGTATCGTGGGCCCCACGGCTCCACTTGACGGGCAATTTTTTGATCGGCTCATCGGAATCCAATTCTGGAAGTTCCGTTGGGTTCGTATCATCGTTTAGGACTTGTTAACACTAAGTTGGACGAATTTGGAGACCATTGGTTCTGACACATTTTTCGATACGAAGCGGGCCACACGTGGACCCCACTTTGACCCAAAATTACGGTTTTGCCCCTGTGTCCAAATTGGACGAAAGGGAAGTGCTTTTTAGCTATTTTGCTTTTTCTGGGAACGTTGGTGATATCTATTTCTGCATCCGAAGATATCTGTTCTGAGGCCGTAGCTTCTGATCCTGTGTGCTTGACTTCTGGACAGTACACCTTGCAGCTTTCTTACCAGGCAAGATACCTTGCCAAATTGCTTACAGTATTTTGCATGCTTAGTATATTTCTTTATATTTATTGCATCTCTGTTATTTATTGCATGTGTAGTTTTTTTCCAGTCATTACTATGTATTAGATATGTTGACACACACATGGCACTTAGTATAATCGAGGACAATCATTAGGCGTATGGGCTTTTAACCACTCTGGTAAACCATAGTAACTAGCACGCACTATGGTGGTCGTGTCCGATGGTCGCTACTCCTGAGGTATGTCGATTGATGGAGTTCGAGGGTCGCTACCCCAGAGGTATGTCGGCTGATGATGTCCACTGACGAGCGTATGAGTTGTGAGGATTAGATCGAGTAGCCTACCCTTGCCCATACGTCAAAAAGTTGTCCTTATTTGCATTCATATAGATTGTCTTGTACAGCGTACTTATTTATTTTCAAATTATATGCATGTTTACTGTATTCAAGTTGGCTCGCTTTTCTGTATCTTGTTACGTCCCTCTGAGGACCTAGTCCTCTGCCAGGTATATCTGTTTATGAGTATTTGTAGGAGCGCAGATTTGGATGGTTATATATGTTTCGTGGATGTCTTCTCTCCGAGCCCCATGATTGTTAGCTGGTATTTTTACATTGTGTTTATTGTTTTGTACTTTTCCATTCGAGTTGGTAGTGGATTTGTTTCCATCCAACTATCATCCTTAGATACTTATGTTGAGATCTAGTTATATAGATGCTGATTATTCATTTATATTGAGTTTCTGTGGATGAGATTTAGATTATACCCTGTGACTTGTGATACATTTTATACCACTTGTGGATTTGATATTCATATTACAGCGTACGTTTGGATTTTGGTTTCCATATATTGGAGCTGCCATATCCATACGGCTGGCATGCTTACGTATCCTAATCCTACGTATTTTGGGACTGGGGCGTGACAATGTCAGATTAATGTATGACGTTAGTTTCAGTACATTGGGTAGACTAATAGTTATAATTAGTATAATATTAGTTAGTAAGAATTAGTGTGGTATCAATTGGTCAATTAGAGTAATTAGTTAGTATTAGTGTAGTTAGTAATGAAGGTATTCTTTATGTAAGTTTATATATATATATATATATATATATATATATATATATATATATATATATATATATATAGTTATGGTAGTTATGTAATCCCCCTGATTTTCAAAGAATTTTAAATTTGGAAATTTTTCATCATTTCTGGAATTACTGTGATTTTTCTGACCAGGTTCTTTAATTATTAATGAATTTTTAAATATTAATAAATAATAATAAAATATTGTGAAAATAATATTTTATGGTGTAAAATGAAAATCTAGACATAGGGTAATTTTTCTAGAATTTATTGGGCCCTGGATTTATTTTTAAAAACCCCTAAAAATAATTACTTATTTAATTATTTAATTAATTAAGGTTTAAAGGATTTTTTATTTATTAAATTAAAATTTGAACCGGCCCGGCCCACTTTCCCTAAACCGGCCCATCCCCTAGCCGAGCGGGTCGGGCGGGTCAGCCCAACCCGCATCCGCCATCAAACCCGACCCGTTAGCACCTTCTCCCCCAACCTCTGCCCGACGTCTGAGCTCCCGCCGCCTGAACGGTCGCCGCCGCCGCCCGTTGGCTTCACCGACCTTTCCCTCTTCCTCTCCCTCCACCGGACGTCCCCTCCGCTCCGGCTCCCCGTACCCGTCGTCGCTCCGTCTCCCTCTCCACTCTATATAAACCCTAGATCTCGCCGGAGCCGCACCTCACCTCTCTGCCGACTCTCTTCCGGCCGCCGTCGACTTCACCTCACCGTTGCCCAGCCCGCAGCAGCGTCGTCGCCAGCCGCCCGCAGCGCCACGACGTCGCCCAGCCGCGGCCAGCCTCTTCCTCCCTCCTCTCTCCTCCCCTCCGGCGCTCAGCTCTGCCGTCCCCGACCCAGTGAGCTCCGCCGGCCGCCTCTGCTCCTCGGTCACCTCCGGTCGCAGCGCCACCCTACCCCGGCGACACCCCAGTGAACGAGGACACGGACACAGAAGGCCGGACACAAGGAAACCCTAACCCTAGTGAACAGTACTCGGACACAGTGAATTTCTGTGTCGGACACAACTCAGGACACAGAGGATTCGGTTTTCTGGGACCTACTTCAGGTAACCGTAACTTTTGACTCGTAGCTCGGAATTCGATTCCGTAAATTGTATCGTGTAGCCTGTATGACCCTCTCGGTGCCCGGACAAACCGCTCGGGGCATCGCGTCCTGTGGTGATCGCACACCGCGATCCAAAAACAGGAAAATCCAGACCCTGTTTCACCCCGGAACTGGGTACGCCCCGCCAAACGGGACGACTTGGTCACGTGCGGTCTTCACCGTTACGTCAGCGTCGTTGATACGGACGTGTGGACTTTCGCAGAAGCTGATTCGGATGTGCGTGCACACCGGAATCAGTGCGTATCCGCGGACACCGCCCCGTATCCGTACCTTCTGATTCTTGCTGTAACTTAGTGTACACAAGTCAGATCGAGACGAAACTTGCGCCATTGGACTCGTAGCAATACGCTGGTCCTGTGGGTCAAGTTTGGTTCGATTCTGAGAACGTTGACAAAATCGTGTGTCGTGGGCCCCACAGGCTCCATCCGACTGGCGATTTTGAGAACGGCTCATCGGAATCCAATTCTGGAAGTTCCGTTGGGTTCGTATCATCGTTCCTGACCTGTTGACACTAAGTTTGACTATTTTTGAGACCTTTGACCCTGGCACATTTTTCGGTGCAAAGCGGCCCACATTTGGACCCCGTCTTGACCCGAAAATGACGTTTTTGCCCTTGTCTCCAAATTGGACTCAAGGACAGGCGTTCCTAGCTGATTGATGTGTTCTGGACCTGATGGTGATGTTTGTTTCAGCAACCGGAGTACTGTCTGGAAATCCAGCTGAAGCTCTAGCTACAACTGAAACAGGAAATCCAGGCAAGTGTACCTTGCCATAAAATGCAGTTTATTGATTCGTTTTAATTCTCTTGCTTTAATTTCTATGACTGTGGTACTTGCCCTATCAAGTAAATTAAACCCAGGACACCTGACACAAAGCATGATACAGAATCTTCCTGATTATCCAAGGGGATTTTGTTAGGATATAGATTTCATAACTTGAGCTTTATGTTTTATCCTGACTAGCTGCATTAGTTTCAATCTTGCGTAACATGAACATTGAGATCTGTGACGTGAGATTCATTGGGTGGGGAGAGTATTACCATATCAAGGCTGATTATATTATATATATATCTGGTTATCTGGAAGTGTCCTAGTCTCTGACACAGAGCTTTGGCACCTGTACTGGCCCTCGAGAAAACACTGCTATGGTTTCTTGTCACTGATCCTGTAGTAGTCTCAGCCTGAAGTATGATTAATAACTCTCAACTTGCATGATCACTTAGCTAGTTTTATTATTTACCCGGATTTGTTTGATAGTAACATCGGCATGCCACTGTCTTAAACTTATTAATTTCTTGTGCTTCTCTTGTGTTTAACATTTTGGTTGACTTGCATGCTCATTCACTGTATTATGGCTCGTATTCTTCTGTACCTTGTTACGTTCCGCTGAGGACCTGGTTTTGTTCTCCAGTTATAGCAGACGAGAGCTACCCTGAGGTGTACGGAACAGGGGCACTACTCGGAGCAGTACCTGAACCTGAGGACGAGGTGACCGCTGAGGACTTCTCCTGAACAACTGCTTCACCATGCTCAGTCATTTAGTCTTTATTTTCCTGTTTCATTAAACTCTCTATTTTCCTGTTTAATTAAACTCTTAAATTTCTGTCTTTTGAGAACTTATGTAACAGACTTAATATCGGACTGTTCTCCGATTTATTTACTTTGTCTGGTTGTAACTTAATATATTTCTTTTGCTGAAGTTGATATCATATATTTGTGGATGAGATTAGTAAACCCTGACTGATGTTATACAGCTTAAGTATGTCCGATGGATCCATTAACTTGGGTTTGTCCATCGGTACATGCTGCTGGCCATTGCCACGTGTCCAGTCCCTCGGTATTTTGGGACTGGGGCGTGACATGGTTTTTGTGGTGGCCCATGCAGGTCAACGACTAAATTGTTCGGTTTCAACTTAGGGACCGAACAGACCTGCAATAATAATAGGATAAGTTTTTAGGATCTCATCCACTTGTTTGCAAACGTTCTTGATATCTGTATCGTATTCATTTTTGAATTTGCATCTTGCCTTGACTCCTGTACGCCTCTTATAGTTTATTTTGATGCAGAGAAATGGATTCACAAACAAATGACGGAACTCCAGCAAGAACACCAGTAGGTGCTGAAGTCACTTACGGAGAAGATGAAGTGACGCTACTGAGTGGAGATCCCTCTACTCACCGAAGCAGACAAGCAGATCCGCAATCTTCCCGATTTCGGCGTGATGATATCCCACCTCCGCCCCAGTTTCCTCCACAGATGCCTGTCTTTCCACCAGGCCAAGCAATGGACGGACAGCAGATGTTCCAGATGTTCTTCGCAATGATGCAAGCTCAGCAACAAGTTCAAACCGAAGCCCAACGTCGTGAGGCTGAGTACTTGAGGAACAGCCTAGTAAATGCACTGGAGCAGGCCAACTTACCAGCTAGACGGCAACCGACGGGCTCTATCACAGACTTCTGCCAGCTGAAGCCCCGTACTTTCTCTGGCAAGGAGGGACGAACAGAAGTGCATGAATGGCTCACCAACATTCGGCATCAACTAGAAGCAGCTGAGCTCCCCCAGGAACGTTGGATGACCGCCGTCAGAATGCAGTTGACGGACAATGCCCATCACTGGTGGCTATCCGAAGAGACCAGGCTTGGACCAGACCGAGTTACTTGGGAAGAGTTCTCCAGACTCTTCCAGGAGATGTACATACCTGCTATCGCTCGATCCGAACTGAGGGACAAGTTCAACCGCCTCACTCAGGATGCTATGACGGTAGAAGAGTACAACGCCGAGTTCATTCGTCTGAGTCGCTTCGCTCCTACCTTGATCCCTACAGAAGTAGAGAAGGCCGAGAAGTTTTTCGACGGACTCAACATTGAACTACAGAAACTGATTGGATCTGTCGCACCAACTTCGTACACCGACGTCCTTGCTGCAGCTCGACGCATGGAGCGCGTCACCAGGAGAGAAATCAGTCTGAAGAGGCCTTCCACATCAGTACCAGCCAGAGCTAACAATGGAGAAGCTGCCAAGAAACCTCATCTGCAACAAGCACCACAGGGATCTGCATCCAAAACCCTGACTCTTCCTACTTGTTATTTCTGCGGCAAGATAGGCCATGTGGAGAAGGAGTGTAGACGTAAACATGGATTGTGCTTAGGTTGTGGATCTAGACAGCATGCAGTGAAGGACTGTCCTGATCGTAGGGAAGCACCAAGGGCGAACCAACCAGCTCTACCAGCACCAGGAGGACAACAACCAAGGCCACCTTTGGCACTTCAAGCAGCACCCTACCAGCAAGCCCAGCAAAATCAGAGAGCACCACCTCAAGGACGCGGCCAAGTTTTCGCGATGACTGTGGGAGACGCGCAGAACCGTGGAGTTGCTAATGCGAGTAAGTCTTTGTAGTTGTTTCGTTTCTAGTATTTCTGTAGATCGTGCCTGCTGGTTCGTGACCCCAGACTTGACCTGATAACCTTAAAACCTGATAATTTTAATTTGCTAACAATTGATAACCTAGTTTTGAAATTGATAATAACCTAGAATTGTTAACTTGATAAGTTTTGAAATATAACCTGGTTTTCTAAAAACAGTAATTTTCTAAGATTTCCCACATTTGGGAAATTGCATAACTTCTAATGCATAGGGAAATGATTTTTCCTATGAGTTCAAGCCCTGAACTTTGATTTTCTTTATTGTGTTCTGATTCAAATAAATTTTGCAACTGTGTCATTTCTGTTGACCGGTTAATCTTTGATTGCGAGGACGCAATCCTCTTAAGGGGGGTATATTGTAATCCCCCTGATTTTCAAAGAATTTTAAATTTGGAAAATTTTCACCATTTCTGGAATTACTGTGATTTTTCTGACCAGGTTCTTTAATTATTAATGAATTTTTAAATGTTAATAAATAATAATAAAATATTGTGAAAATAATATTTTATGGTGTAAAATGAAAATCTAGACATAGGGTAATTTTTCTAGAATTTATTGGGCCCTGGATTTATTTTTAAAAACCCCTAAAAATAATTACTTATTTAATTATTTAATTAATTAAGGTTTAAAGGATTTTTTATTTATTAAATTAAAATTTGAACCGGCCCGGCCCACTTTCCCTAAACCGGCCCATCCCCTAGCCGAGCGGGTCGGGCGGGTCAGCCCAACCCGCATCCGCCATCAAACCCGACCCGTTAGCACCTTCTCCCCCAACCTCTGCCCGACGTCTGAGCTCCCGCCGCCTGAACGGTCGCCGCCGCCGCCCGTTGGCTTCACCGACCTTTCCCTCTTCCTCTCCCTCCACCGGACGTCCCCTCCGCTCCGGCTCCCCGTACCCGTCGTCGCTCCGTCTCCCTCTCCACTCTATATAAACCCTAGATCTCGCCGGAGCTGCACCTCACCTCTCTGCCGACTCTCTTCCGGCCGCCGTCGACTTCACCTCACTGTTGCCCAGCCCGCAGCAGCGTCGTCGCCAGCCGCCCGCAGCGCCACGACGTCGCCCAGCCGCGGCCAGCCTCTTCCTCCCTCCTCTCTCCTCCCCTCCGGCGCTCAGCTCTGCCGTCCCCGACCCAGTGAGCTCCGCCGGCCGCCTCTGCTCCTCGGTCACCTCCGGTCGCAGCGCCACCCTACCCCGGCGACACCCCAGTGAACGAGGACACGGACACAGAAGGCCGGACACAAGGAAACCCTAACCCTAGTGAACAGTACTCGGACACAGTGAATTTCTGTGTCGGACACAACTCAGGACACAGAGGATTCGGTTTTCTGGGACCTACTTCAGGTAACCGTAACTTTTGACTCGTAGCTCGGAATTCGATTCCGTAAATTGTATCGTGTAGCCTGTATGACCCTCTCGGTGCCCGGACAAACCGCTCGGGGCATCGCGTCCTGTGGTGATCGCACACCCCGATCCAAAAACAGGAAAATCCAGACCCTGTTTCACCCCGGAACTGGGTACGCCCCGCCAAACGGGATGACTTGGTCACGTGCGGTCTTCACCGTTACGTCAGCGTCGTTGATACGGACGTGTGGGCTTTCGCAGAAGCTGATTCGGATGTGCGTGCACACCGGAATCAGTGCGTATCCGCGGACACTGCCCCGTATCCGTACCTTCTGATTCTCGCTGTAACTTAGTGTACACAAGTCAGATCGAGACGAAACTTGCGCCATTGGACTCGTAGCAATACGCTGGTCCTGTGGGTCAAGTTTGGTTCGATTCTGAGAACGTTGACAAAATCGTGTGTCGTGGGCCCCACAGGCTCCATCCGACGGGCGATTTTGAGAACGGCTCATCGGAATCCAATTCTGGAAGTTCCGTTGGGTTCGTATCATCGTTCCTGACCTGTTGACACTAAGTTTGACTATTTTTGAGACCTTTGACCCTAGCACGTTTTTCGGTGCAAAGCGGCCCACATTTGGACCCCGTCTTGACCCGAAAATGACGTTTTTGCCCTTGTCTCCAAATTGGACTCAAGGACAGGCGTTCCTAGCTGATTGATGTGTTCTGGACCTGATGGTGATGTTTGTTTCAGCAACCGGAGTACTGTCTGGAAATCCAGCTGAAGCTCTAGCTACAACTGAAACAGGAAATCCAGGCAAGTGTACCTTGCCATAAAATGCAGTTTATTGATTCGTTTTAATTCTCTTGCTTTAATTTCTATGACTGTGGTACTTGCCCTATCAAGTAAATTAAACCCAGGACACCTGACACAAAGCATGATACAGAATCTTCCTGATTATCCAAGGGGATTTTGTTAGGATATAGATTTCATAACTTGAGCTTTATGTTTTATCCTGACTAGCTGCATTAGTTTCAATCTTGCGTAACATGAACATTGAGATCTGTGACGTGAGATTCATTGGGTGGGGAGAGTATTACCATATCAAGGCTGATTATATTATATATATATCTGGTTATCTGGAAGTGTCCTAGTCTCTGACACAGAGCTTTGGCACCTGTACTGGCCCTCGAGAAAACACTGCTATGGTTTCTTGTCACTGATCCTGTAGTAGTCTCAGCCTGAAGTATGATTAATAACTCTCAACTTGCATGATCACTTAGCTAGTTTTATTATTTACCCGGATTTGTTTGATAGTAACATCGGCATGCCACTGTCTTAAACTTATTAATTTCTTGTGCTTCTCTTGTGTTTAACATTTTGGTTGACTTGCATGCTCATTCACTGTATTATGGCTCGTATTCTTCTGTACCTTGTTACGTCCCGCTGAGGACCTGGTTTTGTTCTCCAGTTATAGCAGACGAGAGCTACCCTGAGGTGTACGGAACAGGGGCACTACTCGGAGCAGTACCTGAACCTGAGGACGAGGTGACCGCTGAGGACTTCTCCTGAACAACTGCTTCACCATGCTCAGTCATTTAGTCTTTATTTTCCTGTTTCATTAAACTCTCTATTTTCCTGTTTAATTAAACTCTTAAATTTCTGTCTTTTGAGAACTTATGTAACAGACTTAATATCGGACTGTTCTCCGATTTATTTACTTTGTCTGGTTGTAACTTAATATATTTCTTTTGCTGAAGTTGATATCATATATTTGTGGATGAGATTAGTAAACCCTGACTGATGTTATACAGCTTAAGTATGTCCGATGGATCCATTAACTTGGGTTTGTCCATCGGTACATGCTGCTGGCCATTGCCACGTGTCCAGTCCCTCAGTATTTTGGGACTGGGGCGTGACAAGTTATTAGTTAGTATTATTCTTAGCTAACTAGAATAGTTAGTATTGGCTTGTATTAGCTTAGAACATAATCCAAGACCTAGTATGACTTAGTAAACATTAGTGTGGCTTTATAATAAACTTAGATGACAGGTAATGACCTAGTATTGGCCTAGAGAGCATCCATATTGCATTTAGCTCACTATCTTACTTTTTACACTCATATTGACATAACATTCATATCTAGGTATGTGTGACACTAGCTCAGACACCGAGTGACATCATTTGTTTTGGACTGAGGTGAGTACATCTTCGATTATTTCTTTATTTGATCGTCTCTATGTTATATGCATTTAGTATTACTTTATTTGATTCCTGACATGTTGGTTACACGGATTGTTACACCTTGGATCCCCGTCATGAGATATTCTTCTCCGTGATCACTTTATTATTACTTCATGATGATATATGTAGACCGTGATAAGTATGCATGATATTATAGACCATGTATAGTGATTACCGTGTCAGAACGTGTCCTGATTTGGTTTCGTGTATTAGTTGGGTGTTGGGAAAAGTATTAGTGGATATGTGATCATACCTTATAGACCGTGCAGTGACACAGGACATGTAGTGATGTCGTCCGTGCAGTATTACCAACCGTGATAGCTAGCAGAACATGCAACTCACGTGTGGTCATGCTAGCTCCCCTTTATTATTATAGTCTATGCTAGGCCCAAGCCGGTCACTTATCTTGCTAATATTTCAAGGCAAAAGTAGTATTACATTTCCTTTATTTCCAGTTCATTACTTGATGTTCCTTACTTATTAGTTTCAGTATAGTTTCATTATCACCATGAGATCCCTTTGCCATGATTAGATTTTTTTAGTTATTTTCATCATTTATTGTCTTTACTATTGATGTTTCATAGTTTTTTTAATTAATGAAATTGCGATTGGGTTATACTTTGCTCCATCCTGATTGGATATTTTTTTCAGATGATTCATTAGAGGACTGGTGTCCTACGCACTACGGACCACAGGAGGGTGAGCCAGTTGAGTCAGTTGAGCATAAGCCCGTAGAGCCATTTGTCGTAGTACCACCAGTTGTGGATGCTTAGACTTTCTTATGAGTTATATTTGATTAGTAGAATCACATGGCATGTATTATTATTTTGAGACTTATGTTAAGATTGAACTTAAAGATTTGACTTGTATTGAGACTCTTGTATTTCTTTTACTTCTATTCCATATCGTGCCATTCTTTTTCTAGTTTAATATTTTGATTGAGTATCATTACCATTATTATGTCATTATATTGTTCCTCTATTTGGAGTTGAGAGGGCATGACATGTACCTTATATATACTGTGTGTGATATTTAGATAGAATTAATCTAGACAGCGTTCTACATCGTTGTTACAACGTAGGCTAGGTGTGGTTCACTACTCTTGCCCTTATTCCGGGTGTGGGTTATGACACATGTTTAATGGAGGCCTATGCAGGTCGAGAGTTGCAGTTAGAGCAATGTCGTGGTACTGCAATGGCTTAGTTGTACTACTACGAGTCTTCTTTAGGATATAGGATATAGGCTGAGAGTATACTCAATCATAACTAGGAAACCCTTCCAAATATCTGTTTGCTATCCTTATCTATTTGAATGATTGCTTTACTTTGAATAATTCTGTCATTCTTTGATGATATTGTATCTTACTCAATATTAATTCCTTTGTTCAATCTATCTTTAGGATGCCGCTGAAGAATCGTTCCCAACGCTCAGGCGTAGTGTCAGCGAGATCAGTCACTTCGTCACCTTTGAGGGCAGCACCAGCAGATAATGTTCTCGTAGCTTTGGTTCAGAGGTCCACTTCACCGATCCAGGTGGGCATTTTCGCAGCAGCTTTCGGGGGTGCTCCATCTCTAGTATAGAGGACAGTTCCTACAGCCTCAGAGGAACTTCTACCTCCACCACCAGTAGTTGATCAGATGTAGATGTTTGTGCTCTTTCAGCAAATGATGGAGGCACAACAACACCAGTCAGAGGTTATGAGGTAGGGCATTGAGAATGCCCACCAGATTGAGCTCACCGTAGTTAAGAGAGTCGCTTTAATCCAGCCACAGACGGCACCACCTCAGTTCATCCCGCAGTAGTCGAGGCTGGTGTCACTACCACATTTTCTAGGAAAGGGTATTTTGGTAATTTCCTATTTAAATAAATATTGTGCATGGTAAATAATTAATTGTTGTATTATTTAATTGTTGTTAGATATTATTTAATTATTTTAGACTTATTTTAGTGGACCCAACTAGTTTAGTTTGGACCCATGGACCAACATGAATTAATTAGTTAGACTTGGCCCATTTAGAAAGCCCATAGTTAAGGAGATGGATTAAATTAATTAAATGATTAGACTAGAAGCTTCCTTCCTTAATTATTTCTTCATGAGAGGCCCCAAGGGGTACATTGGACATTTTACAATTGCTTGGGGGAGGGGCTATGGCCGGCCTATATAGGAGGGGGGGAAATTTCTCTCTCCTCCCATTTCATTCCAAATCTAGATCTAGAATTCTCCCACTACCAAATTCCCTCCATTCCCAATCCAATTCCCTACCAAATTCATTCCAAATTCTTCCCAATTCACCATTAGAGAAGAAGGAAGCAAGGATCTAGAAGAAGGAAGCAAGGATCTACAAAGAGGAGCAAGGATCTACAATTTGGAAGCAAGTTCATTGGGAATCCATCTCCCAATAGGTATAATTCAGATTTTCCCATTTAAATAGCTTCTAAATCTGGGATTTAATCATGTAAAATCAACCTATATGTATGTAGTACCCATAGGACTTTGTTTTGTGTTCATAGGAGACCCATGGAGAAAGTTATGGTGCTTTTTGTGTCAATTTTGTTGGAATTCCGAATTTATATTTTGTTGTGTATGTCAATTGATCCTATAGATCAATTGAACATGAGATTTGTGTTTGAGGCTAGTGTCGTATCCATATTGGGATACTTGTGGTTCGTATCCCAACTATTTGGTGATACGTGTCATTTGGGGGTTTTTCTCCGACACGGGGCTTTGAACATGTCGTATTTTGACACGGACACATAGATCTACTTTTGACACTTTGATTTGTTCATAAATATTATTTGTGTTTTGTTTGTGTCCTTCGGGGTGCAATTGGTTGTGTGTTGGACTCGTGTCACATGCGTATCCTAGATCTAGTGGGATACGGTGTGATACTCTCCAATTTAATGTGTTTATGTGAAGATCTAATTATGTATGGTTTAAATTCTTCATTTAAAATTAGTAAATATATATAGATATTATATATTTATTTTGTGTATTTATTATGGTAATTATTGTAGCATGGATCTATATTTTGTGTGTGCAAATAGTGTACAATATAATATGTAGCTTGCATGAAATATATATGTACTACTTGTTAATAATATAATTTGTACATAAAATGTTTTATAAAATATATTTGTATGTTTAATTGTGTAAATGTATTATTATAATTATTATGTACTTTTGTATATTAATGTATATATTTTAGATGTGCTTCTAAGCCATGTTAAAATATGTACATTAATACTTGGTTGTGTATTATAGCTTTTAAATATTTGTTTATATGTATAAGGTTATATATACATAAGTATTTATTTATAGTATTTATTTATTTATTGTTTTATATATTTAATATATTGATTTATATATATTATATATATAGTATATATATATTAAATGTTTTAGCGACAGCATCTATTTATGACAGATTCTGTCATTAATAGCCTCGGGCAGCAGCAGCAGCCGCTGAAGCCATTAATGACAGATTCTGTCATTAAAAGCACAGCAGCGGCGGCGGGTTTTGAGCGGCAGTTTAATGACGGTCTTCTGTGACAGTTATTAACTGTCACTATTTAAGTGGCAGTGGATTTTAATTCACAGGGGTTTCTGCGACAGTTTTACAGTGACAGCCAAGACTGTCACTATAGGCTGTTTAATTTCAATTTTATTATTTAACTCCCTGTTTTCAGTGACGCTTTGGCAGTTTTATTTATATTATATATATTATTGTTATATATATATATATATGTATATATATATATGTGTTTTGTGAGGTATAATAATTATTATAATATAGTATTTTAATTGTATGAATATTGGTTTGCATATATATTATTTATGATATATATTATTTGTATTATTAATATACTTTGTGTAAGATTCTTTTGGAATCTATTTTGATTCCTAAATTATTGTAGTTTATCTCTATATTATTTTATAGATGTCTTGTGAGGTTGACTTTGGGTTTGACCATGGTTGACTTTAGTGGACTTTAGAGTTGACCGTAGTTGACTTTCAACTTAGAATTGACTTATTGGCCTAGAAGTTGTCTAGTTTGACTTGTTATCTTTCCGGACCTTGTTTTAATGTTGTATTCCATATCTAGGTCTTCGAGGCACCGAGTCAGACATTTGTGAGACTGTTCATTGGACTTCAGGCGAGTATATTCTCTGATAGTTTCTCATTTATGATATCCTCTATGTTCGTTGTATCTAGTGTAGATTTACATGTTTCTCTCGACACTATGGTTACACGGATTGGTATATCCGGATCTCGTCATGAGATGTTATTCCTTGGTATATGGTGTATATGGTGCAAGTATTGTTTCATTGGTTATCTTGTACATGTACAGACACCGATTCTCGGGGAGACTAGCTATCTTCTTGGGGAATCTAGTGCCATAACGTACCGTGGTTGGATCTATTATACCAGTCGGGGTGGGGAGTATTTTAGTGTAGATATGTGATCATACCCTCCTTGTGCATGTCTTGTTTCTTGTGAGTGTTGATCATACACCGCACGTATGATTAACCAGGCCATTATACTCTTGTGCAAGTTCCCAAGCCGATCACATGTTAAAGCTAGTACTCACACACTTAGTCATTAGTATTCTTGTTCCATCAGCATATTGTTCATTATTGTATTTCTTTTCAGTATTTCCTTATTGTCTCTACATTTCTTGTATCTATTTATGCATCTTGTTTATCCACAGCTATTTACTGTTACATAGTTTTTATCATTATTTAAGAACTGCTGTTAGGGTTGTACTCTGCTCCTTTCCTGACTGGATATATTTTTTCCAGATGACACTGAGGAGTACCCTACCTATTATGGACCCCAGGATATTGTGGGTTTAGATTCTGAGACCCTGGCTCAAGAGGGACTTATCCCAACTGAGACAGTTGACCCTGGAGTTGTAGCTTTATAGTTTTGTAGTATTCTTTGTACTGGATTTGTCTCCAGCTTATTTCTGTATTTTTCTTCAGACTCATTGATGTATTATTTTAGACTCATGAGTTGTATTGTGACTATTCTATTCTTATCTGATTCGTGTTCATTCTATCTTAGTTCTGTGATTGAGTACACTATCTTTTGGTGGTTCATTATATTAGATAGATTATCTAGACAGCGTTCTACCGCCGATTCTGCGGCGTAGGCTGGGCGTTGTTTCCGACTAGTACCCTTACCCCGGGTGCGGGTCGTGACACGTTTTTGGTGATGGCCCATGCAGGTCTAGCTTCACAAGTATGTGATGTCGTGGTAGTGCGACAACTTAGTTGTACTACTGCGAGACTGCAATAGGATATAGGATATAGGATATAGGCTGAGATACTCAATCACATCTAGGAAAATTCTTTTGATTCAACTATTCTCCTTTGACATTGATACTTGATCTCTTAAACTGTCCTTTCCTTGAATATCTTATATCTTGTGCCATATTGATTCTTTCTTTCGCTTTGTCTCAGGATGCCGCCTAAGACTAGATCACAGCAAGGGAGAGCAGTTTCTGAGAGGTCTGCGACATCCCGAGGGCCTGCACCAGTCACTTCTCCGGTGATTGGAGTGTCAGCTGCTTTCGGAGGTCCACCACCCACTCAGAGGACTGTGCCAGCTGTATCTGAGGGGCTTCCACCTCCACCTCCTGTGCCAGCAGAGGCGTCACAGATGTTTACTCTGTTTCGTGAGATGCTTGAGGCACATAGGGCTCAGTCGGAGGCACATCAGAGGCAGACCGACGTTCTACGGCAGGGCATCGAGAGTGCTCATCAGCTTGCTCGTGCTGTAGTTGAGAGAGGAGTTCCGGTCCAGCAGCAGGTTGTTCCTCAGGTTGCTCAGCTTCGGCCAGGCAACATTCAGGACTTCAAGAAACTGGAGCCTAGGATTTTCAAAGGGACGGAGGGCATCGTCTATGCTGATGATTGGCTCGAGGACATTGAGCGTCTTATGAGGGTGTCCCGTCTTTCTGAAGATCTGAAGGTTGAGGCGGTAGGACTTCAACTGTTCGACGTCGCTCGTACCTGGTTCAGGAATGAGCCGGTTCTGGTTGACGCAGGACAATCTTGGGAGGTATTCAAGGACCTTTTCAAGAAGAAGTTTTTCGCCCGGATAGACAGGCTTGACTTGGGGAGACAATTTGAGAGTCTCATTCAGGGAAGCATGTCTATGGAGGAATACGCTGCAGAGTTCGGTAGGCTGAGCCGATTTGCAGAGTATCTGGTGAGGGAGCCGGAGGTTCGAGCTATTCGTTTCTGAGAGGGTCTAAACTGGGAGGTGAAGATTCTCATTCCGTCTTTTTATGAGACATACTCGGAGATACTTGCGGAGGCACGCAAGGTTGAGCGGGATCTGGGTTTGAAGACCAAGAGAGACCGTGATTCTTTTCTGGGGGCCAACGGCAGTGCAGTATCTGCCAAACGTCCTCATTTCCAGTCCAGACCTTTCCAACAGCCACAGCAGAACCAGACTCCAGCTAGAGCGCCTTTTCACCAGGCACCTCAGCAGCAGAGGCAGTTACAGCAAGCTCCATGCAACTTCTGCAAGAAGCCCGGCCACATCTGGGAAGTTTGCAGAAAGAGGCTAGGAGTTTGTTTGTATTGTGGTACTGAAGGGCATCAATTGAGGGAGTGTCCTCGTCGTGCAGTTCAGGGAGCAGCTCCAGCTCCGAGGGCACAGATGAGGCCACCTGCAGCACAACCGAGGGGACCGCTTCCGACACAGCAGCAGCATTTTGTCCAGCATCAACAGCAGGGAGGTGCTCGGCAGGGACGAGCGTTTGCTATGACAGTCGAAGAGGAGGAACCCACCGGAGATGTCATCGCAGGTTCTATTCTTCTTGATTCCATTCCAGCTTTAGCTTTGTTTGATAGTGGTGCTTTCCATAGTTTTGTATCTGTTTCTTTTGCTCTAAAGCATGGTTTGGTAGCTGAGTCTTTGCTTAGGACTTGCAAGATCATGACCGGGGGAGGCATTATCCTGGTTAATGATATTTGCAAAGATCGGAGAGTTACTCTGGGAGGCCGGGAGTTGAGTGCGTGTCTACTTGTAATGCCACTTCCGAGCTACGACATTATACTCGGGATGGATTGGTTGAGTAGGCACCGTGCTAGCATAGACTGTAGAGGAGGTAGAGTTTTGTTTGGTCCGCCAGGAGAGCCAGAGTTCGAGTTTGCTAGAGGAGCTGCGGAGCAGGAAGAAGGCATTATTTGTGGAGCTATGGTGGAAGACAAAGAGTTGCCACATCCGTTGATAGCAGAATTCTTGGATGTGTTTCCTGAAGAATTGCCAGGATTGCCGCCAGATCGAGATGTTAAATTTTCTATAGACTTGGTGCCAGGTGCAGAACCGATTTCGCAGCATGTCTATAGAGTAAACAACAGCGAGCTGGTCGAGTTGAAGAAGCAGGTGGACGAATTGCAGGATAAGGGGTTTATCAGATCGAGTTCTTCACCATGGGGAGCCCCGATATTGTTTGTACCGAAGAAGGATGGATCGGTGCGCATGTGCATTGATTACAGGGCTTTGAATAATCTTACTATCAAGAATAAGTATCCTTTGCCACGGATTGATGATCTGTTTGATCAGTTGAGTGGTGCGAAGGTGTTTTCTAAGATAGATTTGAGATCAGGCTACCATCAGGTGAAGGTGAAGCCGGAGGACATACCGAAGACTGCTTTTAGAACTCGGTATGGTCAGTTCGAGTTTATGGTGATGCCGTTTGGTTTGACTAATGCACCGGCGGTATTTATGAACTTGATGAACAAGGTGTTCCACCAGTACCTTGACAAGTTCGTGGTGGTGTTCATCGACGACATACTCATATACTCGAGGACACCGGAGGAGCATGAGGAGCATTTGAGGATTGTGTTGGATGTGCTGAGGAAGGAGAAGCTGTATGGAAAGTTGTCCAAATATGAGTTTTTCTTGGACAGGGTGGAATTCTTGGGGTATGTTGTGACTGGTGATGGTATTTCAGTGGATCCGAAGAAGATTTCAGCAGTGGAATTTTGGAAGACTCCGAGTTCGATAGCAGAGATCAGGAGCTTCTTGGGATTGGCAGGCTACTACAGAAAGTTTGTGCAAGATTTTTCGAGGATTGCCGAGCCGATGACCAGACTCACAAGGAAGGATGTGGAGTTTGTTTGGACGGAAGATTGCCAGGCCGCTTTTAAGGAGTTGAAGAAGAGGTTGACGTCTGCTCCTATTTTGACATTGCCATCAGGGTCCGGAGGTTTCACTATTTATAGTGATGCATCGGGAAAGGGTTTAGGTTGTGTTCTTCAGCAGCATGGGAAAGTGATTGCCTATGCATCCAGGCAATTGCATCCTCATGAAAAGAACTATCCTACCCATGATTTGGAGTTGGCAGCTGTCATATTCGCCCTGAAGTTGTGGAAACATTATTTGTACGGAGAGCGTGTGGAGATCTTCACAGACCACAAAAGCTTGAAGTACGTTTTCACGCAGAAGGAGTTGAACATGAGGCAACATCGGTGGTTGGAACTGATGAAGGATTTTGATATCTCTTTGCAATATCATCCTGGGAAGGCCAATGTAGTTGCCGATGCTTTGAGCAGGTATCCGGTAGCTATGTTCTTGACGCAGGATCGATATTTGTTGGAGGACTTGGAGAGCTTGGACATTGAGGTGATTGTTCCGGGTGGTGCTATGCAGATGTGGGGATTGCAGATACATTCAGATTGATGGATAGGATCAAGGCAGCACAGTATGATGATGTATCTTTAAGGAGTATCAGAGCTCAGGTGAGACCAGGATTGGAGGATGATTTCACTATTGCAGAGGATGGATCCTTGAGACATGGAGTTAGATTGTGTGTGCCTAGTGGGGAGTTGCACGAGGAGGTATTGCAGGAAGCGCATCGCTCTCAGTATTCCATACATCCAGGTGCTAACAAGATGTATCGGGATATGCGAGAGAGTGTGTGGTGGTATGGCATGAAGAGGGAAGTGGCACAGTTTGTATCCAGATGCTTAGTGTGCCAACAGGTGAAAGCCGAGAGGCAGAGGCCAGGAGGTTTACTTCAGCCATTACCCATTCCAGAGTGGAAGTGGGAACACATTACTATGGATTTTGTGTCCGGACTACCACGATCTCCAGGAGGGAAAGACGCGATTTGGGTCATTGTTGATAAATTGACCAAGTCGGCCCACTTTTTGCCTTTCAAGGTGGGTTTGTCTACGGAGAAGCTGGCAGAGATGTATGTGAGGCAGATCATTAGGATACACGGAGTTCCCGTCAGCATAGTCTCAGATCGAGATAGTCGTTTCACTTCTCATTTCTGGAGGAGTTTGCAGGAGAGTTTGGGCACTCAGCTCAAGTTCAGTACTGCATATCATCCCCAGACAGATGGGCAGTCAGAGAGGACTATTCAGACTCTCGAGGATATGTTGCGCACTTGTGTACTAGATTTCGGGGGTTCTTGGGAGGAACATCTCCATTTGGTAGAGTTTGCTTACAACAACAGTTACCAGGCCAGTATAGAGATGTCACCTTTTGAAGCTCTATATGGTCGGAGGTGTCGTACTCCTTTGTCTTGGGACGATGTTGGAGAGAGAGTTTTGCTTGGGCCAGAGATGGTTGTGGATGCAGCAGAGAAGGTTCAGTTGATCAGAGACAGACTTCGAGTGGTACAGGACAGACAACGGCATTGGGCCGATAGCCATCGGAGACCCTTGGAGTTTGAGGTATAGTTTAGATTTTATTTTGTGTGCTTGTTCTTGGTTGTTTGTTATAGATAAGTTCTTAAGGTGGTGTTTTGTTCTAGGTGGGTGGTTTGGTGTTTCTGAGGATTTCTCCGACACGAGGCACGATTCGCTTCGGTGGAGGCGGAAAGCTTAGTCCGCGATTCATCGGACCTTTCACTATTCTAGAGAGGGTTGGTGCAGTTGCTTATAGACTCGACTTGCCACCTGCATTGGAGGGAGTGCACAACGTGTTTCATGTGTCGCAGTTGAGACGATACGTGGCAGATCCTAGTCATGTATTGGATCACTCAGAGATAGAGGTGGGCCCTACTCTTAGCTATCCAGAGCAGCCAGTTGGAATTCTGGATCGGAGAGAGAAGGTGCTGAGGAACCAGACTATTCCTTTGGTGCGCGTCGCATGGAGGCATCACTCTCCGGGGGAGTCTACCTGGGAGAGAGAGGATGACATGCGAGAGCGTTATCCATATTTGTTTGTACCTTGAGGTATGTTATTTCTAGTTATGTTCTGTTCATTGTTATGTTATGCTCATTAGTTAGTTGTGATTCTTTAGTTCTGTTCTGTGTTTTTCTGGGGGTAGTTTTCGTCTTTGAATTTCGAGGACGAAATTATTTTAAGGAGGGTAGACTTGTCACTACCACATTTTCTAGGAAAGGGTATTTTGGTAATTTCCTATTTAAATAAATATTGTGCATGGTAAATAATTAATTGTTGTATTATTTAATTATTGTTAGATATTATTTAATTATTTTAGACTTATTTTAGTGGACCCAACTAGTTTAGTTTGGACCCATGGACCAACATGAATTAATTAGTTAGACTTGGCCCATTTAGAAAGCCCATAGTTAAGGAGATGGATTAAATTAATTAAATGATTAGACTAGAAGCTTCCTTCCTTAATTATTTCTTCATGAGAGGCCCCAAGGGGTACATTGGACATTTTACAATTGCTTGGGGGAGGGGCTATGGCCGGCCTATATAGGAGGGGGGGAAATTTCTCTCTCCTCCCATTTCATTCCAAATCTAGATCTAGAATTCTCCCACTACCAAATTCCCTCCATTCCCAATCCAATTCTCTACCAAATTCATTCCAAATTCTTCCCAATTCACCATTAGAGAAGAAGGAAGCAAGGATCTAGAAGAAGAAAGCAAGGATCTACAAAGAGGAGCAAGGATCTACAATTTGGAAGCAAGTTCATCTCAATTGGAGGTTTCATTGGGAATCCATCTCCCAATAGGTATAATTCAGATTTTCCCATTTAAATAGCTTCTAAATATGGGATTTAATCATGTAAAATCAACCTATATCTATGTAGTACCCATAGGACTTTGTTTTGTGTTCATAGGAGACCCATGGAGAAAGTTATGGTGCTTTTTGTGTCAATTTTGTTGGAATTCCGAATTTATATTTTGTTGTGTGTGTCAATTGATCCTATAGATCAATTGAACATGAGATTTGTGTTTGAGGCTAGTGTCGTATCCATATTGGGATACTTGTGGTTCGTATCCCAACTATTTGGTGATACGTGTCATTTGGGGGTTTTTCTCCGACACGGGGCTTTGAACATGTCGTATTTTGACACGGACACATAGATCTACTTTTGACACTTTGATTTGTTCATAAATATTATTTGTGTTTTGTTTGTGTCCTTCGGGGTGCAATTGGTTGTGTGTTGGACTCGTGTCACATGCGTATCCTAGATCTAGTGGGATACGGTGTGATACTCTCCAATTTAATGTGTTTATGTGAAGATCTAATTATGTATGGTTTAAATTCTTCATTTAAAATTAGTAAATATATATAGATATTATATATTTATTTTGTGTATTTATTATGGTAATTATTGTAGCATGGATCTATATTTTGTGTGTGCAAATAGTGTACAATATAATATGTAGCTTGCATGAAATATATATGTACTACTTGTTAATAATATAATTTGTACATAAAATGTTTTATAAAATATATTTGTATGTTTAATTGTGTAAATGTATTATTATAATTATTATGTACTTTTGTATATTAATGTATATATTTTAGATGTGCTTCTAAGCCATGTTAAAATATGTACATTAATACTTGGTTGTGTATTATAGCTTTTAAATATTTGTTTATATGTATAAGGTTATATATACATAAGTATTTATTTATAGTATTTATTTATTTATTGTTTTATATATTTAATATATTGATTTATATATATTATATATATAGTATATATATATTAAATGTTTTAGCGACAGCATCTATTTATGACAGATTCTGTCATTAATAGCCTCGGGCAGCAGCAGCAGCAGCCGCTGAAGCCATTAATGACAGATTCTGTCATTAAAAGCACAGCAGCGGCGGCGGGTTTTGAGCGGCAGTTTAATGACGGTCTTCTGTGACAGTTATTAACTGTCACTATTTAAGTGGCAGTTGATTTTAATTCACAGGGGTTTCTGCGACAGTTTTACAGTGACAGCCAAGACTGTCACTATAGGCTGTTTAATTTCAATTTTATTATTTAACTCCCTGTTTTCAGTGACGCTTTGGCAGTTTTATTTATATTATATATATTATTGTTATATATATATATATATGTATATATATATATGTGTTTTGTGAGGTATAATAATTATTATAATATAGTATTTTAATTGTATGAATATTGGTTTGCATATATATTATTTATGATATATATTATTTGTATTATTAATATACTTTGTGTAAGATTCTTTTGGAATCTATTTTGATTCCTAAATTATTGTAGTTTATCTCTATATTATTTTATAGATGTCTTGTGAGGTTGACTTTGGGTTTGACCATGGTTGACTTTAGTGGACTTTAGAGTTGACCGTAGTTGACTTTCAACTTAGAATTGACTTATTGGCCTAGAAGTTGTCTAGTTTGACTTGTTATCTTTCCGGGACCTTGTTTTAATGTTGTATTCTATCTAGGAACCTGCGACTAGCACAGATTCAAGAGAGGTTGCAGGTAGAGGCCACATGAAGCATAATGTTTAATATCACATTGACTTGGTTCAGGATGGACCAAAGGATCTCAGCATCGTGACTTACTTGGCAAGCTTTTAGGGAGCTCTTCAAGGAAAAGTTCTTCCCAGATATGGCTCTAACATCTCTGAAGAGCCAGTTTCAGTACCTCGTCCAGGGAGGTATGACAGTGGATGAGTATGCAGCAGAGTACTGCAGATTGGGTCGCTTCATGGAGGAGCAGGATCCCCGGGGAAGGCCCAAAATTTCAGAAAAGGCCTGAACAGGGAGATTAAATCTTATAGTTGTAGACACTGTACTGCTACATTTAAGGAGATTCTAGCGAAGGCACAGCAGGCAAAGGATGATTTGGAGCTCGGATCCAAGAGGATGAGAGATCATTCAGGGGTTAGTAGTAGTGCAGTCCCAACAAAGCGGTCTTATTTTTATCAGCAGCAACAGAGGCACTTTCAGCAACAGTTGAGACAACAATTTCAGGCACCATTCAGGGCACCAGTGCAGCAGGCACAACAGGCCCCGAGACCAGCACAACATGCCCACAATGCACTCACTATGGGAAGATGGGACATACACAGGAGGTCTGTAGGAAGAGGCTCAGGGTATGCCTCTATTGTGGCGGGGGTAGGCCACCAGTTGCGAGATTGTGTTCTAGCTCCCGTTCGAACAGGTAAAGGAGGAGACCAAGCACAGAGAGCACCCGCGAGACCACCAGCGGGACAACGGAGGGGACCTTTGTTACTGCCACAGCAACAACGGTTTACTCAGTACCAGCAACAACAGAGAGGTGATCAGCGTCAGGGGCAAGTTTTTGCTATGACGGTCAAAGAGGAGAAGCCTGTCGGAGATGTCATCTCAGGTTCAGTCTTACTTGATTCTTTTCTAGCTCATACTTTATTTGATTCTGGTGCTTCACATAGTTTCATATATGTATCTTTTGCTTTGAAATATTATTTTGAGGCTGAACCATTGGCGAGGACTTGCAAGATCATGATCGGGGGTGGCATTATCCTGGTCTGTGATGTTTGCAAGGATCGGAGAGTTTCTTTGGGAGGCTGAGAGTTAAGCGTGTGTCTACTCGTAATGCCACTTCCGAGCTACGTTATAGTACTCAGAATGGATTGGTTGAGTAGGCACTATGCTAGTATCGATTGTCGTAGAGGTAGAGTTTTGTTTCAGACCCCAGGAGAGCCAGAGTTCAAGTTCGTCAGAGGAGCAGTGGAGCAGTGCGAGAGAGTCTTCTGTGGAGCTTCGGTGGAAGAGCAGGAGCCGCCATATCCTTTGATAGCAAACTTTATGAATGTCTTTCTGGGGAAACTGCTGGGTTTGCCGCCAGACAGATATATGGAGTTCTTTATAGATTTGTTGCCAGGCGCAAAGCCAATATCATAACACATCTATAGGTTTAACATCAATGAATTGGCAGAGTTGAAGAAGCAGCTGGATGAGTTATAGGGCAAAGGCTTCATCATCTCCAGTTTATCACCATGGGGTGCTCCAGTATTGTTTGTACAAAAGAAGGATGGGTCGGTATGTATGTGTATCGACTACAGGGCTCTCAACAACCTCACTATCAAGAATAAATACCCATTGCCGCAGATTGACGATCTGTTTGATCAGTTAAGTAGAGCAAAGGTATTCTTATAGATAGACTTGAGGTCAGGGTACCATTAAGTGAAAGTGAAGAAGGAAGACATCCCGAAGACAGCTTTCAGGACTCAGTATGGGCCGTTTGAGTTCTTGGTGATGCCGTTTGGGTTAACCAATGCCCCGGCGGTATTCATGAACCTGATGAATAAGGTGTTTCATCAGTACCTGGATTAATTTGTGTTGGTATTTATGGATGATATATTGATTTATTCGAAGACCCTCGGAGGAGCACGAGGAATACCTGAGGATAGTTCTGGAGACCCTCAGGAAGGAGAAGCTTTATGAAAATCTTTCGAAGTGCGAGTTCTTCCTTGAAAATGTTGAATTCCTCGGGCATATGATTATAGGAGATGGAATCTCAGTAGACCAAAAGAAGATATCAGTAGTTGAGTCGTGGTCTACCAATAGTTTAGTGGCAAAGATCAGGAGCTTTCTTGGATTGGCAAGCTATAACCGGAGATTTGTTTAGTATTTATTCAGAATTGTGGATCCGATGACTAGGCTAACCAGGAAGGACATATTGTTCGTCTGGACAGAGGAGTATCAGGCCACATTTGAGGAGCTGAAGAAGAGGTTGACTATAACTCTAGTTTTGGCGTTGCCATCAGGGACATGAGAATTTTCCATATATAGTGATGCTTCGGGTAAGGGTTTAGGATGTGTGTTATAGCAGAATAGAAAAGTGATTGCCTGTGCTTCCAGGCAATTATGTCCGCATGAGAAGAATTATCCTACCCATGACTTAGAGTTGGCAGCAGTTATCTTTGCTCTAAAGCTGTAGAATCACTACTTGTACGAAGAGCATATGGATATCTTTACAGACCACGAGAGCTTGAAGTATGTGTTTACGCAGAAAGAGCTCAATATAAGGCAACGACGGTAGTTAGAGTTGATGAAGGACTTCAATATTTCCTTGCAGTACCATCCAGGAAAGGCCAACATAGTTGCTGATGCCTTGAGCGGGTATCCAGTGGCTATGCACTTGACGAGGGACAGACATTTATTGGCCGATCTTGATAGCTTGGGTATTAAAGTGTTAGTTCTTGGAGTTACAACACAGATGTGGGGACTTCAGGTACAGTCAGAGTTGATGGACCGGATCAGAGTCACACAGTTCGAGGATGAGTCTTTGAGAGCATCAAAGCGCAGGTTCAGATGGGACTAACAGAGGTCTTCAGTATTGCAGAGGATGGATCATTGCGGCACGGTACCAGATTGTGTGTGCCAAGTGGAGCATTGCGCAAGAAGGTTCTTTAGGAGGCACATCGATCCCAGTATTCTATGCATCCAGGTGCCAACAAGATGTATAGAGACATGAGAAAGCATGTTTGGTGGTATGGTGTGAAGCGGGAGGTGGCGAGCTTCGTATCCAGATGCTTGGTATGTTAGCAGGTAAAGGCGAAGAGATAGAGACCAGGTGGATTGCTTCAGTCTTTGCCCATTCCAACGTAGATGTGGAAGCATGTGACATTGGATTTTGTATCAGGGCTTCTGTGTTCTCCAGGAGGTAAAGACGTGATATGGGTCATCGTAGACAGGTTGACCAAAATTATCTACTTCTTGCCATTTAAAGTGGGTACATCTATGGAGAAGATCGCGGAGATATATGTACGACAGATAATCAGATTGCATGGAGTTCCTGTGAGCATAGTCTCAGATCAGGATAGTCACTTCACTTCCCATTTTTGGAGGAGTTTGCAGGCTAGCTTGGGAGCTCAAGTTCAGTATCGCATATCACCCCCAGACAGACGGACAGTCGGTGAGGACTATTAAGACTCTCCAGGATATGCTACAGACTTGTATATTATATTTTGAAGGCTCTTGGAAGGATCACCTTCACATGGTAGCGTTTGCTTATAACAACAATTACCAGGCCAGTATCGAGATGTCACCATTTGAGGCATTGTATGGATGAAGATATCGTACTCCATTATCTTGGAATGATGTTGGTGAAAGAGTCTTATTGGGACCAGAGATGGTAGTGGATGCAACTGAGAAGGTAAAGCTCATCAGGGATAGACTTTGGGTGGTGCAGGACAGACAACGGCATTAGGCCGATAGCTACTGGAGACCTTTGGAGTTTCAGGTATAGGATTTATTTTTATTGATTATGATTGCTTGGTTTAGGTAGAGTGCTAATGTGGTATTTTGTGCTAGGTTGGCGATATGGTGTTCTTGAGGATTTCTTTGACACGGGACATAATTCGCTTTGGTGGAGGTAGAAAGTTTGCACTAGAGGGAGTACATACTAGACTTGCCCCTTGCACTAGAGGGAGTACACAATATGTTTCACGTGTCGTAGTTGAGATGATACATGGCAGATCCTAGCCTTGTATTGGATCACTCAGAGATTGAGGTTGGTCTGACTCTCAGCTACCCAGAGCAGCCGGTGGAGATTCTAGATCGCAGAGAGAAGGTGCAGCAGAACTAGACAATTCTTTGGTGCGTGTTGCGTGGAGGCACCACTCTCTAGGGGAGTCTACCTGGGAGCGAGAGGCCGAGATGTGCGAGCGATATCCTTATCTATTTGAACCGTGAGGTATAATTCTTCTTGCTTGTTGTGATTGCTTGTAGTTTAGTTCCTTCCTTAAATTTTGACGACAAAATTTTTCTAAGGTGGGTAGGATTGTGACCCTCACTTTTCCAATTAGGGATAATTTAGTAATTTGGCATGGTTATTTTATTTAAAGATTTAGTATTTAATTGGTGTGCTATAATAATAATTATGGTTGTGCTATTATTTATTTATAGTTAGTGGTCTAGCCTATTAGTTAGACTTGACACTAGTGAACCCAATTAGACATGTAATGATAATTAATTGAGCCCAACATGCACCAAGTATAATAGACCTATTTTCACTAATTAATTAGGAGGATTAGACTAATTTGCATTAGTGTAGAGACTTCCCAAATAGCCCTTCCCTAATCTTCTTCATAACTATCAAATATGGGCATGGTAGTCATTTGTTGTGAGTTGAAGAAGGGGTGGAGGGGGGCCGGCCGCATATAAGCCTCTCCTATCTCTTTATCTTCTTTTTACACTCTCATTTCTAGATCCCCAATTCTCTAGATCCCCAATTCCCTTACTCCCTCCATCAACCCCTCTCAATTCATTCATATTACCTCTCATTTTTATTACTCAAGGAGCATTGGAGAACAGAGTTGCAAGGAGCACAAGGAGAATGGGTTTTGGCAAAGAGATCGTGTCCGGATTGTGTCCATAGGAATAATTCATTGGAAATCCATCTCCCAATTGGTAAATTCTGAATTCCTCTTTATTATAGCTTCTAAATCATGCATTTGACTCTTAGGTACACCCCAATGGTATAGGGCTACCTATAAGAATAAATTCTAGACTAAATGGATGTATATTATGATTTATACATGATAATTTGTGTCCATTTTGGAGGAATTACGAGATTGACACATCAAGTGTGTGTCATGAGACTAATTTAGTCAAATTGGACTTAGATCGGGGTTTCGATACTATCTACGTGCCCATAATTAGACACGAGTAGGCCGTATCATGACACAGTGCGATACCGTATGATACATGGCTCTATTTTGTGTGTTTTGTGCAATTACTCTTCAATTCTCATTCTAGCAAGTTGCATTAGTGATATAATAATGTATTTATGTGTAGGAATGATTTAATATGGAGAATTGGTGAATTTGGGCATTCCATTGAATGTGTAGCATATTTTCCTAAGCTATACTCTATATGTGTTTGTTTATATACCAATAATATAGGGCATACATATATGTATATCATCTTATATATATATATATATATATATATATATATATATATATATATATATATATATATATATATATATATATATATATATATATATATATATATATATATATACATGATCATGTTAGATGTATATGTATGTAAGATTAGTGAATGAGATTGGTGAAGGTTATGTAATTCCTTTATATATAGGTGTCCGTGTATGAGTACTCTAGATACTGATGGTGTGATAGCTGTGTGGGTGTGTATAGTTTCAGTCAGTGTATTTGGTGGTGATAGAGGTCAGTTTTTTTAAGTCTTTAGTGCAATGTAATATGAGTACCAAGAACTTGAGTGATCTAATATTGATTAGAGGTGAAGGATGGATGTACACTCGTACAGATGTGTAAAAGAAAGGAGAAAATCTGTGTTAGATTAGTTAGTGTGTGTGTTTGTAGGTTGTTTGTGAATGTATGAGCAGTTGGTTAAGAGGGACATTATGACTGTGCTATGGAGAGGTTTGGGTCTAGGTGTTGTTATGGGAGTTCTGATGTGCAACAAGTTACAAGAAGATGTTTATCAAGCCCAAGTAACTATCGGACCAGATTGGATACAACAGTGAATAACAGCAACTTAGTTGATGTTGTGATGAAATTAGTAGCAATGCATAGCTAATAGAGGGGTCGGGTTTGGTAACAATAGATAGTAGGTGAAGTTTGAGTTCAGTGATCTTGAGTTGACTGCATTGACAGTGAACTCAGGCATCAGATCAATTACAGCAGCAGTAAATGGCCAGTAGGACTGATATATTTAGGTGAAGGCTTGAGTTGGATATTGAGTTAGTTAGTGTATCAATGGTTAATATAATTTATAGTTAGTTTAGGTGTTTTACTGTATAGTTAACTAGTGATGCCAGTTGGTTAGACTTAGTTAAGAGTATTAGTTAAGGTATTAGATGAGTAGCAAGTTAGTGAATACTTGAATTCTAGTTAGTATATGACTATTAACCTTAGTAGTATATGTATCTGTTAGAGTATATAGGAACTTGAATATCCAGTTCAGTATCTGTTAGCAGTTAAGAGGACGCATTTTAGTATATGATGTTAGTTTCAGTACATTGGGTAGACTAATAGTTATAATTAGTATAGTATTAGTTAGTAAGAATTAGTGTGGTATCAGTTAGTCAATTAGAGTAATTAGTTAGTGTTAGTGTAGTTAGTAATGTAGGTATTCTTTATGTAAGTTAATGTATATTATGTGTATATATATATATATATATATATATATATATATATATATATATATATATATAGTTAAGGTAGTTATTAGTTAATATTATTATTAGCTAACTCGAATAGTTAGTATTGGCTTATATCAGCTTAGAACCTAATCCAAGATCTAGTATGACTTAGTAAACACTAGTGTGGCTTTATAATAAACTTAGAAGATAGGTAATGACCTAGTATTGGCCTAGAGAGCATCCATATTGCATTTAGCTCACTTTCTTACTTTTTACACCCATATTGACATAACATTCATATCTAGGTGTCCGTGACACCAGCTCGGACACAGAGTGACATCATTTGCTCTGGACTGAGGCAAGTACATCTCTAATAGTTTCCTTATTTGATCGTCTCTATGTTATATGCATTTAGTATTGCTTTATTTGATTCCTGACACGTTGGTTACACGGATTGGTACACCTTGGATTCCCTTTATGAAATGTTCTCCTCCGTGATCACTTTATTATTACTTTGTGATGAGATTTATAGACTGTGATCAGTATGCATGATATTATAGACCGCGTATAGTGATTATCGTGTCAGAACATGTTGTGATTTGGATTCGTGTACTAGTCGAGGGTTGGGGAAAGTATTAGTGAATATGTGATCATACCTTATAGACCATGCAGTGACACAGACCATACATTGATGTCGTCCGTGCAGTAGTATAAACCGTGATAGCAAACAGACCATGCACCTCACGTGTGGTCACGCTAGCTCCCTTTTATTATTATAGTTCGTGTTAGGCCCAAACCGGTCACATATCTTGCTAATATTTCAAGGCACAAGTAGTATTACATTTCCTTTATTTCTAGTTCATTACTTGATGTTCCTTACTTATTAGTCTTAGTATACTTTTATTATCACCATGAGATCCCTTTGCCATGATTAGATCTAGTTATTTCTATTATTTATTGTCTTTACTATTGTTGTTTTATAGTTTTTGTCAATTAATGGAATTGCAATTGGGTTATACTTCGCTCCAACTTGATTGAATATATTTTTCAGATGATTCATTAGAGGACGGGTGTCCTACGCACTACGAACCATAAGAGGGTGAGCCAGTTGAGCCAGTTGAGCCTATGCCCGTAGAGCCACTATTTATAGTACCACCAGTTGTGGATGCTTAGACTTTCTTATGTGTTGTATTTGATTAGTAGACTCCCATGGCATGTATTATTATTTTGAGACTTATGTTAAGATTGGACTTGAAGATTGGACTTATATTGAGACTCTTGTATTTCTTTTACTTCTATTCCATATCATGCCATTCTTTCTCTAGTTTGATATTGTGATTGAGTATCATTACCATTATTATGTCATTATATTGTTCCTCCATTTGGAGTTCAGATGGCACGACAGGTACCTTATGTATATTGTGTGTGATGTTTAGATAGAATTGATGACCTAGACAGCATTCTATATCATTATTACAGCATAGGCTGGATGTGGTTCACTACTCGTGCCCTTATTCCGGGTGCAGGTCGTGACACATGAAAAAATCTAAATTCTATGTATACTTAGTTATGCGACTAAAAATAACCAAGTAGCCAAAATGTTTGAACTCAGTAAGGCCGCATATACCCGAGTGCTCAAACATTATATGCCATTTAGTCCATGCGACATCCAAATCAACTCTGAGGAAAGTCTCCGCTTATGCAGCAAAATAGCTATATTCTAGCTTCATACATTACTTTTACACAACATTAATTGCTCTGAATGCTTCATAGTCTGTGTAGACGATGGTTACGAGACAGATTCTAATGCTTACGTCACCACCATAATTTTTTTTTAAAGCTGTGTAGTACCACATGTATATATGGCAAATTTTCCTATACGGCAGGACGCAGTGATCTCCCTATGTGGTATCGATCGTTCCTCTGTGTGGAATATTCTTATGCACCAAACCATTCCCATACAGTCTTTTTCTCTCTTCATCCAAGGCGGTAGAGCATTGATTATGGAGCATAACGATTATGATGTCAAGAAGATTATGGGCATTTAAATGTCTGTATGTTTCAAATCATTGATGGCATATATGTTACAAATGACAGTGAGCATTTTATATACAAATCATGAATTATTGTAATGGATGTCACGTGTCAAGTTGATTGGGTTATGTGCATATGTTTAGAACTGAGTATGTGCCTCATCAATCATAAAAGTCTATACAGCAAGACAAAAACCTTATGTACCGAAGCCAAAAAGCAGTGATTTTTCATATTCAGGCACATGGGAAAGAGTTGATGTAAAATTTATCAATAATTACAAAAGCATACAACTTACCGCCAAGACCGACGACTCTATTTGGTCCAAAAAAGTCCATGGATAAGAGTTGAAGACGTCTAGAGGTACTTACAACATTGATGGATTTAAAATATGATATGGTTGATTTGTTCTTTTCAAAATCGACACAGACCATATCCTTCTTAAATGTAATTTCTGGCAAACCTCTTACCAATTTTTTTGATGACAGCCTTGCAATAGTGCCCATGTTTATGTGTCCTAGTCGCATATTCCATAGCCAACTCTTATCTTTTTTGGCGTAAAGACACTTACCTATATTGTTAGTATCTTCTGATAGATAGAAACTATAGATATTATCTTCTCTAACACCTTTATAAACCATCTTACCATTCGATCCATCGTAGATAGAATATTGTTTTTCGCAAAATTAATACCATAACCGTTGTCAACCAGGTGACTACTGCTTAGTAGGTTATATTTAATTCTGTTACTAAACACATATTCTTTATTATAGGAAAGGGATGAATACCAAAGTCACCATTACCTATAATATAACCTTTTAGATTATTACCGAATGAGACGTATCCTTCTTTCTTCATTAATATCATCGCAAATAAGGTAACATCACCAGTCATATGCCTTGAGCAATCGCTATCGAGGATCCACTTGCTTCTAGCATATGAAGGTCGGTCCACCTATAACAAAAGTTAAAAATGTAACCTTTGGTACCCGTTTCTTTGAGGGTCCTTCACTGTTGGTCTTTGGAACCCACATATATATTCATATCAACTTGCTTTCTAATCTTACATTAACATAAAATATGTCCTTTTTGACCATAATAATGACAAGTAGCGTAAGTATTAGTGCTAAGTGCAGCAGGACAAACATGAGTATGTAAAGTGATATATTGTGTCTTTTGTGGATATTTGTAATAAAAGGTGTATTTGTGTGAAGCTTTAGATTTTCTTGTTCCTTTGTAAATGATCTGTCGTGGGTGAATTTGTGATAAGTCACATGACTTGTGTTAGATTGAGTCATAGATTACATTACATGTTTTCCTAATCTAATCTCTAACTTTTTAGAGCTAGTATATAGATCATTATATTACACTGTGATTGCATATATTCTTTGTGCATCAATGTGATATTTTTTCTCTTTTTCATAGTCTTCATTTAGTTTTATATTTCTTTGATAGTCTTTTCAATACATTCAAGAGTATCATGCAAATACAGTTTTAATGAAAATATTTCATCTGCACGTCACTAGAAGATGGTGTCTCTCTTATTTCATTTAATAAAGAGTAAAGCCTTTCATTCTCAAGTTTATGCAATTGAAACTCTTTTCTAGCATGCTTGTATTTCTCTCTAAGCTTCTTGCTATCTTCAAAAAGATTATTAAAAGCATCAAAAAGTTCATCATAAGATAAATATTCTTAAAAAGGGATTTTTTTTACCTTATTTGTTAATCCCATTAGGCATAAGTTTGCAGCATTACGAGGACTTTCTTCTTCTTCGAAGTCGCTTATTTTGCTTTCATGCCATATGCTCGTGTTATTGTATTTGTGAGACGAAGAGCCTCATTTGCTTGTATGTTTATAGCAATTTTCCTTCTTTTTAGTAGGGTAATCCTTCTTTATGTAGCTAGTCTTCTTGCAGTTATAGCATACATGTTCTTCATCTTTGTAGTCATTTTTTGGTTTGATTTCTCAAACTTCAAGAATCTTTTGAAGTTCCTAAAGATAAGGGCCAGCTCCTCATCTTCTGAATCATCATCTTCACTTTCATCTTCAGAAATCTTCTTATGATGTGCTTTGAATATTATGGTTTTCTCCATAGGCGTTGATTCTTCTTACTCTTTAAGATCCAGTTCATGTGTCATTAACTTGCCTATGAGGGTCTCAAGAGTCATGACAGTGAGATTGTTTCCTTATATGATCATCGTTGCTTGAGGGTTCCAGTTCTTGGTGAGTCCCCAAAGTACTTTGCGTATCTTTTCATGATTTTTATATTCCTTGCCAAGAGAAAAGAGAGGATTAAAAATATTAAGGAAACGTGTAAACATTTGTGTAATGGTTTTATTAGGCTTTATTTTGAAGGCCTCTTATTCTTAATGTCAACCGACTAATTTTGTTTTCCTTCACTTGTGAAGTTCTTTCATAAGTTACCTCAATAAGTTTTCAAATATCATGAGAAGTTGTACATGTAGATACTCTATTGAATTCAGTTCTGTCTACTACATAAAATAATGCCTTTATAGATTAACCATCAAGACTAGCTTGTTTCTTTTCAAACTCTGTGTATCTATCTTGTGGTTTTTCAACTAGATTGTCTTCTACAAAAATTTTAGCATTCTTTTTGTAGCCATCAATAATAATAGACCATAAATAAAAATCTAGTGACTTGAGATAAAAACTTATATGTGTTATCCAGTGGGGTGGCCTATTTGTTGTTTGGTCTTCAATATTATTGTTGTAGATAGATTTGATAGTTGCCATAAATCAACTCAAGGATGTGAGTCCTATTCAAGAGCCCTTGCTATGATTCTAATTGAAAGCAACTCTAGAGGGGGGGGGGGTAAATAGAGTGAATCAATAAAATCTAATACAAATTACTAACAAAAAAAATTTAGCAAGCAAGTAAAAGAAAATTGCAAGAGTTAAGAGACAGAACACAATGATATATCCTGGTATACTTTGTAGAAGATAGTCCAGTCCCTAAAACACTTGTCCGGATTTAATCTACTATTGAGAAATAGCATACACCACGTGCTTTGATCCAAGGGCACGCAAATTTCTTACAATCACGTGCTTTGATATGAAGAGCAAGATGGCTTCAATACTTGAAATGGAAGACGAACTTGGAGTTCCAAGCTTTACAACTCGTTATAGACTTCTAACCGAGATCGCACTTGGCACTTATGTAACCTCCCCTATTTTTTTAAATTTTATATAAATATAATAATAGGAATAATAGTGCGTATACGGATGACGTACCAAAAATTTGTAATAATACTGATAATAGTAGTAATTAAAATATATAAGACAAGTATTTATTAATAATAATAATAATAAAGAAATAAAAGTTAAGAAAAGAAAAAGAATAGATAAGAAAAGGAAATCCTAACTAAACCTTAACTAACCATACAAATCCTATTACCACACCTACCAAGAATCCCACGGCCAGAACCCCTGCACGAACCCGCGCGGAACCACCCCCGCGGTGCAACGGAAACCCGGCCCATGGTTCACCCTACTACTCGGCTATATATATATATATATATATATATATATATATATATATATATATATATATATATATATATAGCCGAGTAGTAGGGTGAACCATATATATATATATATATATATATATATATATATATATATATATATACACTTACACGAAATAAAACCCTAACCCTAATCAACGAGCACCTCCAGACCCCCTCGTCCAACCGACCTTGCACAGTCGTCGACCACCCGCCGCTGCCACCGCCGCTGTCAGACGTGCACGCGTAAACCACGTGAAGAACCCAACCCCAGGTACCCATCTTCTCCGCTGAATTTCTTCCTACAAACTTGACCAAATTTTGATCCAAATGTTTAGATTTCACCACAATATGAACATTCTCTAATGTCTTCAAGTAGTTTTATTCGAATAACTCTATTCCAATTTTAAAATCAACCAAAACTTTTCGAAAAAACCTATTTTTTTTATACAAACAGAACAACCAAAACTGTTCCAAACACCTATTTTGGAAGGCGATTCTCTCCCAAAACAAATTGACCAAAACTCGAGTTTCTTTTTCTGACACAAAGTCAATATAACTAGGATCACAACGATGTATTAGTTGCCTATTTTTTATCATTATTCCTGGATTAAAAATTGTGTTTAAAATCAGGAAAAAACTACGAAAACTGTTTTATAGAAAACTTAAAATCTTGCGATACGGAGTGCGTCCCGACAAACTGGACCACCACGTCACATACCAGTTGGACCGAAAGGCGCGTATGGGATTTTCTCACATGTGAACTTTCGTAAAAGTTGATTTGGACGTGTGTGCACATCAGAATCAACCCGTATCCGTAAAAGTTTTCCCGTATTGCATTTTGTAAATTTTCTCATTAGTTGATGTGCGCTCGTCGAAATGCAATAAAACTTGCGCTAACGGATATGTGGTATCACCCTAGTCCTGTGACCCATCTTACACGCGATTTCGAGATAGTTGACCGAACCACCTATTCGTGGGCCCCATGGGTTGACTTAACGAGCGATTTTGTGATCGGCTCACCGGAATTCAAACTGGACGTACCATTGAGTTTGTATCAACATTTAAATTTTTTTACCTATAATTTATCCTATTTAGATACCTTTATCCCTGGCATACATTTCGGTACAAAGTGGGCTACAAGTGGACCCCGCTTTGACCCAAAATTACTGTTTTGCCCTGTTGTCCAAATTGGACTAAAGGGTAGAGTTTTTTTGACCATCTCACTGATTCTGGATATGGTGGTGATATTTATTTCAGTATCCGAAGATGTTCAATCAAGGATCCTACTTTCCGGTTCCTTGGGATCATTGTCTGGATATCTATATTACACCGCTTGCTTGCGAGGCAAATATACTGTGCCATAGTACTGTTTAGTTATATTCCTTTTCTGTATATTTAATTTCTATTGTTCATTTCCATTTATTTTGCTATATAAAACTGCATGTCCAAGAATAACTTGGGTACAAAGATGGTTGTGTCATCTTTTGTTTCTTATTATATATTATGCATGTCGACCTAGTTTTACGAGACCACCCCATGAGTTGAGGTATTATTATGTTTCATTGGCCGTGACACATTTCTTACACGGGTTATGAATCTCACATAGGACTCGAACTTCGTATTCGGTTAGCCACTTGTACGTATAGGTCGTACGACGGATAGGGTATAACTGCTAATAGTGATGCATGTTAGAAGACTTAGCAGTTAGTAGTAGTCTAAGAATATAGACTATTATGGTATAGTGGTCTAATCCTTGTTCTTGTTTGGTTGTAGGGTTGGGCTTTTGTACTAACGATAGGCTATGAACCAAAGTTATGACGCTGATACTTGCACTCCGTCTCGGCGTAGTAGCTGAAATGTGTTGCGTATACAACATGTATAGAGCATGGAGTGGGAAGAACAATGAGGAAGTGTATGTGCTTCTTTACACTTTCCCTTTTTGTAACCCGTACGCTCCGCTGGAGACGCGTGGTGAGATGACCCTTATATTATTTGCACGCGACCTCTGATGTCCGTGAGTTATACATGTGGTCCCTGGATCACCGAGAGATCTATACCCATCCCATTATTTCAGCTAGATAGTCCATACATGGGAAAGTTGTTCTTAAATTACATATCATATAGACTGGTTAGGCGATCATGTTGGATGTTTAGTATATTATTGGCATGCTTCTATGTATCTTATTACGTCCCTCTGAGGATCTGGTCCCTTTCTAGGTATAGACGAGTAGGATTATCTGCAGGAGTACAGACCGAGACTTGACGCAGCATTCTCTGTCGAGGAGGTCTTACCCTCGGAGTATCCATAATTACTTTATAGCTGATGGGTCTTATAGCTGCTGTTTCTTTTTTTTATTGGATACTAATTTATATTGGAGGTCTGTTCTCCTCTATCATTTTAGTTGGTATAACAATTGGTAGGGGATTTGTCTCCACCCGAATACTATTCTCTTGATACTTCATACTTGAACATTTAGCTATTTATTTTGATATTCCTTTACTTGTGCATGTGGATAAGATATAGATGCATGTGACTTTTGTTGACAATATATATACCATAAAATAATGTCACACCCCTAGTCCTACATTTTTTGGGACTGGGGTGTGACATTATTTTATGGTGGCCCATGCAGGTCGAGAATATATTGTCTCGGTTATGTTACTATACTGAGCAAGCCTGTAAATAGAATTAGAAAATAGGATCTCATCAGGAGTATGGACCGAGACTTGACGTAGCATTCTCTGTTGAGGCGGTCTTACCCTCGGAGTATCCATAATTACTTTATAGCTGATGGGTCTTATAGCTGCTGTTTCTTTTTTTTATTGGATACTAATTTATATTGGAGTTCTGTTCTCCTCTATCATTTTAGTTGGTATAGTCGATTGGTAGGGAATTTATCTCCACCCGACTATTATTCTCTTGATACTTCATACTTGAACATTTAGCTATTTATTTTGATATTCCTTTACTTGTACATGTGGATAAGATATAGATAGATGTGACTTTTGTTGACAATATATATACCGCTTGTGAATTTCTTTATTCATATACAACGTACGTGTGTTATAATTTTTTTAATATATTGGAGTATCATATACGTGGCATGCTACGTTCCTAGTCCTACGTTTTTTGGGACTAGGGTGTGACATATTTTTATGGTGGCCCATGCAGGTCAAGAGTATATTGTCTCGGATATGTTACTATACTGAGCAAGCCTGTAAATAGAATTAGAAAATAGGATCCCATCCACACTTGACTATAACTCACCTTCCTTCCAACCTGTCCTATTTAAATGCTTGCATCCTGCTTGATTCATGTATTCTTCCTAATCTTTCGTCCATTTCTTGCAGAGAGATAAATTTGCGTAGCTGATGTGCCGCCACCGGGGATGACCCATCTCCTGGGGTCAATGGCCATTCACCAGGAGAGGCGTCAATGACTCGTCGACTTCCAGGACAGGATGGACTGACTAACAATTTAGTTCCACCAGTTCCTCCCGTAGTGCCTAATGGAGCTCCACCAGCACCCCAGGGCGGCTCGATGCAGTTGGTCCAATTCTTTCAGATGATGATACAGGAACAAAGACATTAGGCTACCGCAATGGTTACCGAGCAGAGACGGGAAGCCGCCGAGATAAGACAGGAATTTCTAGCAGCACTTGAGAGTATGGCTGCCCCAACACCTGCACCAGCTCAAGCACTAGTTCTATTGCCATAAACGCGTGTTGGTTCAGTAAAGAATTTTGTGGAGATGGTCCCCAAGCCGTATAAAGGCAATGAGAGCCCAGAGGAGACCACAACATGGATAACTAGCACCAAGAAGCTATCGAAGGCGTCAAAGTTACCTCTGGACTTATGGATGACAGGCGTGAGGACCCAGCTAGAAGGAAATTCTCATCATTGGTGGGAATCAATGGAGCATTAATTGGGTACACGACAGACTTGGGAGCAGTTCTTAGAGTACTTTGAGAGAAAATATTTTTCGGCCACCGTAAAGGATGCATTATACGATCAGTTCCTCCATCTAGAGCAGGGGAACAAGACGATCAATGAGTATGATTTGGAGTTCTGCTACCTCAGTAAATATGGTGCCAGCCTGATAACCAATGACTTGGATAAAGCGAAGAGGTTTCATCATGGGCTGACTCAGGAGCTTCAGCACTATACTAGCTCACAGTCCCGATTCTCGTATGTCGAGTTATTATCAGAGGCTAGGATTCAGGAGGCCATTAGCAAAGGGAAAGGGAAGCAACTGAGAATGCAGCAAGGACCAGCAAGGATGCCACAAGTAGGGCCTATTAACCACCCTCTAGTACATCAGCAGCAACCTCAACAACAGAAAGCGGGACCCTATCAGCCCCGAGAGAAGCCCCTTTTCCATCATTGTGGGAAGTTAGGACATATTCAGAGAGATTGTCGGTTTTGTTTAGGACAGTATATGAGATATGGTTCTGGACAATATATGGCCAGAGATTGTCCGGAGAAGCAGAGTTTGGTACTTCCACAGCCGATGCAGAGGCTAGCACTTCCAACACCACGGCCATCTTAGTAGATGACAAGGCCAGGAGCACCAGGAGCGGGAGCACCTTAACCTCTAGCAGGTAGAGGATTTCAACGTGGACCACCGCTACCTACTCAGGAGGACCAGTTTATGAGGGCCAGGCCACAGGGACCTCCATAAAGGATGGGACAGGCTTTTACTATGGAGATGGATGACACAGAGCAGAAGATTGATGTTAGCAAATATTACTCTTATTTCTACTATTCCTACTGTGACATTATTTGACACGGGAGACATACACTCATTCATATCTTCTAATTTTGTTGCCAAGCACAATATTGCCATTACACCTTTGCATAGTTGTGTTATAATTCTCACAGGGGGAGGAGTTGTACCTGTTAGCCGTGTTTGTAGATCTTGTTTTATAGTAATTCGCGGTAGGGAGATGTAGGCTCAAAACTTAGTCTTTCTTATGTCGAACTTTGATGTTGTTCTTGGGTTAGACTGGCTAAGCAAGTACCATGCTTTCTTCGAATGCTATAAAGGAAGCATTCTCTTTAAGGTACTAGACCAGCCGAAGCTCGAGTTTGCATGAGGATCGACAGAGGTTCTTGATAGTGTTCAGATGACATTGGATGACATCATTTATTACCCTATCATTTTAGAGTTTAAGGACGTCTTTCCAAAGGATTTGCCAGGATAACCTTCGAAAAGAGATGTGGAGTTCTCGATTGAGTTGACACCAGGAGCAGCACCCATAGCATGGTATGTTTACAGATTGCGAAGAAGGAGCTGATGGAAGAGGGTCATAGTTTGATATATTTTATTCATCCTGGAGGCACTAAGATGTACCGCGACTTGCGATAGCACTTTTGGTGGCATGGTATAAAGAGAGAGAGAGCTCGCTTTATGGCCAAATGTTTAGTGTGTCAGTAGGTCAAGGCTGAACATCAGAGGACATCAGGGCTACTGCAACCACTTCTGATTCCCGAGTGGAAGTGAGAGCACATTACTATGGACTTCGTCATAGTTTTTTCAAAGATTCCAAGTTGGTGAGATATTGTTTAGGTGATCATAGATCGACTCACTAAGTCTGCTCATTTCTTGTCTTTCTGAGTTGGCCATCTACAGAAGCTTTGGTTGACTTATACATGAGACAGATAATAAGATTACACGGCATTCCGGTTAGTATTGTGTGAGACAGGGACTCGTGTTTTATATCTCACTTTTGGAGGAGCATGCAGGAGAGTCTTGGTACTCGTCTGAAGTTTAATACCTTCTATCATCCGCAGACAGACGGGTAGTCAGAACGTACTATTCAGATGCTGGAGGACATGTTGCGGGCATGCATGTTAGATTTTGGAGGATCATAGAAGGACCACCTACATCTTGTGGAGTTCTCCTACAACATTAGCTATCAAGCATGCATACAAATTGTTCCGTTTGAAGCTTTTTTTGGAAGGAAGTATAGGTCACCCGTGTGTTGGAGTGACATGGAAGAACATCAGATCTTGGGGGCAAAGTTGGTTTTCAGTACTTTGGAGAAGGTAAAGAGGATACATAGGCACTTGTGAGTCGCGCAAGACAGGCAAAAGAAGTGGGCAGATCTTCATCGTCGTCCTTAAGAGTTCAAGGAAGGCGATCATGTCTTCTTAAGGATATCGCCAACTAGAGGCACTATTTGCTTTGGGGGACGCGACAAATTGAGTCCCAGGTACAGTGGACCGTTTGACGTGTTAGAGCGAGTTAGGAAAGTTGTGTATCGACTGGCACTACCACCTTCGCTTGAGGGAGTACATGATATATTCCATGTGTTGCAACAAAGGCGATATGTGGCAGATCGCAGTCATGTTCTCGATCACTCCGAGATCACCATTGGGATGAGCTTGTCATACCAAGAGCAACCAGTGGAGATTCTTGATCGTCGATAGAAGGTGTTATAGAATCAGTCTATTCCTTTGGTTCGTATGGCATGGAGACATCACTCGCCAGGAGAATCCACTTAGGAGCGCGAGGATGACATGCACAACCGCTTTACGTATCTATTCGAAGATCAAGGTAGGTCTTACTTTGTTCTTTTCTACCGTATTGTATTCTTTTTCCTTCATCAGGCGTTAGCTTTAATTTCGAGGACAAAATTCTTGTAAGTTGGGTAGAATGTAACCTCCCATAATTTTTTTATAGATTTTATATAAATATAATAATAGGAATAATAGTATGTATACGGGCGACATACCAAAAATTCATAATAATAATGATAATAGTAGTAATTAAAATATATAAGATAAGTATTTAATAATCATAATAAGAATAATAATAATAAAGAAATAAAAGTTAAGAAAAGAAAAAGAATAGATAAGAAAACGAAATCCTAACTAAACCTTAACTAATCATACAAATCCTATTACTACACATACCCAGAACCCTACAGCCAGAACCCCTGCATGAACCCGCGTGGAACCCCCCCCCACGGTACAATGAAAACCCGGCCCATGGTTCACCCTACTACCCAGCTATATATATATGTATATACTTACACAAAATAAAACCCCAACCCTAATCAACGAGTACCTCCATACCCCCTCGTCCAACCGACCATACGTTATCATAAACCACCTACAGCCGTCGCTGTCAGATGCGCACGTATAAACCACGTCAAGAACCCAACCCCAGGTACCCATCTTTCCTGCTGAATTTCTTTCTATATATGCGACCAAATTTTGATCTAGATATTTAGTTTCACCATAATATGAACTTCCTCTAATATCTTCAAGTAGTTTTATTTGAACAACTCTATTCCTATTTTAAAATCAACAGAAACTTTCGGAAAAACCCATTTTTATATAAAAATAGAACACCCAAAACTATTCCAACCACCTATTTTGGAAGGCAATTCTATTCCAAATGAATCGACCAAAACTTGATTTTATTTTTCTGACACAAAGTTAATATAACCAGGATCGCAATGATGTATTAGTTGTATATTTTTTATCATAATTCCTGCCTTAAAAATTGTGTTCAACATCAGAAAAAAACTACAAAAATTGTTTTATAGAAAACTTAGAATCTTGCGATACGGAGTGCGTCCCGACAAACCGGACCACAACGTCACATGCGCGTATGGTATTTTCTGACGTGTAGGCTTTCGCGAAAGTTGATTTGGACATGCGTGCACGTCGGAATCAACTCGTATCCGTAAAAGTTTCCTCGTAACGCCTTTTGCAAATTTCTTCATTAGTTGATGTGCGTTCGTCGGAACGCAACGAAACTTTCGCCAATGGATCATCAGTATCACGCTGGTCTTGTGACCCAAGTTTCACACGATTTCGAGATAGTTGACCGAACCGCCTATTCGTTGGCCCTACGGTTGACTCAGCGAACGATTTTGTGATTTGCTCACCAGAATCCAAAATTGGACTTATCGTTAAGTTCGTATCGACGTTTATGATTTTTTTACCTATAATTTATCCTATTTAGAGACCTATATCCCTGGCACATATTTCTGTGCAAAGTGGGCCACAGGTGGACCCCCTTTGACCCAAAATTACTGTTTTTCCCTGTGTCAAAATTGGACGAAAGGGTAGAGTTTTCTGACTATCTCACTAATTCGGAGACGTTGGTGATATTTATTTCAGTATCCGAAGACGTTGATTCAGAGATCCTACTTTTCGATTCCTTGGGATCATCGTTTGGACATCTACATTATACAGCTTGCTTGCCAGGCAAGTATACTTTTCCATAGTACTATTTAGTTACATTTCTTTTTTGAATATTTAATTTTTGTTGTTCATTTCCATTTAATTTTCTATATAAAACTTCGCATCCAAGAATTACTTGGGTACAAAGACGGTTGTGTCGTCTTTTGCTTCTTATTATATATTATGCATGTCGACCTAGTTTTATGAGACATCCCTATGAGTTGAGGCATTATTTTGTTTCATTGGTCGTAACACATTTCTTACACGGGTTGTGAGTCTCATGCAGGACACGAACTTGCATATTCGGCTGGCCACCTGTACGTATAGGTCGTGCGACGGATAGGGTATAACTGCTAATAGTGATGCATTTTAGAAGACTTAGCTGTTATTAGTAGTCTATGAATATAGACTCTTATGGTATGGTGGTCTAATCATTGTCCTTGTTTGGTTGTAGGGTTGGGCTATTGTAATAATGATAGTCTTTGAACCAAAGTTACGACGTTGATACTTGCACTCTATCTCGACATAGTAGCTGAAACGTGTTGTGGATAGAACATGTATAGATCATGGAGTAGGAAGAATAATGAGGAAGCTTATGCGACTCCTTTATAATTTTACTTTTTGTAACCAGTACGCTCCGTCGGAGATACGTTGTGAGATGACCCTTATATTATTTACAGCCAGCGTCTAACGTCCGTGACGTTATGCACGTTGCCCCTGGATCTCCGAGAGATCTATACCCATCCCATTATTTCATCCAAATAGTCCATATACAAAAAAGTTGTTCTTAAATTGCATATCACATAGACTGGTTAGACGACCATGTTGGATGTTTACTTTTAATACATTATTGGCATGCTTCTATGTATCTTGTTACATTCCTCTGAGAACTTGGTCCCTTTCCTAGTATAGACGAGCAGGATTATCTGTAGGAGTATGGATCGGGACCTGTCACAGCATTCTCTGTCGATGAGATCTTACCCTCGGAGTATCCATAGCGGTCTTATAGCTGTTATTTCTTTTCTTATTTGATACTTATTTTATATTGGAGTTCCGTCCTCCTCTATCATTTTAGTTGATATAGTCAATTTGTAGTGGATTTGTCTCCACCTTCGTACTTAAAAATTTAGCTATTTATTTTGATATTCCTTTACTTGTGCTTGTGGATGAGATATAGATGCATGTGACTTGTGTTGACAATATATATACCACTTGTGAATTTATTCATATAAAACATACGTGTGTGTTATAATTTTTCTAACAAATTGGAGTATCATATACATACGGCTGGCATGCTAGTATTCCTAGTCCTACGTATTTTGGAACTGGGATATGACAACTTAGAAGGCTTGGGGAGTTGTTCTTAGGAGTAGGAAGGTTTAGAGGTCAGGATTTCTTAGGTTTGCAAGTGAATAAGTGTGTTTGAATTAATGAGTGAAACTCAAGGCTATTTATAGAGTTAAGTTCTTGCTGCTGAAGACCAAGCTCAGACATAGTTCGGTCTCTATAACATTCAAAAATTCAAATATTGGCAACCTATTCTCCAGGAAGAAAGAGTCAAATACAGAGAAGTTCAAAATTGGGTCTCAGAAGGCCGAGTTCAGCCAGGGGCAGAACTTGGCCAGAGTTTGGTCTGTATAGGACAATATTGTTCTGGACAAAATTCTGTAGGTTTTAGTATTCGAGTATAGTTGAACTGGACTAGGTTTGGATTAGGTTGAGCTTTTTAATTACTAGTATGACTCAATGTACACGAGTCCTAGACATAATAAATTTTAAAAATACATAATAAAGAATAAAGACATGAACCAGCTTTAGCATCCTTTGTCATATGAGCATTTAGTAGTTTGCATGTAGCAGTATGTCTTCATGTGATAGTCTTCAATTTGTACTATATCAAGGTTCTGTATCGAGTCATATCAGACCCTGGTTTAGTCGAGTATCAAAATTGAGTTCGACATTGCCAATTTGGGCTAACAATTCAGATGCTAATTTTGCGGGATGCAAGATTAACCATAAAAGTACCAGCGGTATGTGTCAGTTTCTGGGAAAAGCCTTAATCTCTTAGTATAGTACAAAGCTAGACTCTGTCACACTCTCAACAGTTGAAGATGAGCATATAGCTGCAAGTCGTTGTTGTACTCAGATTTGTGGATGAAACAAACTTAGAAGACTATAACTTGTTTTTTTTAATATACCTATTTATTGTGACAATACTAACACGATCAACCTTACTAAGAACTTAATATTTCACTCATGTACTAAACACTTAGAGATAATACATCATTTCTTACGTAATCACCAACTACACAGAGACACATGCTTATATTTTATCGGCAGAGAACATAAACTAATTGATATCTTCACTCAACCCCTAACCAAATATTATTTCAACTTCATTCGTCGAGAACTAGGGATTCTGGATTCCACTGTTGTTTTACATGTTACGTAACACACCAGCCGTATGTATACGAACTCTAATATATGGAAACCATATACATACGTACGCTGTACATGAATAAACAAATCCAACAGTGGTAATATACTATCAACAAGTCACACGCAATCTATATCTCATCCACATCACAAATAAATAAATAGGAAATAAATAACTGAATCTCAAAGATGAAATATTAAAGTATGATAGTCGGATGGAAACAAATCCACTACAAATCGACTATACTAAAACTACTAAAAGAGAGAAGAGATCAACTCTAATATAAGATGTAAGTCCGCAAAAAAAATAGCAACTAGAAAATCCATCAGCTGCGATGAATCAAAGGTACTCCGAAGGTAAGACCTCCTTAGTCTGATAAGAAGCGTTAGGTCCAGGTTCGTACTCCTGTGGATACTCCTGCCCGTCTATATCTGGAAAGGGACCAGGTTCTCAGAGGGACATAACAAGATACATAGAAGCATGCCAATAAAGTACTGAAAATAAACATCCAAAAGGTCGCCTAACCGTCTATGTGAATGCAGTTTGAGAACAACTTTCCAACAAGTGGGCTATCTGGATAAAATAGGATTGGCATGATTCTCTTGGAGATTCAGGGGCCTAAAAAGCATGTCATCTTTTGAATGGCATAGGCCGCCTGATAATATATAATATATAGTGGTCATCTTGACCGCGTATCTCCGACGGAGCGTACGGGTTACACAAGGAAAGTACAAAGGAGCCCAAATGCCTTACTTGTTGTTCTCTCCACCCCATGTTCTAAGAATGTCACATCCATGACACGATAATACCTCTAAATAACTGTCAGGTCTACTAGAATGCAAAGTTTCTATCGGCAGTTATCCCTATCCGTCGTACGACCTATACGTACCAGTGGCCAGCCGAGTACGCAAGTCCGTGTCCTATGTAGCGCCCCATTCTCCCGGTGCGGAGAGCGCGGCTAAGAAACACAAGACGGTATCGTTCGATCGGGATAGATTGAATTAAGAACTCATCCTCGTTATGGATTTGTTTCTTCGGAATCGATTCCCATATTCAGTGGACTGCGCCCCAAAGATCGGCTTAGCGGCAGAGTCAGGAGGGACCTCTTCGCTGCTATCTTTTATTGCCTCGGTTTTCGATGTCGCTTGTTGCTTTCGTGCTTTGAGTTGGTTTTGGGATTTGCTTGTTTTCCTTGAACGGTTTCGATGGTTTTCATTGTTTTCGTTCATCAACTTGCACTTCTATTCCGAGATTGGAAAGAGAGGAAGAAGTATTAATCGAGCTGTTCGTGTGCAGGTGAACGAGCAGTAGGCGGCTTGTGAGCGGAGTCGTGAAGTGCCTCTTTCCTTCTCCTTCCCAAAATCTAAGTGAGTGGCTACCAACCCGATTAGCTAGCCCTGCTTCCAAGCTTCACAGCTAATAATCTGCATTCTTCTTTGACCCGATCAAACGATACCAAGTAATAATAAAAGAAACCAAGATAAAAGAGAATAGACTTGGTTATATGCTTGTCAATAAACTGCACGAACGGATACTTAATGGCATGCTTGTTCGCTTGAGAATAAATCACGAATTATTGCTTGTCTTGTACAATTGCTTGTCTTGTACTCTTGTTGCCTCAACTGCAATAACTTGTTACTTGTATATTGTTCGATCATGGACAACTTGTGCACAGGGTAACGTCTCGCGGACGATGCTGGGGCACTGGCATCGATCCGGTCCGGGCGAGACATATTGTTCTAGTCTCTTGTTCGGCGAAAATGGCTTGCAGCACCTCTTGTATTTTCGTTGCAAACCATTCTCGTCAAAGACTATCGTCCGTTATGGCACCAAGCCAGTGATCATCGTGTATATTTAAACCTGTTGCATACTAACTTGTGTCTTCGTGGCAGGAAAGGCAAGGTAAGTATTGTGAAGGTAAATCAGACGGTCAGGTAAAATCCACCGAACGGTGGCACGTTCATTTCAGTAAATTCAATATGCTGCTTACTTGTAAATGAACTAAGGCAAGATAGAAACCCACAAATATGCATGCTTCACTAAACAACGTGTTGATTGGTATAGTCAGGCTAGCTCGCCTTCACCAGCATGTTTCGATATGCTGACCCTCGTTGAAACAGGTTCTCCGCACCAAGGCGAACCAAGCGAGGAGCCGAAGTCGTCTACCCGATCCAGTCCAGCTGTTGGCGCATCTTCACCGCGCCCCTGTAGCCTTTTGAAGTCCGAAGCTGCAACTCTTCATACACAAATGCAGCTCCGTGGCAAAGCCGTCCTCCAGCCTGGAGGTCTTTATCATTTTGAGTTTATAAAGGGATGTAATGTACAGGACTGCTATCTCATTTTGAGTCATCTCTTTTGTAAGCCGTTCGGCATATTAGCTAACTCGTTCAAGAGTTTGTAATAGATGTTCATTATCAATAAAGAAAACTTTTCTATGTTTTAAATCTGTGTTTCAATTTATCTGCGTACTCTGAATATGTGCTTGCTATGCAAATCATTAAAGCCTTGTGCGGGCGCAACTCCAGGCCCGCACGGCGATCACGATTCGGGGGACGCCTTATTTGATTCTACGGAATTGGGTCGTGACATAGTGGTATCAAAGCACAGATTCAAAGTTCCTTAGACTTCGTGCTGGAAAAGTTTCTTTAACGATCAAATTCCTGTGCGAACTCTTGAACTCGCTAGGCCAAAATGAGATACGTTCATGCAATAAGTCCATAATACATTATGATCCTAATGTAATTTACCTTCTTTTGAAGGAATGGCTCCAGCGCAATCTGCAGCGCAAACTCCGGACGAAACGCAAGGCCAAGAAAGTAGTTCGGATACTTCGGGAAGTTCAAAGAGCCAGCGAGCCGTGCCAAGCATCGATCCCGTCCAACGAATGTTGCATATGTTGGAGACAAACCAACAAAGGGACGAGGCTCGCTATGAACGGGCCGAGAAGCGGGCGGAAGAGAGTCAGCTCAAGTTTCAAGACAATATAGAAGCACGATTCTCAGTCCAACAAAAGCAGGTAGATACCCTGCAGCAGATCGTTCAGACTTTGGCATCCAACCAGTCCGCGGCAACGCCAGCGACTCCGGTGGAACAGCCCGTGCTTGAAGTAGAGACGCCACAAATTCCAAGGATGAGGGACGTGACTGCCTTCGACTTTGGCCACTTCAAGAAAGTCTGCAACACCCCATTCAACGGGACTGAGGACCCAGTCGTAGCTCTAGATTGGTTGGCCGAACTTGAAGATCACTTCGCTCTGTTAGAGGTCCCCGAAGATAAGCGCGTCTCCTGCGCTCAACTACAGCTCCGCCTCAACGCACACGATTGGTGGGATGTGCATCGACGATCTCTCCAATTTGATCACGGAGAGGAAGCGATCTCGTGGACGACTTTTCGTGCCGCGTTCGAAGAGGAGTATGTACCCCCTCCAGTCCAACGCCAGATGGAAAATGAGTTCGTGCAACTGCGGCAAGGCAGCATGACAGTTAAAGAGTACTCCGCCGAGTTCAACCGACTCTCCAAATTCGCTAGGGCCTATTTATCTGATGTAGCGAGTCGAGCTAGAAGGTTTAAAGGTGGACTACGTCCTGTCATCCATTCGCACGTATCCGTTCATCAGTATCGGATAATGCGTGAAGTCATGAATCACGCCCTGTCGCTCGAACCACACTATCCTCACGTTCCTGCCGGCGCTGTGCATACATCCAGTCACAAACGCCAAAGCGACAAGAGAGGAAACAACGCTGCAAAGTGCCGAAACGACGGTGGTTCACACAAAGGGAACACAATGCCCTACTGTAAATTCTGTAAAAAGTCAGGGCATGCAATCGACAAATGTCGTATGAAACTTGGATTATGCCTAGCCTGTGGTGAATCAAACCATTCTGTTCGTGATTGTTCCTTGAGTCATGATCGCCGTCCCCGACCGGATAATCCTTAACGGTAAGTCCTATCCTAAGTTTCGGGACAAAACTTCCAATTAGTTGGGTAGGATGTAGCGTCCCGTTCTCCCGGTGCGGAGAGCGCGGCTAAGAAACACAAGACGGTATCGTTCGATCGGGATAGATTGAATTAAGAACTCGTCCTCGTTATGGATTTGTTTCTTTGGAATCGATTCCCATATTCAGTGGACTGTGCCCCAAGGATCGGCTTAGCGGCAGAGTCAGGAGGGACCTCTCCGCTGCTATCTTTTATTGTCTCAGTTTTCGATGTCGCTTGTTGCTTTCGTGCTTTGAGTTGGTTTTGGGATTTGCTTGTTTTTCTTGAACGGTTTCGATGGTTTTCATTGTTTTCGTTCATCAACTTGCACTTCTATTCCGAGATTGGAAAGAGAGGAAGAAGTATTAATCGAGCTGTTCGTGTGCAGGTGAACGAGCAGTAGGCGGCTTGCGAGCGGAGTCGTGAAGCGCATCTTTCCTTCTCCTTCCCAAAATCTAAGTGAGTGGCTACCAACCCGATTAGCTAGCCCTGCTTCCAAGCTTCACAGCTAATAATCTGCATTCTTCTTTGACCCGATCAAACGATACCAAGTAATAATAAAAGAAACCAAGATAAAATAGAATAGACTTGGTTATATGCTTGTCAATAAACTGCACGAACGGATACTTAATGGCATGCTTGTTCGCTTGAGAATAAATCATGAATTATTGCTTGTCTTGTACAATTGCTTATCTTGTACTCTTGTTGCCTCAACTGCAATAACTTGTTACTTGTATATTGTTCGATCATGGACAACTTGTGCACAGGGTAACGTCTCGCGGACGATGCTGGGGCACTGGCATCGATCCGGTCCGGGCGAGACATATTGTTCTAGTCTCTTGTTCGGCGAAAATGGCTTGCAGCACCTCTTGTATTTTCGTTGCAAACCATTCTCGTCAAAGACTATCGTCCGTTATGGCACCAAGCCAGTGATCATCGTGTATATTTAAACCTGTTGCATACTAACTTGTGTCTTCGTGGCAGGGAAGGCAAGGTAAGTATTGTGCAGGTAAATCAGACGGTCAGGTAAAATCCACCGAACGGTGGCACGTTTATTTCAGTAAATTCAATATGCTGCTTACTTGTAAATGAACTAAGGCAAGATAGAAACCCACAAATATGCATGCTTCACTAAACAACGTGTTGATTGGTATAGTCAGGCTAGCTCGCCTTCACCAGCATGTTTCGATATGCTGACCCTCGTTGAAACAGGTTCTCCGCACCAAGGCGAACCGAGCGAGGAGCCGAAGTCGTCTACCCGATCCAGTCCAGCTGTTGGCGCATCTTCACCGCGCCCCTGTAGCCTTTTGAAGTCCGAAGCTGCAACTCTTCATACACAAATGCAGCTCCGTGGCAAAGCCGTCCTCCAGCCTGGAGGTCTTTATCATTTTGAGTTTATAAAGGGATGTAATGTATATGACTGCTATCTCATTTTGAGTCATCTCTTTTGTAAGCCGTTCGGCATATTAGCTAACTCGTTCAAGAGTTTGTAATAGATGTTCATTATCAATAAAGAGAACTTTTCTATGTTTTAAATCTGTGTTTCAATTTATCTGCGTACTCTGAATATGTGCTTGCTATGCAAATCATTAAAGCCTTGTGCGGGCGCAACTCCAGGTCCGCACGACGATCACGATTCGGGGGACGCCTTATTTGATTCTACGGAATTGGGTCGTGACATCCTACATGTGACTCACACTCGTGTAAGAACATTTTTATGGCCAATGAAACATAAGAATGCCTCATAATAATGGGGTGGTCTCATAAAGTAGGTCCAGATGCATATACATAATAAAAATAGAATACGACGTCACCGTCGTTGCACCCAAGTTCCCTTGGACGCACAGTTTATAGCAGTTTAAAATATATGAACTAAATAAGCAAAAATATGATGCATGCAACATATAGAATATTAATTATAGTACAATGGCAAGGTATACTTGCCTGGCAAGCAATCTGTAAAGTATAAGCGTCCAGATGTCAGGTACACAGGATCAGAAACTAAGGTCTCCGAATAAACGTCTCCGGATGCTAAAATAGACATCACCAACGTTTCCAGAATCAGCGAGATAGCTAAAAAATACTACCATTTCTTCCAATTTGGACACAGGGGCAAAACGATAATTTTGGGTCAAACCTGGGTCTACATGTGGCCCACTTTGCACCAAAATGCATGCCAAGGGTAAAGGTCTCTAAATGGGATAAATTATAGGTCAAACAAATTCTAAATATCAATACAAACTCAACGGTATGTCCAATTTTGGATTCCGGTGAGCCGAACACAAATTCTCCCAAAAAGTCAACAGTAGGGCCCACAAATAGGCGGTTTGGTCAACTGTCTCAGAATCGCATGAAACTTGGGTCACAGGACCAGCATGATACCACGAATCCAATGGCACAAGTTTTGTCGTATTATGACGAGCGTACACTAAATGATGCGGTATTGTTTTTAAAAAAGTTACGATACGAGAACTTTTTGCGGATACTGGTTGATTCCGACGCGTACACGCTTCCAAATTAGTTTTCGCGAAAGTCTACACGTCTGGACATACCATACGCACCTTTTGGTGTAATTGGTATGTGATGGGGGGGGGTCATGTTTGGCGGGGCGTGCTCCGTATCATAATTTTGAAGGTTTTAAGAACAAGTTTTTCATGATTTTTTAATCCGATTTAATTCTGCATATAGTACCAAATAAAATAATATAATTAACAGAAAATAATCTTGGTTACATGGTCTTCATATAGCAAGAAGAAAATCTAAGTTTGGATCTCTGCGGTGGGAGATACGAGTCCGTAAACATGGGTGGTTGCAGTAGTTTTTCTGGAATTAAAGTTATCGTTTTTTCCAACTTGGTCTCAATTTTTACCTATTGTTACGCGCTGTTCGGAGGAAACTAATATACAGAGTTGGAAGATGGATAGGTCGTGAACATACCGGTTAAGACGGGGTTGAATTTGGTCAAGCGATGGAACAGGAATCAACGCCTGAACAGGGCTTCGTTGTAGTGATTTCCTGCGTGGGGTGCTCGCGGGATCTCGTGCGGCGAGCGGCGGGCGGCTGCTCCGGCGACGGCGGCGGTGGTGTCGCGGCTAGGCTGCGGCGGTCTCAGGGTCGAGTGGATGGTAAGGGTTAGGGTTTAGGGTTTATAACTATATATATATATATATATATATATATATATATATATATATATATATATATAGGATGAGAACCGAAGGGGGTCGGGTTACTCGCGCGCGAGGGGGAGGGGGAAGGGGATACTGCTGCTGCTGCTGCTGGTTTTGTACAACGGGGGGGGGGGGGGGTTTAGGTATAAGCGGGTTTGGGTTGCTAACGGGTTTTAGGCGGGTAGGGTTTAGGTTTTGATTTGATTTAATTTAATTTATTTTTTTTCTTTTTCTTTTTCTTTTTTTTCTTTTCTATTTATTAATCAATTACTTATATATATATATATATATATATATATATATATATATATATATATATATATATATATATATATATATATATATATATATATATATACACATATATATAAAATTCCAAAAAATTATATTTGTACATAAAATAATCTTTTATCCTTCTAACAGGTCTCCTACATAAAATAAAATTAGGTAAAATAATAGTTTTCCTCCATAAATCTCTAAATGCATATTTACCTAGTAGCTAAAATCCAATAAGTTATATCTTTTTAATATACTATTTAATAATGTTATTAAACTAAATAATTTATTTAAATACTTATAATACGTTTTAAAAATAGGGATTTTACAGAACACACGAGATTCTTGTCAAAACTAACCTAACTCGGGCCAAACTCGGTCTCTACACCGAACTCGGACCGAACTTTGTCATTTTGTTCCAGAACTTTTTTGGACCCTAGGGACCGAACTCGGGCCGAATTTGGTCCCCTGGGATCCGAACAACAACAGGATTCAGACCCGATTCTGACTTAAGTTGTTGGCTATTTTTAATGCTTCCCTCTTCCCTATTATGCTATAACCGAACTCAGCAGCCCCCTCTTCATCTTCTACCTCCAAAACCCTCAAAACCATAATTCTCTCTCTCTTTCTTTAAGCTAACTCTTTCTTTAAGCTAACTCCAAGGTTTCTCTTCTTATTTCTGGTTTCTCCTAGGGTTTCTCTTCAAGATCCAATCTTTCTATCAAGATATAAACTCATCTTTCTCTCTCATTTTTCTTTCTATGGCTCCTAAACTTTTTAAGAGAGGTGCTATCAAGAGAAGAAGGGCAAATGGTGCCTCTTCCTTCAATCCTCAACCAGAGGATAATCCAACTGTTGGGCACGTAGAAGCGTTACCAACCCACCTGATATAATCAACCAATCTAACGTACACCAAGCACAGATCAAAGATAACGTATATGGTGGTAACTACGTCACCTGGATAAATCCTAATCTATATAACTCAGATAAAATTAAAATATTTACAAAAACCAATGTTGACTTTGCCTTAATAAGTTAAACCCCCTCACCATACTCAAGAAGAAGAAAAAAGATTATAATTGAAAACACTCACCAAACCCCGTAGCAATTTTTCTGAACAAATGAGACCACTCCTCGATCAGATCTTCTCTTTCTTCTGTCTTGGATGGCGAGATCTAAAAGCAAAGCATAGATCTTCACTTAGATTTTCTGTGGTCGAGCACCTTGAATCTCCACCTTTGTGCTATATTCTTTGTGCCTCCACCCTAAACCTATATATATAGGATGAGAAAATCCTATTCTAGGTCAATATATAATTTCCTTAATAGAAAACCGTAAAATAGGAATTCTATTATCCCTACAACAACTACTCCTATTCCAAATTGGACTCCAACAATAGGTCATAATAGGATTTTCTAAATAAAAAACCCTAAAATAGGAATCCTATTATACCTAAAATATCTACTCCTACAAGGCTGGACTCCAACAATCTTCCCCTCCAGTCCGATGAGAGGGCGTTGACTCCATGGCTTATTAACTAGACTCTATGCCCATCGTCCCGCGATAGAGTTCCAGTCCTCCATGCCACCAATATCTGATCTTCTGAGTTGCTTTGCATTTTCCTTCTTTTTTAGCTCCTAGACCATCATGTCGACGCTAGCTGCCATGCCTAGTACCTTATGTACCACTGGGATCCTGTCGATATCAATACCACAGCCAAGACTAAAGTCCCTAACGATCAGCCTCACCGTAAGCCTTAGTTTCATGTTCCCTGAAGGTCTATATGGCAACTCTAGAGGGGGAGGGTGAATAAAGTGTAGCAGAATAATTACCCAAAAAAATTAAGTCTAAGTACCAACTAAACTAAAGCAGCAATATAGAACGACCCTAAAACTCCATGATGTATACTCGTTTCTCTCGTGGAGGACTAATCCAGTCCCGAGAACTCTTGCTCGAAGGTAATCTACTATTATCACAAATAGCGTATATATGTGCTTTGATTCGAAGGACATATCGACTTCTTACAACACGAGCTTTGATTCAAAGGACGCGTAGACTTCTTACAACCATAAGCTTTGATTCGAATATCTTGTTAACTTCAAACAAAATGGAACTCAAGCTTTACAACTAGAATAGACTTTTAACCAATATCATACTTAGCACTAGAAAGCTGGAAGTTGATCTTGGGAATAGGAAGATTCAATTACTCAGAATATAATAGGTTTGAAAGTAAGTGATGATTGAAATAAATGGAGTTAAACATATTATTATAGGGTTATATGGGGACCGAGTTCGAGCAAAATTTGATCCTCAAATATTCAAAAATTTGAACGTTAGAGCTTGGTCATTAGGAAGAGGAGGCTGACTAGGGTTTAAGGTTTAGGCTGACCGAGTTTAGCCAGAGTTCGGGCAGAAATCAGTCCGAGTTCGGTCATCCAAAATCTAGAATGTTGGTTTAGGAATTTAGCTATTTTGAGTGGACTTGGGTTCTGGTTTAGTATGGGTTTTAGATCCCTAGTACCAACTACTAACCCGATGTACATTTGGTCATATAAAAAAATAGAAAATATATAACCAATGATAAAACCATGAGCGCTTTGCTGATGCCAAACTTTTGATATTTGAGCAGACATGAAGATAACTTATTCTTTGACGGCAGTTGTCCGAACCACCACGGGGGGTGTCACTACCACATTCCAAAAACAGAGGTATATTTTACTTTTATATATATTTAATATTGTGGTAGTCGATTTAAATAATTGCATGATAAGTATATTTTTAATTTAAATAATTGTATGAGATGTGTATTTAAATATTTACAGTGTTCATTAATGTTTGAGCTGGTAGACTTGACCTAGAAGCCCACTAGACGAACACATGTCTGAATTATAGGATTTTGTATTTAATTTGTATTAATATGAATTTAATTATTGGAGGTAGTAATTAATTACCGTAATTTATTTAATTGTTGCACCTTACCGTTGCTTCGATATTTGGAGAGCTACCCTAGCTTTTGCCTTCTAACAATTTTCACAACCTTGTCCTAGACATGCCTACCTTCCATTCTGACCTTTTTGTAACTCATAATTATGCTCTCTTATGCTTTATTTTAGCCGCACAATAATCGTCGCGGACGTTTATTTAATTTCTAAATAAATTCCAATTTTGTATCGTTGTACGTTCCAATTGAAATTGGAGGCAATCTTGACCCATTTTTCGTACGACCAAAATTAGGATAATATTCTGTTCTGAGTCTTCTTCACTAATGATATTCGTGACCCGACCTAATTTTGGCCCCATGTACTCCTAATTAATTTTAGAACACAGCTTGTATTTATTTCTAATTAAATTGGGGATACCATTTTGACTGATTCCGTAAATTCTGATTTAATTCCAGTACCCCACTAATTAAGCCCATACTAAACAGACAACGCCCCCTCACCCTACAAAACACTAAACACCAAATTGCCCACCAATTTTTTATTATTTCCTGTGTCTATGCAAATATCCAAATTTAAGGGGGCTAATTTACAAATACTGCATTAGGTGCCAACACCCTATTGGTTCAACCCAATGGAGAAGACCTAATTTTGACTAATCAACCTAACCCTCATCCTTACATGAAGGATTCCTTCATGACAAATCCTAACCAACCATTCAATGGGTGCATCTACAACATTCATTTCCCACACCCTCTTCCTATTTAATGTCCCATCACCCACACTCTTCCCAACCTAAACCTAATCCCCAAACCTAGGGAAGCCCCTATTTTTCTCTCACCTCACTCCTCCCTCATCTCCCTGACGTAGGAAATTCCCGTTCCTTTCTTCTTCTCTTTTCTTCTTCTTCTTCCTTTCTTCCCTTTCTTTTTTGTTTTTTTGAAATTATCAAAGAGAGGGAATCATCCCCATCCCCCACTGATCACTGTTCAACCAGCCTCTTCCCGAGTAGTACTCCGGCCATTGTTCCCCGAGCACGGCTCGCCTCTTCGGCTTGTGCTCCGGCCAGCTTCCCCGGCCGCTCCCCACGTCAGCCCGGGCCACCCCCACCCGAACTCCGGCTGCTAGTGCAGCTATGCTGCACCGAGCTCACCCCTCGTACTACCACCGAGCTTCCCTGCTCCGGCGAATACTCTGCAGCTGTACAGCTGGCCAGCCGAGCCGAGCCTCGAACTCCTGACCCGGAGCTCCTCCCTACATTCCTCGACTCCGGCCCGGCCAACCAGTCCCTTCTTTTCGATCACCGGCACCACCATCAGTCCCGACTCTCCCCCACTCCTCCCATCGACTCCGGCCTGCTGCAACTGCACCCGAACGACCATCCCATCAACTCCTCCCTCCAGTTCCTCAGCCCCGGCCGAGTCCCGCTGCAACTCCCTGCAACTCCGGTCGACATCCCCCGGCGACCCGAAGCTCCTCTCCCTCGCGTCGAGCTCCTTCCCCGGCGGCCCGCAGTCCAACTCCGGCCAACCCCCTGTGAGTCTCCTCTTCCTCTCCCTCTCCCCTCCTTCATTGATATAGTACAGCGTAGTATACGTACGTATTTATATATACGTATTTGGGTATAAATGTGTATGGTGTATGTGTGTATATGTATATTAAAAATATATTTTAGTATAAATACGTATTAAATATATATGAGTATTAATATATCCGTATACATATAATATATGTTTTAGTATTAAATATTATATGATAGTACATATTTTAGTACGTATTTTTGATATATGTATATACATATACATATATTATTTTGGTATATAAATATAGATATATATGTATGTAGTATATGTTGATAAAACGTATTTTGGCATATATATAAATGTAGCATATATATATTATATTGTTATGTATATATATACATATGTACGTATATGTAAACGTATTATTTTGGTATATATATATATATATATATATATATATATATATATATATATATATATATATATATATATATATAAACGTATATAAATTTAGTATATATATAAATTCCTAGTATACGTATAAATATTGGTTAAATATATATTTTTAAACGTATGTATATATGTTATATAATTCTAATATTGGTATACACTTATACATATTTTTGTACGTAATTTTGGTATAACCCTATATATATGTATTATATTTAATTATTGTTTAATTGGTGAATGTTGTAGGCGACCCCAGTGTAAATACGGATACCCCGTCCTTACACACGACCTTGACCCTGTGAACTGTTAGTTGAATGCCACACGTACACTGACGTACTGGCAAGCCCCGTATCATTTTGACCATCTGTCTTGCACAGCAATTGCAGACGCGACGCCCGTGCAACTTGACGCACTCGACCCTAGTTGACTAAGTGCTATACCTGGCACAGCCCTGAGGCCAGTGTTTTATGATTGTGTGTTAGTGTAGCATCTGGTGCAAATATTGTATTATTTTATTATATGTCTATAGGACTGTTGGATCATCCAGACGATACTCTGGGACAGGACATTGGTATTGACAGCTAAGGACCCAAGGCGAGTACATTCTCTGACAGTTTACATTATGTTGATTATTTCTATAACTCTTGTTGTATAGTGTACATGACTCTGACACTGTTCTTTACACGAGTTGGCATCATTGAGACCGTCACGAGGAGTTGTGACCTAGAATCCATCGTGCTAGTTAGGGAAAACGGGGAAATATTAGTAGCTTATGTGATCATACCCAATTTTACATGCATCATAGCTCACCCATGCCTCACGTCGATGCAGCCTTACCATTACATGTCTCATCACTGTTACATGTGGTTAGCCTGACTAATTACTCGCATCATAGTTATCCGTATGGATTAGCCTGACCTCAGGGATGATCGCTAACCAATATAATGAGTATTATCAGTCCCAAGCCGATTACATGAGATGCCGATATTTCACACACTTAGTTAGATGATTCTTGACATGTATCTTTAGTGTATTGATCTAGCATCCCCACATGTTCTAGTTTTGTTCTTGTACACCTTTACATACCAGTTCATTATTCTAGCGTGTACTTGGATTTCTGTTTTATTTCTAGATGTACATTATATGCTCCAGTATTCCTTATTGCCAGTTTTTACATCTGTCTGTATTTCTATACACTGTATTATAGTTTTATCAATATATGTGGAACTGCTGTTAGAGGTGTATTTTGTTCCAATCCTGACTGGATATATTTTTCCAGACTATGCCTTAGAGGACCGGTATCCGATACCTCATGGACCACAGGGTGAGTAGTTGAGACTTTGACTTGGTAGTTCAGTTGTGATTTTGGGAGGTTAGCCGGAATCACTAGTTATCTAGTTAGTTCTTTAGCAGATTATTTTTGTACCGAATTTGTCTCCGGCATACTTGTTGAGACTTGGTTTATATTGATGTGTTAGACTTCTTTCTATTTTTAGACTTGTGTTACATCTTACTTGTTTCTTTGAGATCTTATCGTGCTGTAGTTATGTGATTGAGTATGTTGCTCATATTATACTGTGATATCCGTGTCTCCTCATGGAGTTGGATATTCATGTGAGATTGATTAGATAGTTACATGACCTAGACAGCGTTCTACCACCGATGCTGCGGCGTAGGCTAGACGTACCCACGCTCTCGTGTCCCTATATCGGGCATGGGTCGTGACACATTTTTAGTGGTGGCCCATGCAGGTCAGACTTCGCAAGTTGTGCGATGTCGTGGTAGTACGACGTCTTCGTTGTACTACTGCATGCCTGCTATAGAATATAGGACATAGGATACTAGGATGAGAGATGATACTCAATCACAAAATTCTTGAGAGATTCCTGGGACGACCCCTTGAGAATCTTATTACAATTTCTAATTTAATTCCTTCGTCCTTCCTTGTTTCCGTCCGTCCTCACTCGTTGATATTGAGTTTGATTCTTGTTGACCAGTTGTTAAATTTAATTCTTGGTATCGTTGTTGAGTTAATTTTATATCAAGATGAATTTTACGGGCTAAAATTTACGGTATCATCTGATAACATGTTGATGAGGACAGTGAGAAAGGTAAAAAGTCTACTTTGGTTATGGAACCTAGAGTTTATCGTAGCCATATTAGCTGTCATGACGAGAACGTAGGAACCTGACTTGGATGTACATACTATAGTCATAAAACTTAGAGTCTCTCGCAGCCATACCGGTTGGCGTGGCGAAGATTCTAGATGATATGATTATAGAGTTGCATACCTTGGTTACGGAACCTGTCGTTTATCGCATCTATGCTTACTGACGTGGCGAGATTCTAAGTGTCATGATTTCTGACAGACATGTATGATTATCAGGTTGTATCTTAAATTGGTTCTTAAAGTATCATCTCAACACTTATCTATTTCTGTTATTACAGGACTTTATTTCATCGCTTCTTTTGTTTGCTAGCAGTAGAAATACCTTCAGTCCTCAATCCAGTTCTTTTGAGCTCCTATTCTCTGAGGATTCCTTGTTAAGTATGATGATTAGTGACTTGTGATTATGTCTGTGTCTTGAGTATTAGTATTGACTGAGTATTGCTTGTGAGTTTATAAGTGTTTCCTAGTTGGACACGTGAGCAGTAGGCATTAATCTGGAGTTAACCCATAGCGTATTGCCTTGTAGCAATAGTTCTATGATAGGTGTGTTATAGTTAGTATTGGCACTATAGATAGAGGAGAAAGAGTATCAATAATGATGATCATTTGGAAGTAATAGTGCAAATAATTCGGGCCGTACAATTTTCGTACACAGTTGAGGTTGTAAATAATTAGTGTATTAGTGTGCACCTTGAGTATTAGAGACTGTGGGTAGTATATGTATACTTGTGAATGAATTACAATTTTTAAGAATTTTAAGGAGTTGAGATTTTATGTTATTAAAATGTTGAGGACTCAATTTGATTCAATAAATATGGTCAAGGCTATAAAGATTTTAGAAGTGATTAAATTTTTGTTCAGTATTTGAATATTTGACCTTGAGGAAAGTATATGCATTTTACTTTAAATTGTTTGAGGAGTTAGTTTTGAGGAATTTATTTTGAGGATAAAATTTTATATAGTGGAAGAGATATATATTAGTATATGAGTGGATGAGGTGCATGTGTAAGGATCTGTTGACTTGGGCATGATTGAGATGGCACTGCAAACAGACTTGGGTGTCCATCTAGAGTTGTATTAAGGAGCACAGTACTTAGTATGGTATGTTACATTTGATATGCACTTGAGTGATAAGGATAACTAGTATCAACGATTGCAATAGGTAAGAAAGCTAGCAGTGAGTGTGCTTGTAGTAGAACTGTGATATCTAAAGGGATAGAGGCATCAACCTTGGATGCATCATTGATCTGTGCAATCATAGCTTGGATTATTTCCAATCTATTTATCTTGTTATCCTTATTCCTTCTGAATGTTGCTTCTTTAGAACTTATTGTCCTTCCTTGATGATATCGCATTTATTGCCCTAATTGATTCTTTTGGGTCTGTCTTCAGGATGTCGCCGAAGACACGATCTATGAGAGTGAGAGCATCAACTTTAGAGGGGTCTGCCACCTCTCTACCTGATGGATAGACAGCCGAAGTTCCTCCTACATCTTCGATATATGTGGAAGAATATGCACTTTTCGGGGATCCTCCTCCCCCACCTGTTTAGAGGTTTGCCGCAGTTGTGACGGACAACCTTCCTCCTTCACCAACTCCGATTTTCGGATGTGTGCCCATTGGCGGGGCACAGATGTTTACCTTGATCCAAGGCATGGTAGATGCCCAGAAAGTGACGGCAGATGCTCAGCGAATTCAAGCTGAGGCTCAGAGGGTGCAAGCAGAAACGCACCAGGCATAAACCGAGCTGATAAGAGAGAGCATGGAGAACGCTCATCAGGTGACTCTCCAAGATTTGGAGAGAGTAGCACAATACCAGCAGTTTCCTGGCCAACAACAGCAGAGATCAGGCACTATAGTGGACTTCAAGAGGATGATGCCTCGAGAGTTCAAAGGCACCGAAGGGATACTCTACGCAAACGACTGGCTAGAGGATATAAAGAGGAGCCTGCGATTGGCCCATATTCCGGAGAGCTTACGGATAGAGGCAGCTGGCAGTCAGATGATCGATATCGCACTCACGTGGTATCGCAAAAAGCCGGGACTTACTACACAAGGACTTACTTGGGAGACTTTCAAGGAGCTCTTCAAGGAGAAGTTCTTTCCTGATGAGGCATTGGGAACCTTGGAAAGTCAGTTTCATGACTTGGTCCAAGGGAACATGTCGGTCGACGAGTACGCTGCAAAATTCTGTCGATTGAGCCGTTTTGCATCATCTATGATTCGGGACCTAGGAGATCGAGCCCGAAAGTTTAGAAAGGGGCTGACGAGAGAGATTAGGTCGCGCACTTCTGGTCGTCGTACCGCTACCTTTAAGGATATCTTGATGGATGCCCAGATTGCAGAAGAGGATCTGGATCTCAGGCCTAAGAGGAATCACAATATTTCTGGAGATACGGATGGTAGCGCGGGACCAGCCAAGCGTCCCCATATTCAGCAACAGTCGTGGATGTTCCAGTATCAACAGCAGTACCAGGCACCAGTTCGTGTTCAGCAGGATCGACAGCAGCCTCCGAGAGGGACACAGCAGACTTGTCATTTCTGTAAGAAGCCAGGTCATCTTTGGAAGAGCTGTAGATTGAGGCTAAGACTTTGTTTGCGCTGTGGTGATACAGGACACCGAATGAGGGATTGCCCTCTAGCTCAGCGTGCAGCTCCAAATTATAGATATCTAGTTAGGCCACCAGTGAAACCGTATATTGCTCAGCACCCGCGAAGGGAACCACCCCAGCAGGGCGGGGCATTTGCGATGACGGTCGAGGAGATCGATACTGCAGGTAATGTGTTAGCAGATTCTGTTCTTTCCTTCCTTCTGTTCCTTTCTATTTGATTGATTGACTGATTCCTTAGTACCGTAGTTGCATTCATAATTTTCTTGTTAGAATGTAGTTAGTAGTACACCCTGACAGAGACTGCAATACCATGATAAAACAGACAATAACTATGCATGTTTCCCTTAGATTGCACATTGAATGACTGTAGATAGAATTTTAGTAGACTGTAATTATTGGGGGTTTGACCATAGTAGAGTTAATGAAGAGGTTATGACTAGACAAGAGAGACAAGATGTTTAAAATTTGGAGGAGAAGCATTAATTTAAATAAAGAGTTAAGGAGTTAATATAGCAAAATTGATGGATCATCGATTTTACGAAGATTGAGATATGATTGAAATTATCATTAAAATTTGAGGATAAACATTAACTTAAATGAAGAGTTAAGGAATTAACATGGCATAATTGATGATTTATAAATTTTAGGAAGATTATGATATGATTAAATTAGTTATTAAAATTGGAGAAAATTTAGGAAGATTATCATTATATCTATTTGATTGCGAGATATGAATTTAAAATTTATATTATAAATGCTGCATTTGAAGAATCCATAAGTATCGCATTGTTTGAGTTTTATGGAAAAAAAGGGGAACCCGAGGAGTAAAATTATTGATGGATTAGTGTTTGGATTCAGACTTTTGGGACGAGATTTAGATTTTATATATGTACATTGATTGAAATTAAATTTGAGGAGCAGATATTAAATTTCGAGTATTTAAATTTTTAACTTAAAAATTCGAAGAAAATTGTGAGGAAAATGGAAACTAATTTTTATTTCGAGGATTTTTCAGGAATACAATAGTATAAGATTTTTTGAAAATCGTGAAATGACAAGGTGGATTATTTCAGGATTATGTGGGTTGGTGAATTTAACTATTGATGGAATATAATAAATAAACACTACTATGAGGATTTTAAACTTTGAGGACGAAAATCTTTTAAGGAGGGTAGACTTGTCACTACCACATTCCAAAAATAGGGGTATTTTTGACTTTTATATATATTGAATATTGTGGTAGTTAATTTAAATAATTGCATGATAAGTATATTTTTAATTTAAATAATTGTATGAGATGTGTATTTAAATATTTACAGTGTTCATTAATGTTTGAGCTAGTAGACTTGACCTAAAAGCCCACTAGACGAACACCTGTCCGAATTATAGGATTTTGTATTTAATTTGTATTAATTAGAATTTAATTATTGGAGGTAGTAATTAATTACCGTAATTTATTTAATTGTTGCACCTTACCGTTGCTTCGATATTTGGAGCGCTACCCTGGCTTTTGCCTTCCAACAAATTTTACAACCTTGTCCTAGACATGTCTGCCTTCCATTCTGACCTTTTTGCAACTCATAATTATGCTCTCTTGAGCTTCATTTTAGCCGCACAATAATCAACGTGGACGTTTATTTAATTTTTAAATAAATTCTAATGTTGTATCGTTGTACGTTCCAATCGAAATTGGAGGCAATCTTGACCTATTTTTCGTGTGACACAAATTAGGGTAATATTCTGTTCTGAGTCTTCTTCACTAATGATATTCGTAACCCGACCTAATTTTGGCCCCATGTACTCCTAATTTATTTTATAACACAGCTTACATTTATTTCTAATTAAATTGGGGATACCATTTTGACTGATTCCGTAAATCCCGATTTAATTCCAGTACCCACTAATTAAGCCCATACCAAACAGACAACGCCCCCTCACCCTACAAAACACCAAACACTAAATCGCCCACCAATTTTTTATCATTTCCTGTGTCTGTACAAATACCCAAATTTAAGGGGGCTAATTTGCAAATACTGCATTAGGTGTCAACACCCCATTGGTTCAACCCAATGGAGAAGACCTAATTTTGACTAATCAACCCAACCCTCATCCTTACATGAAGGATTCCTTCATGACAAATCATAACCATCCATTCAATGGGTGCATCTACACTATTCATTTACCACACCCTCTTCCTATTTAATGTCCCATCACCCACACTCTTCCCAACCTAAGCCTAATCCCCAAACCTAGGGAAGCCCCCATTTTTCTCTCACCTCACTCCTCCCTCATCTCCCCAACGTAGGAAATTCCCTTTCCTTTCTTCTTCTCTTTTCTTCTTCTTCATCTTCCTTTCTTCCCTTTCTCCTTTATTTTTTTGAAATTATCAAAGGGAGGGAATCATCCCCATCCCCCACTGATCACTGTTCACCCAGCCTCTTCCCGAGCAGTACTCCGGCCACTGTTCCCCGAGCCCGGCCCCCATCTTTGGCCTGTGCTCCGGCCAGCTTCCCCGGCCGCTCCCCACGTCAGCCCGGGCCACCCCGACCCGAACTCCGGCTGCTAGTGCAGCTGTGCTGCACCGAGCTCACCCCTCGTACTACCACCGAGCTTCCCTGCTCGGGCGAACACTCTGCAGCTGTACAGCCGGCCAGCCGAGCCGAGCCTCGAGCTCCTGACCCGGAGCTCCTCCCTACATTCCTCGACTCCGGACCGGCCAACCAGTCCCTTCTTCTCGATCACCGGCACCACCATCAGTCCCGACTCTCCCCCACTCCTCCCATCGACTCTGGCCTGCTGCAACTGCACCCGGTCGACCATCCCATCAACTCCTCCCTCCAGTTCCTCAGCTCCGGCCGAGTCCCGCTGCAACTCCGGTCGACATCCCCCGGCGACCCGAAGCTCCTCTCCCTCGCGTCGAGCTCCTTCCCCGGCGGCCCGCAGTCCGACTCCGGCCAACCCCCTGTGAGTCTCCTCTTCCTCTCCCTCTCCCCTCCTTCATTGATATAGTACAGCGTAGTATACGTACGTATTTATATATACGTATTTGGGTATAAATGTGTATGGTGTATGTGTGTATATGTATATTAAAAATATATTTTAGTATAAATACATATTAAATATATATGTGTATTAATATATCCGTATACATATAATATATGTTAATGTATATTTTAGTATTAAATATTATATGATAGTACATTTTTAGTACGTATTTTTGATATATGTATATGTATATACATATACATATATTATTTTGGTATATAAATGTAGATATATATATATATATATATATATAGTATATGTTGATAAAACGTATTTTGGCATATATATAAATGTAGCATATATACATTATATTGGTATGTATATATATACATATGTACATATATGTAAACGTATTATTTTGGTATATATATATATAAACGTATATAAATTCAGTATATATATAAATTCCTAGTATACATATAAATATTGGTTGAATGTATATTTTTAAACGTATGTATATATGTTATATAATTCTATTATTGGTATACACTTATACATATTTTTGTACGTAATTTTGGTATAACCTTATATATATGTATTATATTTATTTATTATTTAATTGGTGAATGTTGTAGGCGACCCCAGTGTAAATACGGATACCCCGTCCTTACACACGACCTTGACCCTGTGAACAGTTAGTTGACTGCCACACGTACACTGACGTACTGGCAAGCCCCATATCATTTTGACCGTCTGTCTTGCACAACAATCGCAGACGCGACGCCCGTACAACTTGACGCACTCGACCCTAGTTGACTAAGTGCCATACCTGGCATAGACTTGAGGCGAGTGTTTTATGATTGTGTGTTAGTGTAGCATCTGATGCAAATATTATATTATTTTATTATATGTCTATAGGACTGTTGGATCATCCAGACGATACTCTGGGACAGGACATTGGTATTAACAGCTAAGGACCCAAGGCGAGTACATTCTCTGACAGTTTTCATTATGTTGATTATTTCTATAACTCTTATTGTATAGTGTACATGACTCTGACACTGTTCTTTATACGAGTTGGCATCATTGAGACCGTCACGAGGAGTCATGACCTAGAATCCATCGTGCTAGCTGGGGGAAAACGGGAAAATATTAGTAGCTTACGTGATCATACCCAACTTTACATGCATCATAGCTCACCCGCGCCTCACGTCGGTGCAGCCTTACCATTACATGCCTCATCACTGTTATATGTGGTTAGCCTGACTAATTACTTGCATCATAGCTATCCGTATATATTAGCCTGACCTCAGGGATGATCGCTAACCAATGTAATGAGTCTTATCAGTCCTAAGCCAATCACATGAGATGCCGATATTTCACACACTTAGTTAGATGATTCTTGACATGTATCTCTAGTATATTGATCTAGCATCCCCACATGTTCTAGTTTTGTTCTTGTAAACCTTTACATACCAGTTCATTATTCTAGCGTGTACTTGGATTTCTGTTTCATTTCTAGATGTACATTATATGCTCCAGTATTCCTTATTGCCAGTTTTTACTTCTGTCTTTTTTTTTACAGTGTATTATAGTTTTATCAATATATGTGGAACTGCTGTTAGAGGTGTATTTCGTTCCAATCCTGACTGGATATATTTTTCCAGACTATGTCTTAGAGGACCGGTATCCGACACCTCATGGACCACATGGTGAGTAGCTGAGACTTGGACTTGGTAGTTCAGTTGTGATTCCGGGAGGTTAGCCGGAATCACTAGTTATCTAGTTAGTTCTTTAGCAGATTATTTTTGTACCGGATTTGTCTCCGGCATACTTGTTGAGACTTGGTTTATATTGATGAGTTAGACTTCTTTCTATTTTTAGACTTGTGTTACATCTTACTTGTTTCTTTGAGATCTTATCGTGCTGTAGTTATGTGATTGAGTATGTTGTTCATATTATACTGTTATATCCGTGTCTCCTTATGGAGTTGGATATTCATGTGAGATTGATTAGATAGTTACATGACCTAGACAGCGTTCTACCGCCGATGCTGCGGCAAAGGCTGGACGTACCCACACTCTCGTGCCCCTATGCCGGGCGCGGGTCGTGATAGGGGGCGCTGCCCCCTCGACCTCCATCTGTTGACCGGGTAGTGGAACCCCTGATTATGAGGCTCCGAAGATGTCATAGGCGGTTCAGAGAAATCTTTTTGTATAATATCGTCTTTCGCTCATCCATATTTCTTCACTGCATATTTTTATGTTTGATCTTGCTTTTCTATAAATATATATTAGACGAACAAAGCAATATACAGAAGCAAATATGATAATATTTAATACATAATTGGACAATACTAAGTTTAATTAGAAGTTACTATAGTGATTGTATAATTCTCATAATGCTAAACTTAATCAATTTGCTATATTTAAAAACTCAGCTTAATTGTTGTGCTAACATCCCCAACTTCTATCTTCCACCAGAACGTACTATCATTCTGACGAGCTTCTTCACCTTTGGTTGGCCCAACCAAGGGGATGATGCGATTCGAACTCATGAACCTGCCCACCTTTATTTTCGACATTGAAGCTCTCCCATACATATGCATCCTCGAACAGAATATTATGCATTGTGCACATAGTCGATGACCCATAACTCCCCCAGAATTGTGTGAATGGAGATACACCTGCCTCAAATTGAGATTGCTAAAAACCTTAGTCTCCTTCCTGGCTTTAAACTGCTGAAACCGATGTCGCTCCACAAAGCTTTGGCAAACTAGCCATCACCAAAATCGAATCCATAGAGCAACCCCCACCTGGAGACCGACCAACTGTCATGTGACTGACAGACTGACCCATAATCATTGACTCATCACCATCCTTTGCTTTGTCTTGATGAAACGAATCATCCGCATCCCTCAAAGTATCTCAAACACCACCTAAAGCAAGTTCCCAATAATCCACTAACTTCTATCGAACACTCCTGGAGCCTCCAAATGATGTTTGTGGCCTGCATATACAACTCAACGACTTGAGATTGTAGATGCCATAACATAAATATCCTCGAGCCAGCTATTGGGAACCCTTCGTAAGCATCCAATCTTTGTCCCCAAATAAATTGCGACAGCCATGCGAGAAAAAGACAATAACGACACCTTGTACATGCTCAATCATAAAAAATAAAGCACGATAAAAGACAAGAACGAAAATTCACACACGCACATGATCAACCAGTCCACTCGTAGTCTTTTGTTACATCATTCATGTCAATCATCACTCCAGAGACAAATTCGGTAATTTACCAAAATAATATACCACATAAATGATGCATCAAAATATCCTACACTAATTCCTTCGAGTAGCTCAGCTTACCTCAAGTGTCGTCTCCATGCCATAGCCTAATATATCAACACTTAGTCAGGATTGAAGCAAAGTACAAATACAACTAAAGTTATATAAAATATATACAAGGCTATGTAAGAAATACCACAAAGAAAATCGTAAGTCAAAATATAACATAATAAATGTAATACCTGAAATCATGAAAGACAACGAGAAACTGTAACAAAGAACAAAACACATAAATACCAACTCTATTAAGTAGAACACATAAATATCAAACTCTGATAATGAAACGTGCCCTCGTAATCCAACTATAGACATACAAATAAGAATAAGACACTCACACGTGAGGTGCATGACTAAATGTACATGTAAAATAGGATAACTATGTTGATTGAATGTACATGTAGCCGGAAATAAGACAACTACAAATGATTGAATGTATATGCATCCAGAAATAAGATAATCATATGTAATTGAATGTAAAGGAGTCCAAAAATAAGACAATCATGCATGTTTGTACGTACAAGCAAGATGACCTCATGCCGCTAGTCTTTTTCTCACTCTAGACATGACACAAGAACTAAACACGACATAATGAACAAGACTCAAACCATGTGTACAATCTTGTGTCAATAATAAAAATAATACAACATGGAAGAGAACATGATTACAGTTGTAAGGTAATGGTACTCAATAGAGGTAAATATACTTGCCTTTTGCTAATGATGAGGATTGCGCTACGTCCACCTAGAATTAATATATTAATATTTGAATAAATTTCCAAAAATAGGTCCTAAACTTAATTCTTGATCATGACTAATCAATCCTAATTACTGTAATGCCTCACTCCGCGTAAAGCCATTATGCTGGAATTCGAGATGAATCAGACAGATGAGATACAAATTGTGCGAGAAATTGAGATGCTTGGTGTGATGATGCACTCTTGCTTAACTTGGATGGATGGGATATCTTATGCGGCATGGTTCAAAAGTATGATTATGCCAAGTTAGAAGATTGTGCATCGCGTAAGATCATTCTTGAGGGATCGTTGGACAATATGGGATCATGACATAGAAACGATAATTGTATAAGTGAGTGGATATGTCCCTTCTCCTCTACTCATTCGTGCCCTAATAAAATGAATGCTAGTGTTGCTTTGATGTATGCCATAACTATATGCTGATCTAGTCCACATAATAATAATGATGCCTTATGTTCAATGTTGTTGTAATCAATAAAATACATGAATAATGAACTACTAGTACTGTTGACACAAGAATGCTATAAAGTAAGTCTGCCATGAGAAAGAAGTAATATTATGCATTCTACTTCACATGTTTATCACACTGAGAATGAAACATTGAACATCTGTACAGGTATAAGTGCATCAATGTACAGTAATTATGAAGAAAATGCTTCATATGCGAGTATAATTGTGGTTTGGTACCATGGGCTACGAGAAGGTCTGTAAGTTGGGACCTACGATTCCTCAACCGATAAGAGAATGAGCAAAACAAGAAGGATCAATAATGCGAGACTTTACTTACATTTCTTTACCATGCAATTTATGTTTAGTATTTTATTTGCGTATACGTTGTATGGTCATGGACAACTTGTGCACAAGGTTTTGTAAGTTTCCTCGAACGAGATACACCGGGGCATCGGGATCATTCGGCCTAGGAGGAAACATAGTGCTTTGGTAGCACTGAGTATAAACGAGACATTCATTGGAGATCAAAACCTCATGAATGTCACTTCGTACGCCCTTCGAAGTCCTATATGGCATATCCCTCATGGTACGAAATTATATCACCAATGATTCTTATGTAGTTAGGCTACATACTAACGAGAATATTTATGCAGGCTTAACATTATCTCTGTAAGAATGATTCATATTAATTATGTTATGGCTAATCATTCTTTTACAGGGATACGATGAGTGGGTTGTTGGTAAGAATTGTTGTTAAGCAATATGTACATATTTTATATATATTCAAGGTATATTGATATTTTCAAAGTATGTTTCATTATGCTGCTGAATAGTCTGATCATTGAAATGAACCTAGTTCCTAATAGAAAGATCACTAAGTTAATATGCATACTTTTTATATGAATACTTAGTATCGGTTTAGGGGAGTGGGCTAGTTTCTGCTTACCAGTATGTGATATGTACTGACCCACGTTTGTGGGCATCCCCAGTTACTCAGTATTGGGGAGTGGATAAAATGGTTCTAAGGCATTGAATCATTGTTGGGGCGCGTAGAAGCTCTTCTTCCATTGGAGGCATATTCTGTTATAAAGGGCATAATGTATGGAACAATATAATTCAGTTTTATAAGTGAGATTGTAAGCCAAGACGAAAAATATCAATGTAAGCCAATTGGCCAAGTATCAGTTGTATTTGAGAGCTTTATAAATCTTTTGTAAGCTATGTACTCAATTATCGTTATCAATAAAGAGAAGCTTTTTATTATATTCATTGTGACTTTAATTTTTTGCTTAATTTATCTACAATGTCATTATTTTTGAGATATTCTATGCCTTGTCTATCATCTTGCCTTATAAAGTACAATCTAGGCTTGTTTGGCATCATGTCCATGGCTACTTTCGGTTCTTCCGAATCGGGGCATGACAAATTAGTATCAGAGCATGGTTAATGTATCCTTGGACTCGGGAAGTTCTAAATCAAAGTTGCTTCCACGATTACTCAAAGATTACAAATTGGTATCAGAGCATGGTTAATGCGTCCTTGGACTTGACAAGTTCTAAATCAAAGTTGCTTCCACGATTACTCAAAGATGTATTTGTGGATACTCAAATTTGCGTCGGTGACTATTCAAAGTCTCTTCCGCCATTAGTTACATTCGCCTCAGTACGTATTCAAAGTTGCCTTCTGCGAGTATTCAAACTCACTTATGCGATTATTAAATTTGCATCTGTGATTGTTAGGTGTTGCTTCCGATATTATTCGAAAGTGTTTTAGTGTCACGCCCCAATCCCAAAATGTATGGGACCAGACACATGGCATTGGCCAGCTAGTACAACTTCGTAGGGCTTTCCAATTTAATGGACTTGACGAAGTGCACTTACGCTATCCACGGTCAAGTGATCAAACTAAATATCTAATTCTAACATGCAACAACTAAACTAAATCTCAATCCATGGTAAATAAATCTCAAGAAAGAACGATACGCATCATCAGTCTACAGCCCAATAATACATCTGTTCGAATAGGCCAAAAGAACAACATAGACCTATAAACACTAGGCTATAAAAGCATAATAAAAAATGGAAAGTAGTACATGACTGTAATAGCTGAAAATATAAAGATACCTGCAATAATGTCCATACTCCACTAGATCAAACATCCTACAAACTGCACAAATAACCTGGAAGGAAACCAGATCCTCAGAGGGATGTAACAAGATACAAAAATACATGCCATAAAGTAAATATTGTAAATTCTCGAGGGTAAACTAACCAGCTAAGTAAAATACAATTTGAGGACAACTTAGTGCGTATGGGAAGTGTAGGCTAGACATATGCTGACGTAATTCACCAATCATCGTGACTGGCTAGTATATGCCACATATGCCCCACATCTTAGGGAACTCTGCAATATAATAATGTCCATCTCCGAAAAGCGTGGTATCTGTACATGTAACATCCATCGTTCCAAAAAATAAGGTATCTGTAATATATATATTCGTCCGTATCGCTCCACGGAGTACGGTATCTGTATAAAGGAGGTGGGTGTCCCATACGCCTACTAGTCGTCCTCCTCGTCCAATGCTAATATACAAATCTTAAGTGAGACATGGACATCTCGTACTATAATGCAAGTCACTAAAGAAAGATACAACTAAGCTAAATACTATCACACGTGCTGCTCACACCGATGGCCAGTCAAGCATGAAGCACGCGTCCCTAGATGAATTCACTCTGTGCCATACAATAATACGTGTCAAGACCTGGGGAGTCATATTGATAACTCCACAACTTTAGGTGGGTACACTAGATACTAGGTCAGACACAAGTCCTAACGTCAATGCATTCGTTGACTGCACCCGAGTCTTTCTCAAACGCGCACAATTATATAATATTAAAACAATAAAATATGCAACTAAATAATAACAGAATTTAAACAGTACAAAAAGGCAATGTATACTTGCCTGGAACTCTGGTGTGCACAAGTAAGGATCCGAAACCAACAGCCATGGTAGTATCGTCTTGGATGCCTACGAATAAATAACAATAAATATTAGTCACAATATTACACTATGCTAATTACGTACACAAGTACGACTTACGCAATGTCTCGAGTTACACAGATACCAATTAAGTGTTCTAATTAAATACGATGGCTAGGGTTGACTAGTCACAGATCAAGGGGGTTGGTGTACACTAAGATATCATTTCTCAAATGTTATAATCACGGTCACAGCTAGGATTCGGGTAGGTGCTAAGTTGCACATCTAATACATGGGTACCAGGTATCCTACTTATTTTCAGGACACGTTTGATATGGGTAACCATCTAGGTCTCCGTGCACGGGTACATCATGTCCTCAGATATCGTGCACAACAAATTAATTACTACCAAAATATGCTAAAATAACAAATAACAACTCACACAAAATACCAGTCCAAATTAACAGGGTAATGTGCACAATTCCGTTTTCTAGACACCTAGGTCAACACAAGTGTACCACATTAAATAATCAAGTTCTATGAGGTATACACTACTCTAATATTATTCTAAAACATGTACACAATATATAAGGGTATTCACTAACACTAATATTAATCAAAATACGTACACCTATACACAATGCACAAGGGTTCACAACACGATTCATTAAACAATACAAAGATGCATTCGTACATGACGAAAAGAAGGAATAGGTATATACCTAGTTGATCGAGGTCGAGGGGGTGTCCGCTGCATGAGGGGGCCAGTCTCCGGCGGTGTACAGTAGCTACGGCAGCTATAGTTGCAGCAGGGTGGTGCCCTGGCCACAACAGCACGTAGCAGCAGCAGCTTCGGTAACAGCTTGCAGCGGCAGCGGCGGCGGCAGTGGCAGCGGTGGCGGGTTGTTGGCGGTAGGGGAATGGCCGAGGGAGTGGTTGGCTACGTGGCGGTGGTCTCCGGCAAAGGTCGGGTGAGAATGGATGGGGTGCGGGGGTGGTGATGATGGTGTTGGTGATGGTGATGTTTGTGACGGGGACGACGGTGGTGGAGACGACGGTGCTGGAAATGATGGTTGTTGATGGTGGTGGAGATGGTGAGGTGGGGATGACGGTGGTGGAGATGGCTGAAGTCGACGGTAGCTAAGGTGGTAGAGATGAACGGAGGGGGAGTCGGGTGGTGGCTTGCTGGTCATGATGATGATGGTGTTCGTGACGATGATGTCGGGGATGATGGTGACGACGGTGGAGGTGGAGTTGGTGATACTGGTGGCGGTGGAGGCGGTGATGTCACTACCCCATTTCCAGGATAGGATATTTTTTTATTTTAATTTAGTAAATTGTGTATTGATCATAAATATTTGTATTAATATTTAATTAGATGCATGTATTTATTTTTATTAGTTATTTTAGGATTTTGGCTAGTCTGGACCCATGTCAGACCCTAGTGGACCCATGTCAGACCCAACCAATACCCTTGTCAGACTTATTTATTGGTTTAGAATAGTTATTTATATTTTAATTAGTTAGTTGGAGTGATTAGGGATTAGTTAGAGTGCATTTGGAAACCCCTAACCCAAACCCTATTAGCATGACTTAAGAGAGGGGCATTTTGGTCTTTGTACTAAACACAAACCCTAACCCTAAACCTATTTCTACACTTGGCCGAACCTTTCCCCCCTCCATTCCATTTCTTCTTCTTCATTTTCTTCCTCCATTCTCTTTCTTCACTTTATTTCTTCACATTTTCAAAATTTCAAGTAAGTTTCCTCACCTTCTTTCTGTTCCTTCCTTTACTTTCTTTTTGAATGCAAATCCTAACCTTCTATTTTCTTCTAACCTAGGTGTGTAGAGCCTAGACTTGGTGTAGAGGCTTGGTTTGGAGGCTTGAGTTTGGTGATTTGGGGATTTTTGGAGACTTTGGCCTTGGGATTTCAACTCCCAAGAGATAAACCCTAACTTTTCTCTTAGTGATTACTCTAATATAGTATAATTAGTAGTTTAGAACCTTCCTAGACCTTAGGAATACCCATGGGAGGAAGTTGGAACTTGTTTGGATGTGTTTGGAGACTTTGGCATTAGGTTTTGTGTCAATTTTGGGTAAAATCTGAGATTAGCCCAATTTTGGGTGTTGTCCTAGGTTAGACAGACCTAGGTAGACGTGCTTGGGTGTCTTGAGGGTAAGTACATGTCCTCGTTCGGATACGTAAGGTCATGTCGCGGAGATTTGGACATTTCGGGCGATTTGGAGGTTTTTCGTCGTCGCGGATTCCACATGCATGTGGAATTTTGCCACGAACCTAGAATCGGAGAGTTAGCATTTTTGTGAGGTTCTAGACATTTATTAGAACCTATGAGTAAATTTTGGGTCGATTCCGAGTAGATTTGGTGTACATTTCACGAGGTATCGTGAGTCGTACTCCACATGTTTGTCGAAATGACCAAATGGGCATTTCGACTTGGTTTCTAGGTTTTGGACTTGTGCACGGGTTGGTTCAGCCTTAGAGAGTGTGTATTAGAGTTTACGAGTATATATATATATATATATATATATATATATATATATATATATATATATATATATATATATATATATATATATATGTGTATGTGTGTGTGTGTGTGTGTGTGTGTGTGTGTGTTTTGTGTGTGGGTGAGTGTGGGTTGTGTGTGTGTTGTGGGTAGTGTGTGTGGTTTGTGTGTGAGGGTGAGGTATTTGTGTGTAGTGTGTTTCTTTGTGTTTTAGTGTGTATTTGAGTGTGTAGTGTGTGTGTTGTGGGTAGTGTGTGTGGTTTGTGTGTGAGTGTGAGGTGTTTGTGTGTAGTGTGTTTGTTTGTGTGTTAGTGTGTGTTTGAGTGTGTAGTGTGTGTGTTGTGGGTTGTATGAGGGTGAGTGTAGTGTGTTTGGGTAGTGTGGGTAGTTGTGTGTGTGTGTGTTTGTGTAGTTGAGTGTGTGTATATGAGATATATATATATATATAGGTTTATATATGTTTGTGTGTGTTATATATATATTTATATATATGTATAGGTGTTTGAGTATATATATGTGTGTGAGTGTGTTTATATATATATATATATATATATATATATATATATATATATATATATATATAGGTGTGTTTGAGTGTGTTTGTCAGAGTGTGTGTGAGTGTGGATATGTATAAGTGTGTATATATATATATACATATATATATATATATATATATATATATATATATGTGTGTGTGTGTGTGTGTGTGTGTGTGTGTTTATATATATATATATATATATGTATATATATATGTAAGTGTGTTTATATATATATATATGTGTGAGTGTATATATATATATAAGTGTGTGTGTGCGTGTATATGTTTATGTGTGTGTGTTGGTGTGTGTCGAGAGAGATTAAGATAGAGAGCTAGAGCGAGAGAGATTAAGAAGGGAAGAGAGATCGAGAGATAGTGAGATAGAGAGATAGGGATAGGAAGAGGGAGAGTGAGATAGAGTGAGGGAGAGATAGAGAGCAAAACAGAGAGGCAGCAGCGGCAGCAACCCGCAACAACAACAGCGGCAGTGCAGTATCAGTGGTAGGAGCGCAGTATCAACAGCGGCAGCGGCTAGTACCCCCCTTTTCATATATATATATATATATATATATATATATATATATGTATGGATATATATATATATATATATATATATATATATATATATATATACATACATACATATAATGAGATAGAGTGAGGGAGAGATAGAGAGCAAAACAGAGAGGCAGCAGCGGCAGCAACCCGCAACAGCAACAGCGGCAGTGCAGTATCAACAGTGGCAGCGGCTAGTACCCCCCTTTATATATATATATATATATATATATAGTTAGCTAGTTAGTTAGAGTTAGAGGGTAAGGTATCTCAATACCTTGAGATATCAAGGTATTTAAGGTAAGGGGTATCAGAGATGAGATAATTGCCTATACACTAGGTTATATATATATATATATATATATATATATATATATATATATATATATATATATATATATAAATATATTTATATATATGTAGATAAGTATACTAGTATAGATAGGTGTATATATACATAGGTTAGTTAGTGAGATGAGAAGGGTAAGGTATTGGATCTCAATACCATGAGATATCAAGGTATTAATGTAAGTGAGGTATCGGAGGTAAGATATTAAGGTAGCCTATATACTAAGTTTAATATATATATATATATATATATATATATATATATATATATATATATATATATATATATATATATATATATTGATGTTATATATATAGTAGTATATATATAGATAGTTAGCTAGTTAGTTAGAATATAGAGGGGTAATGCGAGGTATCTTAATATCTTGAGATACTCAAGGTATTGGGCATCGGGTTAAGGTATTGAGTTTTACCTAGGATTGAGGTTAGAGTTGGTTATATATATATATATATATATATATATATATATATATATATATATATATATATATATATATATATATATATATATATATATATATACGTGCTAGTATATATGTTAGTGGGTATAGGCGGGGTATATAGCGTAGGTTGAGGTATCGGATACCGAGGGTATCCCGGTATCTCAAGGAGGCGAGTTTGTGGGTTGACTAGCTTAATGAGCTAGTTTTGACCTAGAATTTTAGGGGAACCCTAGTTTGACCTAGAGTTTACCGTAGTTGACCCGGTTGACCACCAAAGTCAACTTTTGACCTAGTTTTGACCTAGAGTTGACTTTTTGGACCCCGGGTTAATTTTTTGACCCAGATTTTACCGGTTTGACCCATTTGAACTAGAACGACCCTAAAACTTATTTTTAGTTATTTTATATCTGTTTAACTCTTTAGAACCTCATTTAACCTTACTTTTCATAATTGCTCCTTGCGACGCCAGTTCGGATCGCCAGTTGCTCAGGACGTCAAGAGAGTACAATCTCTGATAGTTTTTACTATCTGATGATTATTATGATTCAGCTTCTAGTATAGTATTATCTAATTTTTCTGGCACGACACTGACTAGTATTTCTGGATTCATTTACTTGCGATACGTATATTTTATGTTTCTGGCCTCTATTTCTGGAATCACCTACTGGCATCACATCACGACTCACTATAGGCATCACTAATGTTTCTGGCTGGGCTCATACTTGATTTACTTGTCGGGTCTTGGATTCACTTGTATTAGTCAGGGCGAGAAAATACTCGAGTAGACATGTAAATATTCTAACTGGAATCACCCTCTCTTGTCTAATCTGGAATGATAGCAGCCGCACACCTAGTGTGCGGTGAGGCGTACTTACCCCTAGCCGTTTATATGTCAAAATAGGTATTTTAGAGACACGAGTTCATTCTTTCTAGTCTGGACTCTCTTGTATTTCTTGACTGTTCTCACTTATATGTTTCTGGACTTGACTCATTATATTTATTCTTGCTGGACTCACTTCACGTTATTGTGCACACACTTGATCTTAGTTTAGATTTCTTGTATCCTGCAGTCATTACTATCTTGTTTCTGATTTTTATGCATCTTTACCTTTATGCACCAGTTGATATATATATATTTCCTTGTTCATACTTTATTTTCTTCACCTTGTGCTACTTGCTACAACTGCTTTATAGTTTTTATTATTTAACTGGAACTGTTGTTAGAGGTATACTTGCTCTAATCCTGACTGGATATATTTTTAGAGGATCTGGAAGATTGGTGTCTGACGTTTTATGGACCTCAGCCTGTCGATGGTGCAGACAGGGACCCTCTAGTTCAGGAGTGATTTTCGGGTTGGTAGCCGGGATCACTAGGACCTCAGTTGTATTTATTAGCTTTTGGTACCAGATTTGTCCCCGGCTTTTGGTTTGAGACTTTGTATTATATTTAATTTTGGATATTGTTGTATTATTATTACTATTGCTGTGGCGAAGGCTGGACGTACCCACAACTCATGCCAGATTTTTCGGGTGCGGGTCGTGACACATTTTTAGTGGCGGCCCACGCAGGTCTCGAGCTTCGCAATTAGTACGATGTCGTGGTAGTACAACGATTTAGTTGTACTGCTGCGAGCCTGCTCTAGGATATAGGATCTAGGATAAGAGTGTACTCAATCACGACTAAGAACAATTCTAATCTAATTATTTTGAAATTGCTTTCTTTTGAAATATTACTGTCCTCCTTTGATGATATCGTATCTTGCGCCGTATTGACTTCTTTTGATCTGTGTTCAGGATGCCTCCGAAGACATGATCCTATCGTACTATTTCAGCAGTTGCCACCGAGAGGTTTGCCACCTCTCGTCCTGCTCGACTTCAAGCAGCTACTACCGCTCCACTCACCACTCCTGCGGTTGAGGGAGCATCTGATTCTCTCAGGGATCCTCCTCCACCTGTCGATCCGAGGACTATCCCAGTCATTCCGGTGGTACTTCCTCCACCACCTCCTGTACCAGTAGACGCTGCATAGTTGTTTGCGTTCTTCAGGAAGATGATGGACGTGCAGTACCGTCAGGTGGATGTGATGAGGCTGGGCATTGAGAATGCCCACCAGGTGGCCATGATGGCAGTAGACAGAGTGGCTCAGATCCAGCTACAGGCAGATCAGACTCAGCATCCGAGGCCAGGCAGCATCAATGACTTCCAAAGGATGTGGCCCAAGGAGTTCCGGGGTACAGAGGGGATCCTGTACACGGATGACTGGATTAAGAAGATTGAGGGGAGTTTTTGGCTGGCATAGATTCCAGACAACATGCAGATAGAGGCAGCGGGCAGTCAGATATTCGACCCTGCTTTGACGTAGTATCGCACTGATACAAGGATCGCAGCACCAGGGCTTACGTGGAAGGCTTTCAAGAGACTTTTTAAGGAGAAGTTTTTCCCAGATGTGGCGCTCAGTGCTTTGGAGAGCCAGTTTGAGGCACTCGTCCAGAAGAGAATGCTAGTGGACGAGTATGCAGCGGAGTTCTACCGTCTGAGCAGATTTATGAAGGGCTAGAGTGATTAGGGATTAGTTAGAGTGCATTTGGAAACCCCTAACCCAAACACTATTAGCATGACTTAAGAGAGGGGCATTTTGGTCTTTGTACTAAACACAAACCCTAACCCTAAACCTATTTCTACACTTGGCCGAACCTTTCCCCCTCCATTCCATTTCTTCTTCTTCATTTTCTTCTTCCATTCTCTTTCTTTACTTCATTTCTTCACATTTTCCAAATTTCAAGTAAGTTTCCTCACCTTCTTTCTCTTCCTTCCTTTACTTTCTTTTTGAATGCAAACTCTAACCTTCTATTTTCTTCTAACTTTGGTGTGTAGAGCCTAGACTTGGTGTAGAGGCTGGCTTTGGAGGCTTGAGTATGGTGATTTGGGGATTTTTGGAGACTTTGGCCTTGGGATTTCAACTCCCAAGAGGTAAACCCTAACTTTTCTCTTAGTGATTACTCTAATATAATGTAATTAATAGTTTAGAACCTTTCTAGACCTTAGGGCTAGCCATGGGATAAAGTTGGAGCTTGTTTGGATGTGTTTGGAAACTTTGGCATTAGGTTTTGTCTTAATTTTGGTGAAATCCGAGATTGGCCCAATTTTGGGTGTTGCCCTAGGTTAGACGGACCTAGATAGACGTGCTTGGGTGTCTTGAGAGTAAGTACATGTCCCCGTTCGGACATGTGAGGTCGTGTCGCGGAGATTTGGGCATTTCGAGCGATTTGAGGGTTTTTCGCCGCCGTAGTTTCCACATGCATGTGGGATTTTGCCACGGATCTAGAATCGAAGAGTTAGCATTTTTGTGAGGTTCTAGACATCGATTAGAACTCGTGAGTAAATTTTGGATTAATTTTGAGTAGATTTAGTGTGCGTTTTACGAGGTATCGTGAGCCACACTCCACGTGTTTGTCGAAATGACCAAATGGCCATTTCGACTTGGTTTCTAGGTTTTGGGCTTGTGTGCGGGTTGGTTTAGCCTTGGAGAGTGTGTATTAGAGTTTATGAGTATATATTTATATATATATATATGTGTTTTTATGTGTATGGGCAAGTGTGGGTAGTGTGTGTGTTGTGGGTTATGTGTGTGTTATAGGTAGTGTGTGTGGTTTGTGTGATGGTGTGAGGTATTTGTGTGTAGTATGTTTGTTTGTGTGTCAGTGTGTAGTGTGTGTGTTGTGGGTGTGGTGTGGGTAGTGTGTGTGGTTTGTGGGTGAGTGTCAGGTATTTGTGTGTAGTATGTTTGTTTGTGTGTTAGTGTATGTTTTAGTGTGTAGTGTGTTGTAGAAGCATGAAAAATACGCTGGATAGCTCTACGAAGCATTGATGGAAAGCAGCGTAAAAAGAGGACTTCAGAGCCTTCAACGTGCAATCAGAGTGTCTCCGCCAAAGCACAGTGAGAAATACAGGCTCAAAGACCACCCGCGTAAGGCAGTATGTCCAGGCGGCTTCAGCATAAAACAGGGATCGATGTCACCTTTATGGCGTAAAACTCATCCTCTCTTCATGCAACATTGAAGTGTACGAGGGACGCTTCATATTCTCTGAAGTAAACCTGTCAGATCCTGCAATGAACCTGACGTCTCGACTTCTGACAAAGGGATACTGCTCGACTACCTAGGCGACGACTATAATGATGGCGAGACACTGCAACCCAGGCTGTCATTTACTGCCATTTCCCTTGCGTAAACCGCTTTTACGTACACGAAGGATTACACTGCCTAGTTTTACACAGGCAGATGAGAGCTCCTTATGCTCCGCAGAAGACATACCGTCTGCCACGTCAAAAGCTGTACCTCGTACGAGATTCGAGGCACGTCTCTGCATTTTTATGCACAGAGCGGTCACAGGTTCTCAAGGCACGTCTCTGCAATTAATATGCCGAATACTGACAGATGCCTGAGGCACCTCTCTGCGTTTGATGCACAGAAGGGTGACAGACCTTCAAAATATGTCTCTGTATTTAATGCACAGGATGATGGCGGATCTCCACATTTAATGCAGGAGATTTGATTAAATGTCACCGAACCATCGTTTAGTGACATCCCCTTTGCGAGAGCTGCTCCTACGCATACAAGGGAATAGCTGCCTAGTTTTACACAGGCAAACATGAGCTCCTTACGCTCCGCGGAAGGCAAACCGCCTGCCACGTCAAAAGCTGCACCTCGTACGAGATTCGAGGCACGTCTCTGTATTTTTATGCACAGAGCGGTCACAGGTTCTCAAGGCACGTCTCTGCAATTAATGCGCCGAATACTAACAGATGCCTGAGGCACGTCTCTGCATTTAATGCACGAAATAATGACAAATCTTGAAGACAAGCATTTGCATTTAATGCACAGGATGGGGGCAGATCTCTACATTTAATGCAAGAGATCTGATTATCTCCAAGAGCCATAATTCTGGCTAAAACGTCCACATCATCACTCTGGCATATTACGCAGCGGCTTCTACGCCTATTCAGCTTCGGTGCCCACTCGGCCTTCTGTGCCTACTCGGCTTCTACGCCCACTAGGCCTTTATGACCGCTCGGCTTCTATGCCCATTCAGCTTCGGTGCCTACTCGACTTCTACGCCCACTCGGCCTTTATGACCACCCGGCTTCTACGCCTATTCAGCTTCGGTGCCTGCTTGTCTTCTATGTCCATTCAGCTTCGGTGCCTACTCGGCTTCTACGCCCACTCGGCCTCTACGACCACTCTGCTTCTACGCCTATTCGGCTTCTATGCCGGTTTGATAACTATTTGGCTTCTATGCCATGGTGACAGACATTGGCTTCTATGCCAACCTCTTATACACGAGGGATACCTACCTACGTGGCTTTTACGCCGTGATCTTCGTAGCGATTATACGCATTTTGTCCCGCGTCACACGCTCATTCAAAGGATCATCTATACGCAGGCTTTGGTTATTTTAACCATTGTGTAAAAGGGTGCTGTACTTTCCACTACTCGATTTTTACACCGATTGAGTGGTCACTGTTACTAAAACTCTATAAATAGAGACCTCTATTAATGAGGAACAAGGTCGACAAATTGGAGGGTCGAAGAAGTTAGGTCTGAAAACTGATCAAGAGATCCAGTACCAGATCCAACGGTCGAGAGAGAGAGAGAGAGAGAGACAGAGAGAGAGAGAGAGGAGAATCCAGAGCTCAAGCAAAGAGAAGGGATTGGCGACTTTGGCATCGGGCATCCACCCTCTTCAGCAACCCTCGAAGCTGCTACCTGTCTTCCACGGCACTTCTTCAACATCGTGTGGTCCAAGGGCTAAAGTGATCGACTGCAGATCAGACACCTATAGCAATATTCATCCAGATTAAATAAATTGTAATTAGAAATCCTCGTATAGGATCAAATTTGTACAATCTTGTTTGTAAACATAAAAGAAGGGCGGGTCTTTGTACAAGACCTAGTTTTCCGCATTCATCAAATCTTTTCTCGTTTATATTACATCCCTAAACCAAGATGGCGACTCTGCTGGGGACGTCTTTCTCTTCTGATGAGGAAGCTATTGCTCAACACGATACGGTATCCGTGGGATCCGTGAAGAAGACACTGGTCGTCCAGTTCGACCAGTCTGCCTACGAAGATATGCTCCGAACAAAGGACAACTCTCACTCTCTCTCTCTTACCAAAACAACAGGAAGCTGCGTAAGGTCTGGATGCCCAAGACATCCTCTACCATTCCTGTGGACTCTACGATCTCTCCGATCTCTCCGACCAATGAGGTTGTAGCCTTGCTCCCTCCGCGCCCTGCGCGTAAAATTCAGTCGCCTGTCTCTGACAGAACTGACAAAACTTCTGGCAATGCCTCAGCGCTAACCCAGAAGTACTCCGCACTCTGCGCGTGAAATTCAGTCTCCCGTCCCTGGCGGAACAGACAAAACTTCTGGCAATGCCTCAGCGCTAAACCAGAAGTATACTCCGCGCTCTGCGCGTGAAATTCAGTCTCTCGTCCTTGGCGGAATAGACAAAACTTCTGATAAAGTCTCAGCACCAAATCAGAAGTACAAGACACGCTCCGCGCGTAAAACAATATCTGACCTCTTCGGAGAACCAGATGATCCCTGTGATCTCTGCAAGGAAAAGTGAGCGGCGGACTACTCAACTTCTCGGCCTTTATGCCAGCAAGTTAACAATCTTCACGCCCTCCGAATTACGCGAGACGCTGATGGCTGACTGAGGACATCCTCAGCTTTAGGCCAACCAGAGCGAAGCTCCAAATTACGCCAAGCGAAGTCCCTAGGCGTAAAGAAGGCTCCAGTTGCGGAAAGACACCCTCCTCGAGGATTATCCGCCACCCAGATGGCCAACCTGTTGTATACGGGTGGCATAGGGAAGACTATGGTTCCCGTCATCCGCATGCCCACCAATGGGAACAGAAGGAACAAGCCATCATCTTCTTCTTCTACAACTCCTCCTGACCTGCGGGATTATCTGATCCAGAAACGCAAAGACAAAAGTCATAAACAGACTTCAGTTCCCCTAACAGTCAAACACGGGAAGATCTTATGGGAAGATACATCAACGTCTAATATCGTCATGACAGGTGGACCACACGAAGATTTCATCTTTATTATTCTACCAACTCGCGACGATTAGCATCTAATAATCTTCGGTCGCAGACGGAACACCCCGATCATACAGGAAGAATTTCGCGAGTCTGAAACTGGCAGGATACAAACCTACAGATATAGCCCACAAGCATTAAATATTATGCAAAGCATGGGTTATGATTTGAAGCTGAAACAAGGCCTCAACTATGGAAAAGGTAGACGAACACCAGTACGTGGTAATCCTCACCATCAATAAGCTCGTTTCGGATTAGGATATACTGCATCTCTTGCAAGACCCAAAACTTCAAAATCTAATCCTGTACAACCAGAGGCAGCTCCCGCTAAATCAGTTTCTGTGGCCGGAGGCCACGGCATGTCCGGGGTAACTTATCTCGACAGAACAAGGCGTCTTCCGAGGCCGGGGGTAAAATTTCCTCAAGATCCAAAGATGATGCAACGACGACAATCTTCCCGGAAAACTGCAAAATTCAGACACCAGGAGCCCTACGACCAAAAGGGACTTTCTCCTTCAAAGAAGATGACATCATTGAAATCTTCAACATGTTGAGAAAGGAATGTAAGCTTCAGCTACCCAACATCAGATACCCTGAGAGGACCGGCAAAGTCGATGACCCAGATTATTGTCTCTTCCATCGGTACACTCATCACCCTACAAAGGCCCACTATGTGCTAAAAAGAAGAATACAGGAGTTGATCGATGCCAAGGTCATCACCTTGCATCTATAAAACAAGGGGACAATCACGGCAGAAAGATATTGGATGACGAGTCCCGCAAAAGTTTTCCCAGTGGATAGTAATTCTTTTTCGGAAAAAAAGTTTGTCATGTTCGTATTACCTCTGAATAAACTTTCGGCTATCGACTATCATACCACCTCTGATGTCGATTGTCACCTACAATTAACATCCGTGCTTAGCCATAAGTACACCAGAGTGTTAAGTCCACAAAAACTGCCATGTCCATATTACCTCTGAGCAGACGTATACCTCCATCCCTAATGCAGTCACAATCAAAAGTTTGTCATGTTCATATTACCTCTGAATAAACTTTCGGCTATCGACTATCATATTACCTCTGATATCGGTTGTCATCTACACTTAACATCCATGCTTAGCCATAAGTACACCAGAGTGTTAAGTCCACAAAAACTGCCATGTCCATATTACCTCTGAGCAGACGTGTACCTCCATCCCCAATGGAGTCACAATCAAAAGTTTGTCATGTTCATATTACCTCTGAATAAACTTTCGGCTATCGACTATCATATTACCTCTGATATCGGTTGTCATCTACACTTAACATCCGTGCTTAGCCATAAGTACACCAGAGTGTTAAGTCCACAAAAACTGCCATGTCAATATTACCACTGAGCAGACGTGTACCTCCATCCCCAATGGAGTCACAATCAAAAGTTTGTCATGTTCATATTACCTCTGAATAAACTTTCGGCTATCGACTATCATATTACCTCTGATATCGGTTGTCATCTACGCTTAACATCCGTGCTTATCCAAAAGTATACCAGAGTGTTAAGTCCACAAAAACTACCATGTCCATATTACCTCTGAGCCGACAGCAGCCTCCGCCCTTAATCACCAACCTTCGGCGCAACAAGCAGCCGAGTGATGTAAATGCAACAAGAAGTGCAGTTTCTGATAATAATAAAGGACCTCATTTCCAGTATATCGACGCTCGGATTCCAAATCAGGAATCCTATCTCCATGACGATATAGAGCCTATAGCACGAAAATTCTTGGCAGCTATAGATTCCTATCATCCGCACATATGGGAAGTGGCGTCATCATCCAATGTCACCACGACGTATGGACCACATGAGGATTTTATCTTCATTGTTCCACCTGCCCGCAACGGTCAGCGTTCAATAGTCTTCGGCCGCATGCGCAACGAACAGACTATACAAGAGGATTCCTTTGATGACGACTCTGGTGAAATGCAAGTTCACAGGTACAGCCCGTAAGCCTTGAAGATCATACAAAATATGGGTTACAACTTAAGGATGGAACCAGGTCTCAACTACGGGAAAGGCAGGCGAACACCGCTGCTCGGCAATCCCCACTATCAATAAACCCGTTCCGGGTTAGGGTACGCCACCTCCTTTACGACTTCCAAGTCGAACGAGGATATCTTTTCCTCTTTTTAAGATGGCTCATCGCCCTCCGGCTCATCTCATGCCCTCGAGCAAACATTATCAGCAAATATGGTAGCAACGGATTCCTTCGAATCAGACGAACATGAATCCGAACCATTCGAGAATGACGCTTGGGCTCAGCAGATGGATACACAATGGGAGTTCCGCTTCGAACAGAGAGAACCTCCCACTAAAGATGAAGTTATCCAGATTGATGTAGTGGATGAACTTTCACCAAAGTCGATATTTATCAGTAACGACCTTTCCGAAGAAGAAAGGGAAGAAATTACTCAGCTGATAAAAGAATATATCGACGTCTTTGCGTGGAATTATGAGGATACGCCAGGTCTTGATCCAAAGGTGGCTACTCATAAACTCAACATACTGCCCGATTCAAAACCTGTAAAGCAGCACCAACGTCGGTTCCGCCCGGACATGATAGACGCCATTGAAGCTGAAGTCAAGAATTTAATAGCCTGTGGCTTCATCCATGAAGAACAACATCCCGACTGGGTCGCCAATGTTGTCCCGGTCATGAAAAAGAATGGGAAAGTACGGATCTGCATCGATTACCGAGATCTGAACGCAGCCTGCCCCAAGGATGAGTTCCCTCTTCCCATCACAGACGTCATGATCGACAATACATGCGGTTTTGAACGCATGTCTTTCATGGACGGATTCTCGGGATACAATCAGATCAAGATGCATCCTGAAGACGAGAAGCATACCGCCTTCCGGACACCACTGGGGGTATACTGCTATACGGTCATGCCCTTCGGATTAAAGAACGCTGGGGCTACGTACCAACGAGCTATGAGTGACATATTCCATAAGCATTTATGCAAGACAGTGGAGTGTTACGTGGACGATGTAGCTATCAAAAGCCGCCTCAGGGATAATCACATCCAAGACTTGAAGACAGTATTTGAATTGATGCGCCAACATCAACTCAAAATGAACCCTACAAAGTCCTTTCTGGGGGTATCTAGCGACAAATTTCTGGGATTTGTCATCACCGCCAAAGGCATTCAAGTGGACCCTGATAAAGTCAAGGCCATCCTAGAAATGCGGCTGTCACGCCCCAGTCCCAAAATGTATGGAACCAGGCCACGTGACAATAGCCAGCTGACACGTCACCGAGGATATCCCAATTTAATGGATCCCCGAAGAGTGCTACGCTGTCCTAGAATACTAACATGTCCAATATCAGTCAAATACAGGTAATCTAATCTCATCCACAATGTAAAGAGCAAAAACACTAAATAAACTGCTGGTTGATAAATACCAGTCTCAAGATACCATAGTACAACCAGTGATGTCTGGTGGGAACAAACCCACTACTATGACGAAATAAAGTACTGAAAGAAGATATAAAAGATAATAACTAGGGCATCAGCTGAGAAGATAATGCTGGCCTCCATCTAGGCTAATGGCCTACCAACTGATCACGGGAACTCTGACGGCGCACCTCCAACTCCTCGGCTGTAGCAAATCTCGTCTCCTGTCCTGGGCCGTATATGGTGGGGTAGTAAGCCTCGTCTAAATCTGGAAAGGTACCAGGTCCTCAGAGGTGTGGTGCCCCGTTCCCCCTATTCGGGGAGCGCGGCTAAGAAATACTAGACGGTATCGTTCGATCGGGATAGATTGAATCAAGAACTCATCCTCGTTATGGATTTGTCTTTTCGGAATCGATTCCCATATTCAGTGGACCGTGCCCCAAGGATCGACTTAGCGGCAGAGTCAGGAGGGACCTCTCCGCTGCATTCTTTGTTGCCTAGTTTTCGCTGTCGCTTGTTGCTTTCGTGCCTTGAGTTGGTTTTCGGATTTGCTTGGGTTTTCTTGAACGGTTTCGATGGATTTCATTGCTTTTGTTCTTAGGACTGCACTTCAATTCCGATAAGGGAGAGAGAGGAAGAAGTACTGATCAGCTGTTCATGTCAATACAGGTGAACCAGCTGTAGTCGTCGCTCGAGCGGACGCCTAAAGCACTTCTTTTCTTTTCCTTCCAACTACCAAAGTGAGTGGCTACCAACCCGATTAGCTAGCCCTACTTGCTAGTCTTCACATCTAAATCTTGTGTTCGTGCTTGCCCCGATCAAACGATACCAAGTAATAACTAAAAGATATCAAGATAATAAGGGATAGACATGGACCTGTTTGCTTGTCATTGAAACTTGTGAACGGTTGCTTACTTACTACATGCTTGCTTATTCAAATGTTTACCATATGCATATATACAAGTTAGAATGCTTACTTCTTCTTCTATAAATATGCTATATGTAGAACACCCTTTGCCATGCATCAATTATTCAGGGAGACTATGCAAAATACATCACACAATGCTACATATCCCCTGATTTCATTGACTCAGCTACATAAATGACAAACTTAACACAAACGCCGTTGATCACGGACAACTTGTGCATAAGGCCTCCTGGTTCCTGCGGACGGTCGCTGGGGCACTGGCACCGATCCGATCCGGACGGAACCTCAAGATTAGTCTCTTCTATAGGCGGGGTGGCGTGCAGCGATACATGTGCCTCCGTCACCTTAGCCCGAGACTAAGACCGTCCATTATGGCATCAAAGCCAGTGATCCCCTCGTATATTTAAACCTGTTGCTACTAACTTGTGTCTTCTTGGCAGGGAAGGCAAGGTAAGTATTATACAGGTGGTTCAGAAGGGCAGGTAAATGTCACCGAACGGTGGCGAGTTATTTCAACGATTCTATATATATGTCTTGCTGTAAAATGAACTAAGGCAAGATAGAAACCCACAAATATGCATGCTTCATTAAAACAACGTGTTGATTGGTATAGTTGGGATAGCTTGCCTTCACCAGTACGTTTCGATGTACTGACCCTCGTTGAAACAGGTTCCCCGCGCTAAGGAGAGCCGAGCGAGGAGCAGGAGACAAACCCCCAATCCAGTCCAGCTGTAGGCACGCCTCGACCGTGCCAACCTTTGAAGCATTTTGAAGAAGAAGACGCATTTTGAAGTAAGAAGCTAGCCACCAAGCAACCATGCAACTTCGTGGCAAAGCAGTCGTTCCGACGCAAGGTCTTATATTTTGAGTTTAGTACAGGATGTAATGTAAAGGACTGCTATCTCATTTTGTGTCAACACTTTTGTAAGCCCATAGAGGCAATCTTTATGACTCAGTTCATGGAGTTTGTAATAGATGTTCATATTATCAATAAAAGAGAACTTTTCCATGTTTCAATATGTGTTTCAATTATCTGCGTACTCTGAATATGTGCTCGCTATGCGAAACAAAAATACTTAGCCTTGTGCGGTGCGCAACCTAGGCCCGCACGGCGGTCACGCCCGGGGGACGACTAACGATTCCACGGGATCGGGGCGTGACATGTTGGTATCAGAGCACAGATTCAAAGTTCCTTTGACTCTTAAACTGGAAAAGTTTCCTTAACGATAAATCCCTGTGCGAACTCCTGAACTCGTTAAGGCCAAAATGAGATACGTTCATGCAATAAGTCCATAATACATTATGATCCTGATGTAATTTACCTTCCTTTCAAGGAACGATGCAAGCGCAACCATCAGCGCTGGCGCCAGGCGAGACAAGGACTCAGGAGAGCAGTTCCGGAACTTCAGGAAGCTCTCGGAGCCAACGGGGCATGTCTCAATCAGATTCCCTTCAGCAGGTGATGCAAATGTTCACGGAGCAATGACAGAGGGATGATGCCCGCCAAGCCAAGTTCGAGAGCAACCTAGAGGCCCGGCTCTCAGTCCAATAAAAGCAGGTAGATACCCTGCAACAGCTTGTCCAGACCCTGGCCTCCAACCATTCTGCCGCAACGACAGCTACACCAGTGGAGCAGCCAGCGCTTGAAGTTGAACTACCGCCCGCGCCAAGGACGAGGGAAGTGACTGCCTTCACCTTTGGCAACTTCAAGAAGGTCTGCAACACGCCGTTTAATGGGACTGAGGACCCGATCGTGGCCCTAGATTGGCTCGCCGAGCTTGAAGATCATTTTTCTCTCCTAGAAGTGCCGGAAGACAAGCGCGTCACCTGTGCCCAACTATTACTTTGCCTCAACGCGCACGACTGGTGGGACGTGCATCGACGATCTCTTCAACTTGGACATGGAGAGGAGGCGATCGCGTGGACGACTTTTCGTGCCGCGTTCGAGGAGGAGTTTATACCCCCACCTCTACGACGTCAACGGGAAAACGATTTTGTTCAACTCCGGCAGGGCAGTATGACGGTGAAGTAATACTCGGCAGAATTCAACAAACTGGCCAAATTTGCTACCGCTTATCTACCGGATGCATCGAGTCGAGCCAGACGATTCGAAGGAGGGCTACGTCCTGGTATTCACGGACACGTGTCCGTTCCGCAGTATCAGACAATGCGGGAAGTATTAAACCATGCCCTCTCCCTCGAACCGCAATATCCTCACGTTACCACCGGCGCTGTGCAAACCCCCAATCACAAACGCCAAGGCAACGATAGAGGAAACACAGCTGCAAAGCGCCCTAACAACGGCGGTTCGAAAAAGGGAAACTCGGGGCAACGATGTGATTCCTGTAGAAGGACAGGGCACGTCGAAAGTGAATGTCGCCGGAAGCATGGGTTATGTCTCATTTGTGGAGCTTCCGATCACGCCCTTCCCAACTGTCCAAAGTTCACCGAGCGCCGTCCTCCCCAACAAAATCAGACTCCGGTACCTCAGGCAAATCGAGCGGCGCCTCAGCAAGGGCGTAATCAAGCTCAAGGCCGAGTCTACACCATGACATGGGAAGAAGCATTAGCTTCGGATACCGTCGTGTCAGGTACCTTACTTTTCAATAATATACCTGCTCGCGTTCTATTTGATTCAGGTGCAACCCATAGCTTTATTTCTACAAACTTTGCCACGGAGAACAATGTTAAAATGACTCCGTTGCATTTAGATTTAAGCGTTAGCACCCCGTCTGGTTCAAAAATTCCTGTCTGTTCAGCATGCCTAGGCGGTTATATCTGTATTGGGGAGAGAAAGCTGTCACTTGATGTTTTAGTTCTTGATGTACGGGACTATGATATCATTTTGGGAATGGACTGGCTAGGCGCGTGCACGGCAACTATTGAGTGTGCAGAGAAGCGAGTCATTTTCCGTCTGCCCAGAGAAGCCGTGTTCTGTTACACCAGTAGTCCAGCGAACAATACGACCAGGGCCTGCATGGTGATTTTGGCAAAATCTGCTCGACGAATGCTCTACACAGGCTGCGAGGGATTCCTAGCATCGGTTCGGGACACACGACAGGACTACGCAAACGTCGAGTCAACTTTCGTTGAGGCAGAGTTCCCCGATGTGTTCCCAAGCGAACTATCCGGTATACCGCCAGACCGAGAGATTGAATTCACTATAGACACATTTCCAAATACACAGCCGATTTCAAAGCCTCCGTACAGAATGGCACCTGCAGAGCTGAATGAATTAAAGCGCCAACTCCAGGAACTACTTGAACGCGGGTTCATCCGTCCGAGCGTGTCTCCTTGGGGCGCTCCCGTGCTCTTTGTGAAGAAAAAGGACGGAACTCTACGCCTCTGTATAGACTATAGGGAATTAAACAAACTCACAATCAGGAACAAATATCCTCTGCCACGGATAGATGACTTGTTTGATCAGTTACAAGGGGCAACGGTGTTTTCTAAAATTGATCTTCGCTCGGGTTACCACCAGCTGAAGATTAAGCCAGAAGACGTGCCCAAGACTGCTTTCAGAACCCGCTACGGCCATTACGAGTTTTCCGTGATGCCGTTTGGACTGATGAATGCTCCTGCTGCATTCATGGATACGATGAACCGTGTCTTTAGGCCCTTCATCGATAAATTCATGGTGGTGTTTATCGATGACATCTTAGTGTACTCGAAGACTAGGGATGAGCATGCAGGACACCTGCGGATGGTGCTGCAAACCCTTCGAGACCACAAGTTGTATGCCAAATTAAGCAAATCAGAATTTTGGCTAGACAGTATCTCGTTTTTGGGGCATATCATCTCCTCGGAAGGCATCTCAGTTGATCCGAAGAAGATAGAAGCAATCACGCAGTGGAAACGACCGGAGTCAGCTAGCGACATCCGAAGTTTCCTTGGTCTGGCAGGGTACTACCGGAGATTTATACAAAATTTTGCTAGGATTGCTTCGCCCTTGACTCAGTTGACACGAAAGGGTGCGAAGTTTACTTGGACAGAGGACTGTGAAGCTTCGTTTACGGAGTTAAAGCAGCGCCTCATCTCTGCCCCAATTCTCACTCTACCGAACGGACCGGATGACTTTAAAATATATAGTGATGCCTCAGGAAAGGGTCTAGGATGTGTCCTAATGCAGCGCGATAAGGTGATAGCCTACGCGTCTAGACAGCTAAAGCCTCACGAGCAGAACTACCCAACGCATGATCTCGAACTTGTCGCGGTAGTATTTGCATTGAAGCTGTGGCATCACTATCTTTATGGCGTGCCGTGCGAAATCTATACGGACCATAAGAGCCTGAAATACTTGTACACTCAAAAAGATTTGAATCTTCGGCAGCGGCGATGGCTTGAACTCCTCAGCGACTTCGATCTCACGATCAGATACACGCCTGGAAAGGAAAACGTAGTAGCTGACGCGTTGAGTCGAGTGTTTGTAGGGAGTTTGGTTATTGATGATAGGCTGCGCCGAGATCTTGAATCACTGGGTATCACACTGAAAATAAGATGTAAGAAGTGGGCGCAAGTAGCTCAACTGCGCCTCGAGCCTGACTTGTTACACAAAGTGAAGGCCGCTCAGAAGGACGACCCGTTCCTGCAGAAGATACATGCCCTCATCTTGGCAGGAAAGGCGTCCGACTTTGCGGTAAGCGCGGATGGGATGCTTCGAGTAAAGGGAAGACTATGTGTTCCGAACGACGCGGCCCTCAGACAAGAGATACTCACGGAAGCTCACTATGCTAGTTATACTTCTCATCCAGGTAGCACTAAGATGTATCGGGATCTTCGCATGACGTTTTGGTGGCACGGCTTAAAACGGGATGTGCCGCAGTTTGTGTCGCATTGCATGGCTTGTCAACGAGTAAAGGCCGAACACCAGAAACCAGGCAGAGAGCTTCAGAACCTTGCTATTCCAGAGTGGAAATGGGATGATATAACGATGGACTTTATTGTTGGCTTGCCGAGGACGCAACGGGGACATGATGCAGTCTGGGTTATCGTCGATCGACTCACCAAGTCAGCTCACTTTCTGCCTATTAAATCTACTTGGAGTGCCGACCGCCTGGCTCAGATATATCTCAACGAAATCGTTCGACTCCACGGCGTGCCCGTAACCATAGTCTCCGATCGAGATAGTCGATTCATATCACGTTTCTGGGGAAGCCTGCAGTCAGCAATGGGGACGAAGTTGAAATTCAGCTCCGCCTACCATCCACAGACCGATGGCCAAACAGAGCGCGTCAACCAGATCCTCGAAGACATGCTGCGACTCTACGCCTTGGACACGAAGACTAGTTGGGACCTTCATCTACCTCTAGCCGAATTTGCTTACAATAATAGTTATCAATCAAGCATTCAAATGGCGCCGTATGAGGCGTTATACGGGCGGAAGTGTAGATCTCCTATCTGTTGGGACGAAGTCGGGGAGCGGCAAGTACTTGGCCCTGAGCTCGTGGAGCAGACCGTCCAGAAGGTTCGGCTGATTCGGGACAGATTAAAGATAGCTCAAAGTCGTCAGAAGAGCTATGCGGATGTTCATCGGAGACCGCTAGAGTTTCAAGTAGGTGACCGGGTATTCCTCAAGGTCTCGCCCATGCGAGGGGTCAGCAGGTTCGGAGCGAAGGGAAAGCTAAGTCCACGATTTGTCGGCCCGTTCGAAATACTAAAGCGGGTTGCTTCAGTTGCTTATCAGATCGCCCTACCACCATCCCTAGCTGACGTACATGATATATTCCATGTTTCCCAACTTAGAAAATATGTGTACGATCCAAGCCACGTGGTAGACCTGGGACAACTGAACCTTCAGCCCGACTTGACGTATGTAGAATAGCCGGTACAAATTTTGGATAGAAAAGAAAAGCTGCTTCGGACCCGTTCGGTTCCTCTAGTGCGCGTGCTTTGGCGGAATCACTCTGTCGAAGAATCTACTTGGGAGCTCGAATCTGATATGAGGGAACGGTTCCCCTCATTATTTCCTAGTGGTAGGTTTTATTCCTTAAGTTTCGGGACAAAACTTCCAATTAGTTGGGTAGGATGTGGTGCCCCGTTCCCCCTATTCGGGGAGCGCGGCTAAGAAATACTAGACGGTATCGTTCGATCGGGATAGATTGAATAAAGAACTCATCCTCGTTATGGATTTGTCTCTTCGGAATCGATTCCCATATTCAGTGGACCGTGCCCCAAGGATCGACTTAGCGGCAGAGTCAGAAGGGACCTCTCCGCTGCATTCTTTGTTGCCTAGTTTTCGCTGTCGCTTGTTGCTTTCTTGCCTTGAGTTGGTTTTCGGATTTGCTTGGGTTTTCTTAAACGGTTTCGATGGATTTCATTGCTTTCGTTCTTAGGACTGCACTTCAATTCCGATAAGGAAGAGAGAGGAAGAAGTACTGATCAGCTGTTCGTGTCAATACAGGTGAACCAGCTGTAGTCGTCGCTCGAGCGGACGCCTAAAGCACTTCTTTCCTTTTCCTTCCAACTACCAAAGTGAGTGGCTACCAACCCGATTAGCTAGCCCTACTTGCTAGTCTTCACATCTAAATCTTGTGTTCGTGCTTGCCCCGATCAAACGATACCAAGTAATAACTAAAAGATATCAAGATAATAAGGGATAGACATGGACCTGTTTGCTTGTCATTGAAACTTGTGAACGGTTGCTTACTTACTACATGCTTGCTTATTCAAATGTTTACCATATGCATATATACAAGTTAGAATGCTTACTTCTTCTTCTATAAATATGCTATATGTAGAACACCCTTTGCCATGCATCAATTATTCAGGGAGACTATGCAAAATATATCACACAATGCTACATATCCCCTGATTTCATTGACTCAGCTACATAAATGACAAACTTAACACAAACGCCGTTGATCACGGACAACTTGTGCACAAGGCCTCCTGGTTCCTGCGGACGGTCGCTAGGGCACTGGCACCGATCTGATCCGGACAGAACCTCAAGATTAGTCTCTTCTATAGGCGGGGTGGCGTGCAGCGATACATGTGCCTCCGTCACCTTAGCCCGAGACTAAGACCGTCCATTATGGCATCAAAGCCAGTGATCCCCTCGTATATTTAAACTTGTTGCTACTAACTTGTGTCTTCTTGGCAGGGAAGGCAAGGTAAGTATTATGCAGGTGGTTCAGAAGGGCAGGTAAATGTCACCGAACGGTGGCGAGTTATTTCAACGATTCTATATATATGTCTTGCTGTAAAATGAACTAAGGCAAGATAGAAACCCACAAATATGCATGCTTCATTAAAACAACGTGTTGATTGGTATAGTTGGGATAGCTTGCCTTCACCAGTACGTTTCGATGTACTGACCCTCGTTGAAACAGGTTCCCCGCGCTAAGGAGAGCCGAGCGAGGAGCAGGAGACAAACCCCCAATCCAGTCCAGCTGTAGGCACGCCTCGACCGTGCCAACCTTTGAAGCATTTTGAAGAAGAAGACGCATTTTGAAGTAAGAAGCTAGCCACCAAGCAACCATGCAACTTCATGGCAAAGCAGTCGTTCTGACGCTAGGTCTTATATTTTGAGTTTAGTACAGGATGTAATGTAAAGGACTGCTAACTCATTTTGTGTCAACACTTTTGTAAGCCCATAGAGGCAATCTTTATGACTCAGTTCATGGAGTTTGTAATAGATGTTCATATTATCAATAAAAGAGAACTTTTCCATGTTTCAATATGTGTTTCAATTATCTGCGTACTCTGAATATGTGCTCGCTATGCGAAACAAAAATACTTAGCCTTGTGCGGTGCGCAACCTAGGCCCGCACGGCGGTCAAGCCCGGGGGACGACTAACGATTCCACGGGATCGGGGCGTGACAAGAGGGACATAACAAGATACAAGAAAACAACATACTATATATGAATACTGAATAAAATAAATACAATAAGGGTGTACTAGCCATCTAAGTGAATGCAATGTGAGGCCAACTCTGATGCGTATGAGTAGGCATAGGCATAGCGTCCATACTCCGAAGAGAATGGCATCTGTACAGTATATCGTCCATATCGCTCCGAAGAACGTGGCATCAGTGTAAAGGGAAAATCATTGGACCCGAGGTTCCTCCGAACTACGGTTCCAATGGGTGTATCCCATACGCCTCCTAGCTGTCCTCCCCGCCCAATGTAGATACACAAGTCGACTACTCGACGTACATACCATGCATCTATATGCCAAGTCTCTAATTTATATCCTGACTACATGCTAACCGTGATGTAGGATGTACGCAACGATAGCTAGTTGAATACGCAAACCCACGTCCTAATATGAATATGTCTCAGTGAACGTGTAAGGTGTCAGGTCTCAGACGATAACAGAATATCGTCCAATGGGTTGAGTCTGCTAAGATCTAAGTCCATATATAACTAATCATCGACATACCCGTCGAATGCACCCGAGACAACTCGGACACGCACAGTTGTATAAGTTACAAGCAACGAGAACACAATACAACAGATGCATATTTAATTTAGACAGTAAATATAGCAAGGTATCTTGCCTGTATCCGGAAGCTGTGAATGCCAGAAGCCTGCTCCGGCGATGTCTCCTGTCTGATCCGATGATCCTGGCACACAATATAATATAGAATTCTACATCAGACAATAAGACCCAGTATATTGACACTACATTGCTCTTGAGGGTCTGTCTCAAGTTCACGGTTAATCGAATACAGCACCGTGTGTACACGTAGCTAGGGTGTACACGTGTTCTGTCATCGATCGTGTGCCTCAAGACATTAGTTCTAATTTATGGTTTTACGGAAATTATATTACGTCTAGTACCATTCCTGGTCCTTACCTATCCATGTTCAGTACACCTGGTTCGTCCAGGTTGTTATAGATGGTTTTACCAGTCATTTATAACAATTTCAGTTATGAGGACAATTACTGAGTTATTAATTACCATCTATTAGTCATCTAAGCATTATGATTAATCCTTCACATAAACCAAAATTAGGGTTTTCAATTGTTAACTCGTATCCATGCAATGATACGACACAATGGCATAATGAGGTTAACCAATGATCGACGCTCGTTACCTGGTCGGGGTCGAGTGAGGCCTGGCTTGTCCGCGGCTATTGCTCAGGCGTATAAGGGCTCTGTCCGGCGACAACTAGCAAGGCAGCAGCGGTGGCGACAGCAGCAGGCGCGGCAGCGGCAGCAACGCGGGGGGGTCGGGTTGGCTCCGCGGCGGCTCGTCGCTCAGCGTGCGGCTGCGTCGGCTGAAGGGACAGCGGCAGCGGTGGGATGGCAGCGGGTCGGTGAGATGGCAGCGGGTCGGCGGTGACAGCGGGTCGGTGAGAAATATGTGGCTTCGGTGATGGTGATGGGTCGGTGATGATGATGGTTGGCGTAGGGGAGTATGCGGCTAGGGTTTGGGTTTATGAGGGGTTGTTTAGTTTTGGGTTTACACGGAGGAAGTTGAGTACTTATATATAGGGAATGACATTCGGGCTTGGTCTTGGGGTTGGGCCGGCCAGGGTCCAAGGGTCTGGTTTGGTCAGGCTTAGCTGGAGTGGATTTGATTTCGAGTTTAATTAATTTAATAATTGCAAGGTGCTCTCTAAGGAATATGGCGTAGCTAAGTTGAGACGCAACAACGAGCATTTATTTCTGCACAAAGGTCCGAGGGGTAGTCCGGCATATCTAAAAGATGTTCGTGTCATTGGGTCAAAGGTATTTGCTAGTGTGGCTTTCCAACCTCGTAGCAATGGTGCGGTGTAATAAGACATATAGTTGTTTGCACAAAATCCTAATTAAATTCGATTATCCCTATTCTCTAGTTTATTATAAATTTATTTATTTCAAATAAATCCCTAAATTGGTTGAGGGGGTTTACAATCTACCCTCCTTAGAGCATTTTGTCCTCGAAATTAAAACATACGCATGACAAGAATTTCTAAATGAATAAGTAAAGTACTAATACGTACCTAGTCCTTCGAAGAGGTGAGGGTAGCGTTGTCTAATGTCCTCCTCGCGTTCCCAAGTCGATTCGCCCGGTGCATGATGCCTCCATGCAACACGTACTAGTGGAATGGTCTGCCCTCGTAGTACTTTCTCACTTCTGTCTAGAATCTCCACAGGCTCCTCTTCATATGATAGGCTCGGACCGACCGTGATCTCGGAATGGTCAAGCACGTGACTAGGATCCGATATGTACCTCCTCAATTGAGATACATGGAAGACGTCGTGGATCCCTTCCAAGGTCTGCGGTAACGCTAATCTGTAAGCAACCTCTCCGACGTGTTCTAATATGTCGAAGGGTCCGATGTACCTCGGATTCAGCTTTCCTCTGCCTCCGAATCTAATAGTCCCTCGTGTAGGTGAGATCTTTAAGAATACGTGATCTCCAACCTGAAACTCTAAGGGTCGGCGATGCACATTCGCCCAATGCTTCTGTCGGTCTTGTGCTGCTCGAAGGTGTCCTTGGATCTTCTTTACCTTCTCTACCGTCCAAACAACCAACTCTGGTCCGAGAATCTGTCGTTCACCTATATCACTCCAGCATACTGGAGAACGACATTTCCTGCCATACAACGCTTCATAGGGAGCCATCTGAATGCTAGCTTGATAGCTGTTATTGTAGGAAAACTCGACCAAATGTAAGTGTTCCTCCCACGATCCTCCGAAGTCCAACATGTACGCTCTTAACATGTCTTTTAGCGTTTGAATGGTGCGCTCTGACTGGCCATCTGTTTGTGGGTGATACGCTGTGCTAAACTTTAGGCGAGTACCAAGACTCTCTTGCATACTCCGCCAAAAGTAAGACGTAAATCTCGTATCCCTGTCAGACACGATGCTAACTGGCACTCCATGTAGGCGCACGATCTCCCTCATATACATATCTGCTAAAGCCTCTGTCGATTGTCCAACTCTAAAGGGTATAAAGTGTGCGGACTTGGTGAGTCTATCCACGATTACCCATACTGCATTGCGCCCACTAGGACTCCTCGGAAAGCCCGTAACAAAGTCCATAGTGATATGCTCCCATTTCTACTCCGGTATAGGAAGTGGTTGAAGCAATCCTGCAGATCTCTGGTGCTCAGCCTTGACTTGCTGGCACACCAGGCACTTGGCCATGAAGCGTGCTATCTCTCTCTTCATTCCGTGCCACCAGTAGTACTATCTTAGATCTCTGTACATCTTCGTGCCTCCTGGGTGAATAGAATAGGTGAAACTATGTGCCTCTGTCATCAATTCCTGCCGAAGTTCTCCGTTTGGCACATAGAGACGATCTTCGCATCTCAGTGTTCCGTCTTCATGTATCCGTAGTCCTGTCTGTAATTCAGCCTCTGTCCTCTGTCTGAGCCTCTGAAATCTGGCATCTGTCGGCAAAGCAGCCTTGATTCTCTCTACTAGTGTTGATTGTAATTGGAGACTCGACAACTGTCCGTCTATTCCAAGTATGACAACCTCTTTACCCATCTGTTCTAGATCTCTCAACAGATGTTATTGGGTAGTCAAGAAGAATGCCATAGGTCTTCTGCTCAGTGCGCCTGCTACTACGTTAGCCTTTCCCGGGTGGTACTGTAGCTCAATTTCGAAGTCTGTCATCACCTCGAGCCAACGTCTCTGCCTCTGATTAAGGTCCTTCTGAGTGTAGACATATTTCAGGCTCTGATGATCAGTAAATATCTCCACTCTTTCTCCATATAGGTAATGCCTCCAAAGCTTTAAAGCAAAGATCACTGCTGCAAGCTCCAAGTCGTGGGTGGGATAGTTTTTCTCATGTGTCCTCAACTGTCTTGAAGCATAAGCTACAACCTTCCCATGCTACATCAAGACGCATCCTAATCCTTTCCCGGATGCATCGCTGTAGATTACGAATCCTCCGGGTCCAGAAGGTATGGTCAAGATGGGTGTTGTAGTCAAGCGCTTCTTCAGCTCCTCGAATGCCTTCTGGCACTCTTCTGTCCAAGTGAACTCCTGCTCCTTATGGGTCAAACGGGTCATTGGCTCTGCAATCTTCGCGAAGTTCTCTACGAACCTCCGGTAATATTCGGCAAGTCCTAGAAAACTCCTCACTTCTGAGACATTGGTAGGGGTTGGCCATGTCTCTACCGATGAAATCTTTGCCGGATCTACTGAGATACCGTCTCCTGAGATGACATGTCCAAGGAAGGCGACACGATCAAGGAGAAACTCATACTTGCTCAGCTTGGCATAAAGTCTCTCTCTCCTCAGTGTCTCTAACACTAGCCTCAAGTGTTCTTCGTACTCTTCGTGGCTCTTCGAATACACCAAAATGTCGTCGATAAAGACTACCACGAACTGGTCTAAGTATTGGTGGAATACTCGATTCATCAAGTTCATAAATACAGCTGGCGCATTCGTCAGTCCAAACGGCATCACTAAGAACTCGTAGTGACCATAACGAGTCCTGAATGCTGTCTTCTGAATGTCTTCTCTTCGCACCTTCACTTGATGATAACCCGATCTCAAGTCGATCTTGGTGAACACCACTGCTCCTGTCAACTGGTCGAATAAATCGTCAATCCGTGGCAGGGGATACTTGTTCTTGATAGTCAAAGCATTAAGGGCTCTGTAATCAATACACATACGTACGGTTCCATCCTTTTTAGGCACAAACAATACGGGTGCTCCCCATGGTGATGCACTAGGGCGAATAAACCCTTTTTCCTGAAACTCCTCCAATTGTAGCTTCAGCTCATCTAACTCCTTCTTCGCCAATCGGTACACATTAGAAGATACCGGTGCTGCTCCTGGTACTAGCTCAATGGTGAACTCCATGTCTCTATCCGGGGGTAATCCTGGCAATTCGTAGGGGAAAACATCCTCGAATTCTGTAACTATTGGCGGGGGTGCAAGCTCCATAGCCATGCAAGTTTCAGCTGCCTGTCTTACTCCTTGTTCGACGGTCCCTCGCATGTACTCGAACTCCGGTTGATCTGGTGGTCTAAAAGTGACGCTACCTTTCTGACAGTTCAGTACGGATTTATACTGGCCTAGCCAGTCCATGCCTAACATAACATTAAAGTACGGCATAGGCAATACCAAGAATCGCGCTCTCATCTCTCTACCACATACGACTACCGAGCAAGTTCTAATAGTGCTGGTAACTGGCACGATACCTCCTCCGGTAAGTATCTTCCAACTCTTAGATAAGGGGGAAGTCGCTACTCTATGCATTGCTACGAATCTACTAGATATAAATGATAATGTAGCACCAGAATCAAACAATGCTGTAGCAGGTAAGGATGCGACTAAAATGGTACCTGTGATTGCTTCTCCTTCTGTTTCCTCCTCAGTAGCTGCTAATGCAAAGGCCTGTCCCTGTCTCTGTCCTCCTGCCTGCTGTCGGGCCCGATCAAATTGTGCCTGTTGTGGGGGCAAGGGTGGTCCTCTTTGGAATCCTCCGGGTGCTGGTGGACGCTGGCCTCCTGATGGGGGTAGTATCCTCGGGGCTGGTGCTGCTGGTCTTTGTCCGGCCTGTGGGGCTGTCTCTCGGCATTATGGATAATCTCTGGCAAGGTGCTGGCTCGCTCCACAAATCATGCATGTTCCAAGTCTCTTTCGGCAGTCTTTCTCGAAGTGACCTCTCTTACCACAGAAATGGCAAGTCGGAAGTTCCTGGTGCAGATATGGTGCTGCTCTCTGTTGTGTCTGTGCTCCGGGACGACGGATGGGTCCTCCTGCTCTGGGCTGGACTCTAGCTGGCACGGTCGTACTGGAACGTCTTAATCTTCTGACAATGGCCTCCTGGATTCTCGCCTCTGCTAGGACCTCCTCGTAAGAAATCCTCGCCTGTGAGGTGGTATATCTCTGTAGCTCAAAATTGAGGCCGTAATGGAATCTCTGAGCCTTCTCTAGATCATTGGGTATTAGGACGGCTCCAAACCTGCTAAGGCGGCTAAACTCCGCGTCATAGGCATCAACAGTCATATTTCCCTGTTCTAGATGTAGAAACTGGGAGTACAGGGCATTTCTGACTGTTGCTGGAAAATACTTTGCATTGAAGTATTCCAAGAACTGTTCCCAAGTCTGGTTCTTGCCTATACTGCGCTCAATGGAATCCCACCAGTGATGGGCGTTGCCTTTTAGTTGGGCCCTCACTGCGGTCATCCAAAGGTCTGGAGGTAGTTGTGAAGCCTCTAATAGCATCTCCGTATTGGCGATCCAATCGGAGATCTGTTCTGCAGTCTCATTACCTGTGAAAGTATCTGGTCCCATCTGTCGGAACCATCTAACAGTGCCACCTGTCGGGGCTGGTGGAGGTGCTGGTACTGGTGTTGTGACAGGTGTCCTCTCTAGTACTGCCATCAGGCTCTGTCGCAATGTCTCGGTCTGCTGCCACTGTGCTTGCATTATTGCCTGGAAGAACTGAAGCATCTGTGGCTGGCCATCTAGCTGTGGCATCTGGGGTGGATGAGGTGGAGGTGGTGGTAGTGGAATCTCTGGTTGTGCAGTAGGCATCTCCTCAGATGTCGGCCTCTCCGTCTGCGACATCAGTGTAGCTCCTAAAGTCTGGCCCTCGCAATGCTGCGTGGGGATCGTCTGGGAAGTCTGTCCCTCAGGCTGCGGTGTAGGATCGCCCTGCGATGTCTCGTGCCAATGTATCAGCGGGGTCTGCAGCGGGTGTTGCTCTTAGGGTACCTTATCTCCTTGAGTGGTGTTATCTGGCATCGCGGTACGGGGTGCTCCTCGTCCACTGCGCAAATTCATCTTGCTGCAAGGAATAGAGCTTTATTAAAAGAGTACGTGAACAAACAAACAGGATGCAAATATTTAGAGGCAGTACAAAAAGGGAGTTCAAGGACGAATCAAAAGTGGATGAGACCTATAATTCCTATCCTATTGCAGGCTCGCTGGGCATGTTACCATACCCCAAGCGAAAAGTTGACCTGCATGGGCCACCACTAAAACCATGTCATGTCCCAGTCCCAAAATGTTTGGAACCAGGCCACGTGACAATAGCCAGCTGACACGTCACCGAGGATATCCCAATTTAATGGATCCCCGAAGAGTGCTACGCTGTCCTAGAATACTAACATGTCCAATATCAGTCAAATACAGGTAATCTAATCTCATCCACAATGTAAAGAGCAAAAACACTAAATAAACTGCTGGTTGATAAATACCAGTCTCAAGATATCATAGTACAACCAGTGATGTCTGGTGGGAACAAACCTATTACTATAACGAAATAAAGTACTGAAAGAAGATATAAAAGATAATAACTAGGGCATCAGCTGAGAAGATAATGCTGGCCTCCATCTAGGCTAATGGCCTACCAACTGATCACGAAAACTCTGACGGCTGCACCTCCAACTCCTCGGCTGTAGCAAATCTCGTCTCCTGTCCTGGGCCGTATATGGTGGGGTAGTAAGCCTCGTCTAAATCTGGAAAGGTACCAGGTCCTCAGAGGGACGTAACAAGATACAAGAAAACAACATGCTATATATGAATACTGAATAAAATAAATACAATAAGGGTGTACTAGCCATCTAAGTGAATGCAATGTGAGGCCAACTCTGATGCGTATGAGTAGGCGTAGGCATAGCGTCCATACTCCGAAGAGAATGGCATCTGTACAGTATATCGTCCATATCGCTCCGAAGAACGTGGCATCAGTGTAAAAGGAAAATCATTGGACCCGAGGTTCCTCCGAACTACGGTTCCAATGGGTGTATCCCATACGCCTCCTAGCTGTCCTCCCCGCCCAATGTAGATACACAAGTCGACTACTCGACGTACATACCATGCATCTATATGCCAAGTCTCTAATTTATATCCTGACTATATGCTAACCGTGATGTAGGATGTACGCAACGATAGCTAGTCGAATACGCAAACCCACGTCCCAATATGAATATGTCTCAGTGAACGTGTAAGGTGTCAGGTCTCAGAAAATACCAGAATATCGTCCAATGGGTTGAGTCTGCTAAGATCTAAGTCCATATATAACTAATCATCGACATACCCGTCGAATGCACCCGAGACAACTCGGACGCGCACAGTTGTATAAGTTACAAGCAACGAGAACGCAATACAACATATGCATATTTAATTTAGACAGTAAATATAGCAAGGTATCTTGCCTGTATCCGGAAGCTGTGAATGCCAGAAGCCTGCTCCGGCGATGTCTCCTGTCTGATCCGATGATCCTGGCACACAATATAATATAGAATTCTACATCAGACAATAAGACCCAGTGTACTGACACTACGTTGCTCTTGAGGGTCTGTCTCAAGTTCACGGTTAATCGAATACAGCACCGTGTGTACACGTAGCTAGGGTGTACACGTGTTCTGTCATCGATCGTGTGCCTCAAGACATTAGTTCTAATTTATGGTTTTACGGAAATTATATTACGTCTAGTACCATTCCTGGTCCTTACCTATCCATGTTCAGTACACCTGGTTCGTCCAGGTTGTTATAGATGGTTTTACCAGTCATTTATAACAATTTTAGTTATGAGGACAATTACTGAGTTATTAATTACCATCTATTAGTCATCTAAGCATTATGATTAATCCTTCACATAACCAAAATTAGGGTTTTCAATTGTTAACTCGTATCCATGCAATGATACGACACAATGGCATAATGAGGTTAACCAATGATCGACGCTCGTTACCTCGTCGGGGTCGAGTGAGGCCTGGCTTGTCCGCGGCTATTGCTCCGGCGTGTAAGGGCTCCGTCCGGCGACAACTAGCAAGGCAGCAACGATGGCGACAGCAGCAGGCGCGGCAGCGGCAGCAGCGCGCGGGGGTCGGGTTGGCTCCGCGGTGGCTCGTCGCTCAGCGTGCGGCTGTGTCGGCTGAAGGGACAGCGGCAGCGGTAGGATGGCAGCGGGTCGGTGAGATGGCAGCGGGTCGGCGGTGACAGCGGGTCGGTGAGAAATATGTGGCTCCGGTGATGATGATGGTGATGGGTCGTTGATGATGATGGTTGGCGTAGGGGAGAGGGGAGTATGCGGCTAGGGTTTGGGTTTATGAGGGGTTGTTTAGTTTTGGGTTTACATGGAGGAAGTTGAGTACTTATATATAGGGAATGACATTCGGGCTTGGTCTTGGGGTTGGGCCGGCCAGGGTCCAAGGGTCTGGTTTGGTCAGGCCTAGCTGGAGTGGATTTGATTTCGAGTTTAATTAATTTAATAATTGCAAGGTGCTCTCTAAGGAATATGGCGTAGCTAAGTTGAGACGCAACAACGAGCATTTATTTCTGCACAAAGGTCCGAGGGGTAGTCCGGCATATCTAAAAGATGTTCGTGTCATTGGGTCGAAGGTATTTGCTAGTGTGGCTTTCCAACCTCGTAGCAATGGTGCGGTGTAATAAGACATATAGTTGTTTGCACAAAATCCTAATTAAATTCGATTATCCCTATTCTCTAGTTTATTATAAATTTATTTATTTCAATTAAATCCCTAAATTGGTTGAGGGGGTTTACAGCGGCCGCCCCGCAATCTGAGGGAACTCAGGGGATTTCAAGGTCGTCTGGCTTATATCCGAAGATTCATATCCAACCTCTCCGGGAGATACCAGCCCTTTTCGCGCCTCATGAAGAAACGTGTATCCTTCGTATGGGACGAAGCCTGTCAGCAAGCGTTCGGGGATATCAAATGCTACCTCACTAGCCCGCCAGTTCTGGTACCTCCCGTCATAGGAAAACTATTCGTGCTATACGTTCGAGCAATGGATCATTCTCTGGGAGCTCTTCTCGCACAAAAGAATAATTTGGGCCACGAGCAGGCTATTTACTACCTCAGCAGGATGATGGTCGGAGCCGAACACCGGTACAACCATGTGGAGAAAGAATGCTTGGCTCTGATATTCGCTATTCAGAAAATGCGATACTATGTCACGGGCCAAACCATTCATATTATCTCCAGGATCAATCCCCTTCGGGTACTGATGAGCAAGCCAAGTGTCCTTAATTCCCGACTCGCGACTTGGGCAATGTTATTAACGCCATATGACATAGTGTATGTCCCTCAGAAGTCCATCAAAGGCCAAGCATTGGCTGACTTTCTAGCTGCTCATCCCATTCTGGAGGCCTCCAAACTATACGAGGACATTTCCAACGAAGTTGCAGAGTGTAATTCTGCAACGGAAGGCGATGCATGGCAACTGTTCTTTGATGGCGCCTGAAAAACTGGTCCCAGGGGAAACGTGGTTTCAGGAGTAGGGATCATCCTGGTTACTCCGGATAAGCTCGTCATCTATCGAGCGTACTCTCTTAGCGAGCCCCGTTCCAATAATGTGGCGGAATACAATGCTCTACTAATCGGGCTCCAAGTCGCTAAAGAGATGGGGGTCGATTCTCTGGAAGGCTTCGGTGATTCTCTGCTGATCGTCAATCAAGTCAGAGGAATATATGAAGTCCGAAATTCCGACCTCATCCCTTATCACCGAGCGACGGTCGAGATAGCCATGACATCCAAAGGTTTCTTCCTTGAGCATGTACCTCAATCTCAGAATTTGGAAGCTGATGCCCTAGCCAGTCTAGCTGCAGATTTAGCCACCCCTGTAAGAAGGCAGAATTCGGTAATCCTTCTTAACAGAGACCTATTCTGTGTGAAAAATAACTTTTACATCGAATACAGCTATACGGTGGACACAGATCCTCACAGGAGAGACTGAAGAAGTCCCTTTATAGATTTTGTAGCATACGAAATCCTGCCAAAAGATCCTAAAGAAGCAATATCTGTCAAAAGACGATCATTACGCTTCTACTTCGACGCATTGTCACAATGCCTATACCGTCGGTCTTATGACGGGCTATTATTACGATGTCTCTCTGGTGATAAAGCACAGCAAATTATCCGTGAGGCTCACAACGGTGTGTGCGGCGCGCATCAACCCGGTCCTAAGCTACAGGATCGTATCAGGAGGATGGGCTATTACTGGCCTACTATGATCGCAGACGCAATCCAGTATGCCAGACGATGTCGGGCCTGTCAGGTCCATGCAGACTTCATACATCAACCGTCCGAACATCTTTATCCTACGGTTGCATCCTGGCCTTTCGAAGCATGGGGTCTGGATATTATTGGCCCTATTCACCCGTCTTCTTCCAGAGGTCACCGGTTCATACTGGCCATCACGGATTACTTCTCCAAATGGGCAGAGGCAATCCCTCTTGCTGAGGTAAAGACATCTAACGTGACCAGCTTCGTCAAACATTATATTATTTACCGCTTCGGGGTTCCCCGAAGGATAATCCATGACAACGGGCCTTAGTTTATCAGCCATACGTTTCATCGATTCTGCGATAAAAATTGGATATAAAATGTGGCCTCCACGGCATATTATCCAACTGCTAATGGGTTGGCGGAAGCCTTTAACAAAACCATTATCAAACTCTTGAAGAAGTTCGTCTCTTCGAACAAAAGAGATTGGAATGAGAAGCTGGAAGAATGTCTCTGGGTATATCGCACAACGGTATGAGCACCAACAGGTTGCACGCCATTCTCATTGGTCTATGGGAGTGAAGCAGTGCTCCCAATCGAGATTCAAATTTCGTCACTCAGGATAGCCATGGCCAACGAGTTAACTCAAGAAAAGATCGACCTGTTAAGGCTTCAAGAGCTAGAAGGATTATACGAGAAATGCCTCCAAGCTCAGCAGCGCATCGCGCTCTACCAAGCATGCATTTCCAGAACTTTTAATCAAAAAGTAAAGGAAAGAGTGTTCTAGTTTTAGCCGTAAGAAGGTCGATGATTCTTACTCACAGAAGTAAAGGCAAATTCTAGCCCAAATGGGAAGGCCCTTACGTGATCGAGACAATGTTCTCAAACGGCACTTACAGGTTAGCCCAGCCTAATGGAGACCTGCTAATGGCTCCTATCAATGGCAAATTCCTGAAAAGGTACTTTGCTTAAACCTCATCTGCTCAAGTGGAATAAGGTGATCTCATTCTGACAAAACTACTTCCAAAATGAAACTAGTTGGATCATATTCTATCATGTCCATATGACCTCTGAATAGATTTGCTCTGCTAAATCTTACCGAAAGTATATCACGTCCACACTACCTCTGATATCATTTTCACCCAAACCTGTCATTTATATTCCGAAATGATGGGTCCACAAAGTCAGATAAAAAAGCCTCTTTATTATTCCCAAAAAAGAGCGAAAGTACATTTGAAAAGCAAAAAGCAAAAGTACATCAGGGAGGGGGAGATGTCAGGTCACGAAGCTGCTGCGCCAGTACGACCATCCTCTCATCCCGGGAGTTCAAGACGTCGGCACGAGCCCGCTCCAACCTTGCTGCATCAACAAGATGCGCAGTCAAGGAGTCGTATCTGGCCTGGACCAGAGCTTCAATATTGCCTCGAGCTAGCAGCAGGTATTCGTTAACGGGTTGCTCCAAACCATTAACTATCGCCTCCAGCGCATTAGCTACCCCGGGGTCACCGAATTCCTGGATCGCCTTTATAGAGAACCGAAAGGACCTTTTCAGCTGCGCAAAGTTTAGCTTCTTCGCCAATACCATGGACATCAGCGTTCTCAAAGTGGTGTAGAAGATCCCGGTATACTACTCGGTCAGCGCAACTAGGTCCGCATGAACGCGGGGAGTGTCCACAATTGTGGCAACTTCCCTCCAGGAATAACCATAGATGATGTCGCCACGGCCGTCGCCTCAACAAGAGGTGCGACGAAAGAAGAATCGCCAATACCGAACGAAGTGACCGGCGTGCTTAAAAGAGGCACTGTCGCAATGACAGGCTCGTCCTCCTCTTGAGATACCGGAGTCTCCTCGATAGGCAAGCCAGCACCCGAAGATGTTCCCTCTTCAAAATCAGGTACCTTCGTGTCACCACTAGGACCTGACACAGAGCCAACGGGCGCGTCTACATCACCCTCTCCGAAGAGGTCTTTCCCTGAAAAGAAGACAAAAGGAAGTTAATATCAACGTAATATTAATTTTCCCAAAGAAGATGCATAAAAGACGACATTTACCCCTGTCCGGCGGCATATACGTCGCATCTGCAGCCTTTACAGCTAAATCATTTCTTAATAATGCTAGGCGAGCTGTCATACCTGGAGAAAGGGGTCTGCGGACTGACACTGGCAAGTAGTCTTCCAGGTCCTCCTCAAAATCCAACCGAGGCTCATCGGCTGGAATCGCGCTAGGTACGCCCGCAGGCACGGCAGAAGTCCCTCCCGATGCCGATCCGACTAGAGGTATACGGAACTTTATTATACTCAGCCCCGAAGGCAACCTTGTTCCACTACCTGAAGCAGTAGCAGCGACGGGAGCATCCAGCTGAGGTTCTCCGGCAACACCAGCCGGAACTGTGGAAGGTCCCTCTCTAAAAGGCGAGGAACCTCCAATCAAAGAATCGTCCCCAACACGGGGAGATTCAAGCTAACCTCCAGGAGCATAAATGCAAGGAATCCGGAGAGAACGATTTACCATCTTCTTCTTTCTCTTACGAGGGGAAGCTTCCTTGGAAGCAGGAGCCCTTCGCTTCCCAGAAACTACCAAAGCCCCTGCAGGCGGAGGTACTTCACCCCTAGGGACCGACACCAGAGGCTCATCCGGAGTAACGGACTCACCCTCATCGGAAGAAACCGAGGGGACTTCAACTCCTTCCCCAGGCTTGGAAGAGGGCACCCTAAAGCTTCCATGCATATCAAAATCACGATGGAAGGTGTTCGTTGCCACATAGAACTGGGCATACGAATGTAGGATACGCAGCTCCGTGGAGAGTGTAATGACAGGCACAATAAAAATTGCCCCAGTGCAGCCTATGATAAAATATCGCCATCCCCGTGCTCCATCAATGAGTCCACCTCTGGACCTGAAGCTGGTGACGGCATTGCCCACGTGCAACTGATCATACCCAAACTGTCGGGCAAACCGACTGGGCAAGTGGGGCTCCAAGAAGTAATGATCTTCGCTTCTGTACAGCAGATGGGATGGTCTAATATAGACCAACCAATTAAAAGCTTCGGGAGAAAGAATGGTCTTCTCTCTACCCGAATCATTGAGCCTAATCCCCGACTGATTGCGATGTACAGGAGGGACGGTGCAGAAAAGCTTCCAACTATGACTGAAGCCTAGCGCCCGCCGACAGTCTATAACCGTGCTCACATTCCAGGAAGACTTCTGGTAGTTCAACAAGAAACTACCCCTCGAACTACTGCCAGAACCGGGAGACATCACCCGGGGATTATGTAGAATTAACCACCCCATCAAATACAGGTATGGTAATTCTATCTGGGGAAAGCTATCACGTCGAATTTCATCGACGAGCAGCCCGTCAATCATGGCCCTCAGGCCAGCTTGTATACGGCACACCATAGTAGGGAGCAAGCCCAGTCTTGCCCCGAACACCAGACGCACTGTAGGCCATAGCGTATTGTGGTGAATGCGGTCCGCAGATGCAACGCCAGGCACTACTACTCGGCGCAGCCATATGGAGAGGAAGCCAGCCAGTTGAGCCTCCCTGGACAGAGGCCTGCGACAGCGCCTCAAATAACTATAGGCCTTAGTGCCTTCAGGATACTTTCCTGTCCCTTCGTCGAGGTACCGATCCGGAGCCCCAGCATCCACTATGAGATCGTCGACTACCTGAGCATTAAGCACGCTCAGGGGATTCACAGGCAGATCCTTGCCTTATAATACCTTCTCCGGCTTAGCAGCCCGGGACCGGTAAAAGAAGAGATAGGACGTCCATTTGCTAATGTGAGCCAAATGTGAGGGCTCATCATAAAAAGCGGTGTAGGCGAGGTAGTGGCACATCAGCTCCTGATAGACCTCCACTACTCGAGGGTCTGAAACCCACAGCTCCCGGTTCCTGGGAACATACTCTTCGTATGGAGTATCCCCCATCGACAGTCTTGAGATCTCTGCCATCTCATGCAGGGCCAATCCCAACTCCCCCAGTAGAGTGGCGAAGGTCCCGGTAAGCAAAATATATCGCTGCATTAGTGCCAGAAACAGGTTAGGGTTAGGAGGTAACCCAACACTGGTCGCACTCACAGCTGCAAACAGACCGATGTTCTCCAACTTGGTCTGGAAATGCTTCAAAGCCCAATCAACTAAGCGAGCCCATCGAAGGTTTGAAGGGGTGATCCACCCGCCACATCGAGGGTTTACCTTAGGGTATACTCCCCTACGCCCCATAAAATTATTACAAAAAGTCGATAACTGGACCGGCTGGATCACCAGACTGTCTTCACTAGGGACACTGCCCGGGTACAGCCCCCTGAACAGCGTCACAAAGCCAGAAGGGCGACTGACAAACGACCCCTGGTCAGCTCCTCTTAGATGAAAGATCTTCCCTGGCTTGCCGAAAAGATCGGGGGTCAACGTCCACGACATCTTCCTGTGATGCGTAGCATGAAAGAAGGCCGAGATGGGGTAGTCTCTCGGCATATTGGGCAGATACAAGACCAAATCCACGGTAGGGAAAACCCAGAGTTCTCTTTTAGGCTTTGTTTGGGACTGCTTGTCAATCATATCCCCAAAAAGGAAAGCCGACTTCAGGTATTACTCCCCGTTTACATACGTTAGGGGCTCCCCGTTGATCAAATTCAGCAGCGTTCGCTCACCCTGAGCCGATATCAGAATTGCCCTTCCTTCGGGATATTGGGGCCCGGAGATAGGAAATGTCACGTGTGACAGATCCTCCAAATAGTTGGAGTGCAGCATCCCGGCGGCGGAGGCCATCACTTCAGCTAGCGGAGACTCATGCAAGTTAACTGCAAAAGCACAGGAGAAACACGTCAGTTCCTAAAACTAGATATTTCGGGACTTGCAGCATCCAATCAACAGTCCGTGCTCTACGCCGAGACTGTAAAACTTGAACCTTTACGCTGGAATCCATTTCCTTAACGTAAGAGGTCAAGATTGCCAGTATACGGTCTGTGCTTTACGCCAGATTGATTAAATTGAGTTATTACGCCAGGATTTCCATCCACGAGCATAAAACTCAAATTTTAAACACCAAGTTTTCGACGGTCAAGGGTTTTACGCTCGACTGCAGAAAAATAAAGTTTTTACGTGGATACATTAGGAATGTGGGCGTAAAAAGATGAAACGTCTCCGTGCATCATCTTCCTCAAAGAGGCTATCAGCACAGAAGAAGACCTAGCGCGGTCACGTTCAACGTGTACGAAGGATTTTCAGTCATTCTCTTCTTTCCCAAAAGCTCTACCTTCCAGGCCGGGCGTACTACTCATCGGCGGGATGCTCCGCTCAGAATAAAGTTTGCCTTGTCCAACCAGAGACGCTCTCGCTTGGGCCGAAGAACGAGAAGAAGAACCAACCTTATTTCCTTTAGCGGAGGAAGTTTGTTTCGAAGCCATTACTGGAAACTTTGAAGATTCGTAGAAGAAAAGGAAAAGAACTCGAACAGTCGAAAGCTTTCTCTCGCAGAAGACGGATGAAAAGTTTTTTCCCTCAGAAAACTTGGGATATATATAGAGTTCGGATGGACTCCTCGGACCCCGAACCAAATTGCCTAATTAATATTCGGTTATGATTGGGTCCCACTTCAGCCTATTATTCAGAGAAGGCGGACAGTCAGCGAATTCGAAAGGTTTTTTGCACAAAGCAAGTTCATGGTTCCTACGCTAAGGGACTTTCTACGCTCGACAGCTACAGATCTACGGTTTTACGCTCGTAAGCTATAAGTCTTTTTACGCCCGATGCCTTTGTGCTCGGTAGCTTTTATGCTCGAGAGGCTACAGACCTACGACTTCATGCTCAGCAGATACTAAATCGATGATCTCACGCTCGGTGGCGCTTAGTTTACGCTCGGAGGTGACGGATCCACGACTTCACGCTCGGAAGACTTTTCTTTTCAGAAGCAACAAATCTACAGTTCTACGCTAAGGAGCTTTCTACGCTCGACAGCTACGAATCTACGACTTTACGTTCGACAGCTACAAGTCGAGTTTTACGCCCGGATGCCTTTGTGCTCGGTAGCTTTTATGCTCGAGAGGCTACAAACCTACGACTTCACGCTCAGGAACCACAAGTCTATGATTTCACGCTCGATGGTGTTTAGTTTATGCTCAGAGGCTGCCAACTTATGATTTTGCGCTCCATGACTTCCCGCACATCTGAAAGATATGCAGGCCAAAGTACGCGTACATCTGAACGACCCTCAAGGAAGTCAATTACAGGAATTCACACAGAAGATACTCCTTCTTGACCTCAAGATATCCTAAGTACCCGAAGCATACAGAGTTCAACATTGAAAAAATTACTCTACTTCATGGGTCGATTCGAAGTTCATCCAGACTCCAGTCTGAATATTTTATCTACCAAGATGGCAAATCAGTTTGACAGCCATTTCTCGTCCTGTTCCAAGGGATTTTCGAGAAACCATTCTTGAAGATGATGTCTGAACAAAAGAAATTTTGTTTATCAGAAGTAACAGTTCAGAATTCTATGCGGTTCCTCACTCCTAAAAACAGCAGGACAGTTCGAACACTCGAATGCTAAAGCAGCTTTTTACGCATCACTAGTTATGCGTAAAAGACAGGACAGGACCTAGCACTCTTTCTAAACAGAGTCGGCGTAAAGAATCAGACGTGTCGAAGCTACACATATTCAGACTTCACAGCAAAGTATGGCAAGATGATCATATGAAGAAGAAAGATGATTTTATTAAGATTAAAGTCATGATTACATATGAGGGAAATCCAGTCTACAAGGGTTTTCTTTCTTTATTTTTTATGACTACATATAAGGGAAACCCCGTCTACAAAGGGGTTCCTCATCATCGGCTGAAGATCGCACCAAGAAGCTGTTCTGACAGGTTCTCACATTGGTGAAGGTCTTCCTCTTCTTCCAAGACGGTTCGTCGACATCCACAGTCGATGAACAAGAAGATGATCAGTGGCGGGCGGATACAGAACTGGGCATGGACCCATACCGCCAACAGAAGAAAAGCAGAGTAAATCTGCTTTCTTATATCCCGCGCCACGGAGGTAACGGGAGAAGGTGCCACTTGCAAGCAGCGTGGTAAAATACGATTCTTCGTCTCTCCCGAAGAACCACCATACAAAGTTGCTGATTATCCCGAGCAAAGGAGGCTATGATATCCTTCCATGATCCATCGTTACAGAGGACATTTGCTCGAAGATGCCGTCTTTTTTGGCTCCTTACATGCTGGAAGAGCATGATCTCCTTCTTCCTCAAGTCGACCCAACGAACTCCGGCCATCATCTCTGTATAATGAAGGAAGTGTGGGAAGAACATGAGAACTCCTCAGCCTTTTTATAGGTGAGAGAGAACACCGATCCCCAATGAATCCGCCATAAAGTCAGCCTCGACCATTTTAAAACTCTATTCAGAAATATTTCGAGTTACGTGGAGTGGGTCATGCTTCATTCAAAGTATTTCAAATTACGAGGAATTTAAAAGCTTTGAAGGGGGTCTTGTAGAAGCATGAAAAATACGCTGGATAGCTCTACGAAGCATTGATGCAAAGCAGCGTAAAAAGAGGACTTCAGAGCCTTCAACGTGCAATCAGAGCATCTCCGCCAAAGCATAGTGAGAAATACAAGCTCAAAGACCACCCGCGTAAGGCAGTATGTCCAGGCGGCTTCAGCATAAAACAGGGATCAATGTCGCCTTTATGGCGTAAAACTCATCCTCTCTTCATACAATATTGAAGTGTACGAGGGACGCTTCGTATTCTTCGAAGTGAACCTGTCAGATCCTGCAATGAACCTGACATCTCGACTTCTGACAAAGGGATACTGCTCGACTACCAAGGCGACGGCTATAATGATGGCGAGGCACTGCAACACAGGCTGTCATTTACTGCCATTTCCCTTACGTAAACCGCTTTTACGTACACGGAGGAATACACTGCCTAGTTTTACACAGGCAGATGAGAGCTCCTTACGCTCCGCGGAAGACAAACCGCCTGCCACGTCAAAAGCTGCACCTCGTACGAGATTCGAGGCACGTCTCTGCATTTTTATGCACAGAGCGGTCACAGGTTCTCAAGGCACGTCTCTGTAATTAATGCGCCGAATACTGACAGATGCCTGAGGCACGTCTCTGCGTTTGATGCACAAAAGGATGACAGACCTTTAAAACACGCCTCTGCATTTAATGCACAGGATGATGGTGGATCTCCATATTTAATGCAGGAGATTTGATTAAATGTCACCGAACCGTCATTTAGTGATATCCCCTTTACGAGAGCTGCTCCTACGCATATAAGGGAATACGCTGCCTAGTTTTACACAGGCAAATATGAGCTCCTTATGCTCCTCAGAAGACAAACCGCCTGCCACATCAAAAGCTATACCTCGTACGAGATTCGAGGCACGTTTCTGCATTTTTATGCACAGAGCGATCACAGGTTCTTAAGGCACGTCTCTGCAATTAATGCGCCGAATACTGACAGATGCCTGAGGCACGTCTCTGCATTTAATGCGTGGAATGATGATAAATCTTGAAGACAAGTATCTGCATTTAATGCACGGGATAGGGGCAGATCTTTACATTTAATGCAAGAGATTTGATTATCTCCAAGAGCCGTAATTCTGGCTAAAACGTCCACATCATCACTCTGGCACGATACGCAGCGGCTTCTACGCCTATTCAGCTTCGGTGCCCGCTCGGCCTTTTGTGCCTACTTGGCTTCTACGCCCACTCGGCCTTTATGACCGCTCGGCTTCTATGCCCATTCAGCTTCGGTGCCTACTCGGCTTCTACTCCCACTCGGCCTTTATGACCACCCGACTTCTACGCCTATTCAGCTTCGGTGCCTGCTCGGCTTCTATGCCCATTTAGCTTCAGTGACTACTCGGCTTCTACGCCCACTAGGCCTCTACGACCACTCGGCTTCTACGCCTATTCGGCTTCTATGCCGGTTTGATAACTATTTGGCTTCTATGCCATGGTGACAAACATTGGCTTCTATGCCAACCTCTTCTACACGAGGGATACCTACCTACGTGGCTTTTATGCCATGATCTTTGTAGCGATTATACGCGTTTTGTCCCTTAGTTGGACCCGTGTCACACGCTCATTCAAAGGATCATCTATACGCAGGCTTTGGTTATTTTAACCGTTGTGCAAAAGGGTGCTGTACTTTCCACTACTCGATTTTTACACCGATTGAGTGGTCACTGTCACTAAAACTCTATAAATAGAGACCTCTATCAATGAGGAACAAGGTCGACAAATTGGAGGGTCGAAGAAGTTAGGTCTGAAAACTGATCAAGAGATACAGTACCAGATCCAACGGTTAAGAGAGAGAGAGAGAAGAATCCAGAGCTCAGGCAAAGAGAAGGGATTGGCGACTTTGGCATCGGGCATCCACCCTCTTCAGCAACCCTCGAAGCTGCTACCTGTCTTCCACGGCACTTCTTCAACATCGTGTGGTCCAAGGGCTAAAGTGATCGACTGCAGATAAGACACCTATAGCAATATTCACCCAGATTAAATAAATTGTACTTAGAAATCCTCGTGTAGGATCAAATTTGTACAATCTTGTTTGTAAACATAAAAGAAGGGCGGGTCTTCGTACAAGACCTAGTTTTTCGCATTCATCAAATCTTTTCTCGTTTATATTACATCCCTAAAACATGTGTATGTTGTGGATTGTGTGAGGGTGATTGTCGTATGTTTGGGTAGTGTGGGTGGTTGTGTGTGTGTGTGTTTTTGTGTGGTTGAGTGTGTGTATATGAGATATATATATATATATATAGGTTTATATATGTTTGTGTGTGTTATATATATTTATGTGTGTGTTATATATATTTATATATATATGTATAGGTGTTTGAGTATATATATATGTATGAGTGTGTTTATATATATATATATATATATATATATATATATATATATGTAGGTGTGTTTGAGTGTGTGTTAGTGTGTGAGTGTGAGTGTGTGTTTGTGAGAGTGTGTGTGAGTGTGGATATGTATAAGTGTATATATATATATATCGAAGTGAGGAAGCGGTTTCATTCGATTTGTTGTGGATTAGATGATGGAAAAACTAGCAAGCAGCAAGCGTATATATATATATATATATATGTGTGTGTCTGTGTGTGTGTGTGTGTGTGTTTGTGTGTGTGTGTGTGTTTATATATATTTTTGTAAGTGTGTTTATGTATATATATATATATGTAAGTGTGTGTGCGTGTATATGTTTATGTGTGTGTGTTGGTGTGTGTCGAGAGAGATTGAGATAGAGAGCTAGAGCGAGAGAGATTAAGAAGGGAAGAGAGATCGAGAGATAGTGAGATAGAGAGATAGGGAGAGGAAGAGGGAGAGTGAGATAGAGTGAGGGAGAGATAGAGAGAAGAGCAGAGAGGGCAGCAGCGGCAGCAACAGCAGCAGCGGCAGCAAGCCGCAACAGAAGAAGCAGCGGCAGCGCAGTATCAGCTGTGGCAGCGGCAAGTACCCCCCTTTATATATATATATATATATATATATATATATATATATATGTGTGTGTGTGTATATAGATAGATATGAGTATATATATATATGTACGGTTATATATGTAGATAGGTAAATATATATAGATATGTATATAGATACATATATCTATATAGCTAGATACATTATATATATATATATATATATATATATATATATATATATATATATATATATATATATATATATGTATTGATGTTTACATATAGTAATATATATATAGGTATATATATATATATTGATTGTTAGCTAGTTAGTTAGAATATATATTGATTGTTAGCTAGTTAGTTAGAGTTAGAGGGTAAGGTATCTCAATACCTTGAGATATCAAGGTATTGAAGGTAAGGGGTATCGGAGATGAGGTAATTGCCTATACACTAGGATATATATATATATATATATATATATATATATATATATATATAGTTAGATATATTTATATATATGTAGATAAGTATACTAGTATAGATAGGTGTATATATACATAGGTTAGTTAGTGAGATGAGAAGGGTAAGGTATTGGATCTCAATACCTTGAGATATCAAGGTATTAATGTAAGTGAGGTATCGGTGGTAAGGTATTGAGTTAGCCTATATACTAAGTTTTATATATATATATATATATATATATATATATATATATATATATATATATATTGATGTTATATATATAGTAGTATATATATAAGTATATATAGATAGTTAGCTAGTTAGTTAGAATAGAGAGGGGTAATGCGAGGTATCTTAATACCTTGAGATACTCAAGGTATTGGGCGTCGGGGCAAGGTATTGAGTTTTTACCTAGGATTGAGGTTAGAGTTGGTTTTATATATATAGTTATATATATATATATATATATATATATATATATATATATATATATATACGTGCTAGTATATATGTTAGTGGGTATAAGCCGGGTATATAGCGTAGGTTGAGGTATCGGATACCGAGGGTATCCCGGTATCTCAAGGAGGCGAGTTTATGGGTTTACTAGCTTAATGAGCTAGTTTTGACCTAGAATTTTAGGGGCACCCTGTTTAACCTAGAGTTGACCGTAGTTGACCCAGTTGACTACCAAAGTCAACTTTTGACCTAGTTTTGACCTAGAGTTAACTTTTTGGATCCCGGGTTGACTTTTTGACCCAGATTTCATCAGTTTGACCTGTTTGACCTAGAACGACCCTAGAATCTTGTTTTTAGTTATATTATATATGTTTAACTCTTTAGAATCCTATTTAACCTTGTTTTTCGCAATAGGTCCTTGCGACGCCAGTTCGAATCGCTAGTTGCTCAGGACGTCAGGCGAGTACATTCTTTGATAGTTTTTATTATCTGATGATTATTATGATTTAGCTTCTAGTATAGTATTATCTAATTTTTTTGGCACGACACTAACTAGTATTTTTAGATTTATTTACTTATGACACGTATATTTTATGTTTCTGGCCTCTATTTCTGGAATCACCTACTGGCATCACATCATGACTCACTACAGGCATCAATCATGTTTCTGGCTGGACTCATACTTGATTTATGTGTCGGATCTTGGATTCACTTGTACTAGTCAGGGCAAAGAAATACTCGAGTAGACATATAAACATTCCTAACTGAAATTACTGGAATTACCCCCTCTTGTCTAATCTGGAATGATAGCAGCCGCACACCCAGTGTGCGGTGAGCCGTACTTACCCCTAGTCGTTTATATGTCGAAACATGTATTTCAGAGACACAAGTTCATTCTTTCTAGTCTGGACTCTCTTGTATTTCTTGACTGGTCTCACTTATATATTTCTGGACTTTGACTCATTATATTTATTCTTGCTGGACTCACTTCACGTTATTGTGCACACACTTGATCTTAGTTTAGATTTCTTGTATCCTACGGTCATTACTATCTTGCTTCTGATTTTCATGCATCTTTACCTTTATGCACCAGTTGATATATATATATTTTTCTTGTTCATAATTCATTTCCTTCACCTTGTGCTACTTGCTACAACTGCTTTATAGTTTTTATCATTTAATTGGAACTGTTGTTAGAGGTGTACTTGCTCCAATCCTGACTGGATATATTTTTAGAGGATATGGAAGATTGGTGTCTGACATTTTATGGACCTCAGCTTGTCGATGGTGCAGACAGGGACCCCCTAGTTCATGAGTAATTTCCGGGTTGGTAGCCGGGATCACTAGGACCTCAGTTGTATTTATTAGCTTTTGGTACCGGATTTGTCCCCGGCTTTTGGTTTGAGACTTTGTATTGTATTTGATTTTGGATATTGTTGTATTATTATTACTATTGTTGTTGTCTTTAGTAGTAGTTGTTGTAGACTTTGTAGTTGTTAGACTTCTTTATTATCTTATCGTGCTTAGATTCGTGATTAAGTACTTGTGTTATCTTTATCATATTGCTCCTTCGTTTGGAGTTGAGATATTGACAGGTACTTATATTATTGTGTGAGATTGTTAGCTAGATAGTAGACCTAGACAGCGTTCTACCGCCGATGCTGCGGCGCAGGCTGGACGTACCCATGACTCATGCCCGATTTTTTGGGTGCGGGTCAAGACAGGTGATAACGGTGGTGGTAGTGATGGTGATCAGGGTGGTCGTTGATGGTGACTAGTTAGGAGGGGAGCCGGAGATGAAGAAGAGTCGGGTGATGATGATGATGGTATTGATGATGAACGGAGGAGGAGGAGGTAGAGACGGCTGTGGTTGCGGTGGCTGGCGGTGCTGTGGTCAGGGTCGAGGGGGGATAAGCGGAGAAGATGGTCATGGCGGTGCGGCAGGACTGTGCAGTGGAAGGTGGTCGGGTGAAGGGGAGGTGGCCGGATTGATGATGGTGATGAGGGATGTGTAATTTTTAGGGTTTGGTTTGATTTTTAGGAGAGAGAGAGAGAGGTGTATATGTAGGAGAGAAAGAGGGGGGACTCTCCTTGGGATTAGGGCTGGCTGGGTTTTTTTCTAGGGATGGGGGAAATGTTCATATGAAGGAATGTATGGTGTAGATGGGCTAGGTTTAAAACAGAGGGTGGAGATGTAAGGGGATAAAGTTGTATGAAGTACAACTAAATAGAGGGAAATATTTGGTGGATCGGTCAAAGGGGGGGATGAGGTTCTTCATGTGTTGGGTCCAATGGGAAGGGGACACCTCATTGCATATTTGCATAAAAGTCCCTAACAATTGAGAAATTGCACAAATAGTGGAATTTAGGATTGGATGAGGCAAAATAACATATTTTGTGTGATATAATGGGCTAAAATAGTATATGGTGTTTAGTATGAACCTTGAGGGTGTGAGTGGGGGTTTGGGTTGGTGTTGGGTTTAGTTTTGGGTGAGGTTGGGTCCTTACACTAATTTAATTAAAATTAGTGTAAGTGGTGCTCTTTAATTAATTGGAAATACATAGGGTTAAAATTGGGTGGGTCATGGGTCACAAGTGTCATGGACGTAGTAGACTCAGAATAGAATATTATCATAAATTGGGTTGGACAAAACGGGTCGAGATTGTGTCTCCAATTTCGATTAGAACGGACAAAGATGCAAAGTTGGATTTATTTGAATTTAAGAATGGGCGTTCGTTACGAATATTGTGAGACTAAAATGAAGCACAAGGGAGGGTATTTATGAGTTACACAAGGGTTAGAATGGAAGGCTGGCACGTCTAGGAAAAGTGTGTAAAAATTTGTTGGAAAGCAATTGCTAAGGTGCACAAAGTGTTACGAATATTATGTGCATTAATCTAAAATATTGTGTTCTAATTCTAATTGGCTTCAAACTATCCCTAGTCTCTCTATCTAAGCTAAGTAGACCTAAATTTGGTCGAGGGGTTTTACAATCTGCCCAACTTATAAGAATTTTGTCCTCAAAATTAAAATAAACACATAATAAGCTATAACTCATCAAGCAATACTACGGACATACCTAGGACTAGGGAGCTGGCCTTTGCCCTATCTACTGGGCTCTATTGACATATTGGGAACACTCCTGAGCTTGATGTTGGTTCGATCCGCACCTTAAACTCTGTACTAACCTTCTTCTGTAACTAGGACGGTTAATATCTCAATATTCCTTCCTAGGTATAACGTCATCATCCTATAATATCCATAATGGAATCATGCAACCTAACTTCTTACAATCGCTCTTAGCAGCAATAAGTCTAATCTAGCTAGTTATTCATACCTAGTCTAGAAGCTCAACTCAAACAATTCCAAGGAGAATATATGTAATAAAATACCACATAGGTCTCTACTCAATACATAGTAATAAGGATATATAGAAATTATGTAATAAATATCTATTCGATCCTTCTAAATACCCTAGAATAAAATATAATAATTATAATAACAAGAATACGATTCCTAAAATTTATTGGCTAGGGCAAATTGGATTTAGGCTCCTATTTTTACTCAGGCATCGGGAGAGGATTTAAGTAAACCTATACCCCACTGATGCTCAGTCTTGACCTGCTGACATACCAGGCACTTTTCCACAAAGCGGACTATCTCCTTCTTCATTCCATGCCACTAATAGTACTGCCTCAGGTCTCTGTATATCTTTGTGCCTCCTGGATGAATAAAGTATGCTGAATTGTGTGCCTCCAATATCAGCTCCTGACAAAATTCTCCGTTCAAAATATAGATACGTTCTCCACATCTCAAAGTTTTGTCCTCATGTATGCATAATCCTGTCTGCATCCCGACCTCTGTCCTTTGTCAAAATCTCTGGAATCTGGCATATGTCGGTAAGGCAGTCTTGATCCTCTCAACCAATGTCGATTGCACCTAAAAACTTGACAACTGGTCGTCTACTCCAGGTATAATGACCTCTATACCCAAATGCTCTAGATCTCTCAATCGGTGTTGCTGGATAGTCAAAAAGAATATCCTGGGCCTCCTGCTTTAATGCGTCAGCTACCACGTTGGCATTTATCGGATGGTATTATAGCTCAGTCTCAAAGTCTGTCATTACCTTAAGCCAACGTCTTTGTCTCCGGTTTAGGTACTTCTCTAAATTTTAATAGAAACTTGAGATCAGGTACTTGTCGCGAATCTCATCTTGTTGCCACTCTACCTTTTTTACCCTGAACCTGCGGTTTCTTCTAGTTTACTCCATGCGTACCCTTTATCCAAACAATGTGGGTACCATCTTGTTTATAAATGGCCATCTATTGTAGGTAGTTCACGATATCCAACTCAAGGCTATAACGTCTGTCGATACTCATATCCTTCAATCTAATTGCTCTATTTCAGATACTAGCTCAACTAATCGAGTTATTAATGGTAAAAACATGAGCCTAATAGACACTGACAACTGAAATAAGTCAAGTACATCTAATCTAATTTGAAAGCTATAATGTAGTACTCAGGGTTATCTCATCATCCAAATATTGGGTCTAGCAATCTACGTCTAGCAATCTACCTATCTGTTTTAGCTTAGTCATATAATCAACATTATCTAAAGGGTGGAAAAATTTCTAGGTCTGATACTGTAAGTCACAAGGTAACTGGGTGCTAACCACTATAGTTTGCTACCTAAAGTGCTATTTCATACCCTATTTTTATTAGTATATGATGATCTTCTTCTAGATGTGAATATAACATTCTGTCTGGTCAAGTTTATAATGTCGTTCCTTGTATCACTACCCTAAGACTACAACTAATTCCTAGCATCTAGCTATGTCTCCCCTAATTTATTCTAGAGCCTTAGAATCAAACAATCTTTCTAGTTTCTAATACTTACAAATCTCTACTGCCCTAAGTAAGGGTAGGGTCTAGTTTTAAGTCTCTACTCCTATGTCTAATTCTTATATCAATAGTCTATACTAGCTCTAGTAACAAGAAAGAAATTATCAACCTTCTCTACCATGGTTAACCATCTACTCAAACATACTATCAAATATGCCTTCTTCGTCTTGACGAGAGTCTGCTCCTGGAGGAAATCACTGTGCGCGAGCATCCATCTTCCCAAAATAAGGAAGATGAGAAACAATAATAATGATATCGACAGTAATGAACGAATACAGTAATGGATTCCAAGGGCGACAATCGAATACAAGAGGAGTTTTAAATTCAGTTATGGATTGAGATCTTATTCAACATTAATCTTAAGTTGCAGGCTCGTTCGGTACAGTGACCTAACCGAAATGATATGCTCTGACCTGCATGGGCCACTACTAAAACTATGTCATGCCCCAATCCCAAAATGTATGGGATCAGACATGTGGCATTGGCCAGCTGGTACAACTCCGTAGGGCTTTCCAATTTAATGGACCCGACGAAGTGCACTTACGCTGTCCACGGTCAAGTGATCAAACTAAATATCTGTCAATACCCAATTCTAGAAAATAGGATTTTTTTATTTTTATTTGGTAAATTGTGTATTATTTATAATTAATTATATTTATATTTAATTCAAGGTTGTATTATTTTTCTATTGATTGTTTTAGGGTTTTGGCTAGTCTGGACCCATGTCAGACCCTAGTGGACCCATGTCCGACCCAACCAACACCCTTGTGAGGCTTATTTTTGGGTTTAGAATTATTATTATATTTTATTTTAGTTATTTGGAGTGATTAGGAGTTAGTTTGAGTGCTTTTGGAAACCCAAACCCAAAACCCAAGTTGCATGACTAAAGGGGAGGGCATTTTGGTCTTTTGGCATTATGTAGCCCTTTATACATGTGTGGCCGGTTCCCTCTAACCGCTTTCCCAGACCCGAAACCAGCAGCCCCCTCCCCATTTTCTTTACGTCTTCTTCTTCTTCTTCTTCTTCTTCTTCTTCTTCTTCTTCTTCTCCATTCTCCACTCTTTCTTCTTCTTTTCTTCTTTCCACTTCCTATTTCAAGCTCCAAGTAAGTCATTCTTCTCTTCCTTCTTCTATTTCTTCCATGGATGTGAACTATAACCCTACACTTTTCCCTAACCTAGGTGTTTAGAGTCTAGACTTAGTGTAGAGGCTTGATTTGGAGGCTTGAAAGCTTGAGGGTGGTGATTTCAAGGGTTTCAAAGACTTTGGCCTTGGGATTCCAATTCCCAAGAGATAAATCCTAACTTTTCTCTTACTAATTGCTCTTATATAGTGTAATTAGTGGTTTAGAACCTTCCTAGACCCTAAGGATACCTGTGGAAGGAAGTTGGAACTAGTTTGGTTGTGTTTGGAGACTTTGACATTAGGTTTTGTGTCAATTTCGGGTGAAATCCGAGATTGGCCTAATTTTGGGTGATGCCCAAGGTTAGACGGACCTAGATAGACATTGTCGGGTGTCTTGAGGGTTAGTACGTGTCTCCGTTCAGACACGTGAAGTCGTGTCACGGAGAAATGGACGTTTCGGGCATTTTGGGGGTTTTTGTCGCCGTAGGTTCTATGTGCGTGCGCGTTTTTGCCAAGGACCTAGAATCGACGAGTTAGCATTTTTTTCTAGG